>CM018692.1:101165535-101727985 GCA_009363875.1 Mikania micrantha | reverse complement strand
GGCTAAGACACTCAGTCATAATCATTACATTAATAGACATTGACTTTACAAAAGACTACTAAATACAAAGACATTTAATGTTATGATCTTAAGGCTTCAGATGATCTTTGCATTTAATGTAGCATGGGAGAGGTAAGGTGCTTTTATCGACTCATTACATGTTGTCTTTATCTTTACTCAGACCAGCATGTCTTGTGTCAGTACCTTTTTGTACCATTAAGTTTAATCTGCTACAGTCTTTGTCAGAGGATAAACCTCGGAAGTCTTTGTCTTTAGTGCATAAGAAGATTCCTCGGAAGTCTTTGTCTTCGAGAGCATAAGAGGATTCCTCGGAAGCAGAGTTGTCTTGTACAACCTTCGGCAGGAACCAGTTATCCTTCGGAAGCAATGCTGCTCCGAAGAATCACTTCTTCCTTCCGAAGGTGTTTATTCAAAGAGACTCCTATACTTGGACAAAACAAGAAGTTTGGTGAGCATCAGCCTTTATTAGTCTTTACAGTCTCCCCTAGGCTGATGCTACCAAAACTTCTAAGGGATAAACCTTGGCTTCCATGTACCCCTCAGTACTGTGCCCTTTTTCTAATTAATCTGATAGCTGACCTCCCATCTGCTCCATTGTCAGGATTATTGAGAGGGAGCATATCTAGATCAAATATATAGGGTTTTGCCAACATCATCAGATGCAAAAGATCCACCAGTTTTATTTCTCCATTGTAGTCGGTGAGGATGAATATCTTTCTTGTGCATTGAAGCTCCAATTTACCAAGGGATGTATGAATGCTCATGCATTAGTCTGCTGATATCCCTCATGTCTTCTAGGTTTGTGTAGTTTGGGAGTTGCTTCAGATGTGGCTTCAAGTACTGAGAGTGTTGTATCAGGCTCAGAGTAAAGGGGGATGTTTTTGTTTCTTTTTCCTTTTAGCCATGCTCTTTCTTCTTGTGAATCTTGGTTTGTCTTGAGCAGTGGCTTGACTCCTCAGAACTCTGGCCTGTTGGGCTTCCACAGTTGATTCTACTGCTGCACCTGTTGTTGCAGTAGGCTGTGGCCCAATATCCTCATCCTTGAGGGTTCTGTTCTCCTCTCTTCAGCCTGTGTATGTCTCTCAGGATCAGGTTTGGTGTTGATTGTTTCCTTGTAGTCTTCTTACCCTTTTTGAACTGAGGAGATTGGCATGTTATCCATACTTGGACTTGAAGGAGGAGATATTGGTTCTTCTTTTGGATTTAGGGGAAACATGTTGGGGAACATTGCTTTTGTTGCTCCCCACACATGACTTCTTCTCCCTCTCTGATCCCTGCACCAGAGAGGGGAAATCTATTGTAGCTCCTCCCCCTAAACCTAAGCCTCTCATTAGGCTTTCCTTTCTTGCCCTTATTGTTCAATTGAAGGTAACTCACCTCTTGCAACTTTGGCTTTTATATCTCTGATATGCATATCCATGGTTGAGTTCTTCATTGGGCCTAGCTGCCGAGCATGGAAGCCATATTCCAAGAGAAAGGCCTTGTTCTTGTCTCTGTAGGCCTTCTCTTTTTGCTTCTTTTGTAAGTACATCAGGGCCTTGATGCAGCAACAGCTTGTTCTTGCTGCTGCACCTTGTCCAGCTCGGCAGCCATCTAGGTACCGACCAGTTGATGACTTCATCAAAGTCATAACCTTTTTCTTCGAGCAAAGCAGAGAGTCTAGCTCGCTCTTCATCTAGAGAAGTGTTTGGTCGGCCCTTTGTTTTCTTTGGTCTCATCTCCTCCTGTTCTGCTTCCTCCTCTGGGGTTAGCTTACGTTTTCCTTTGTCATCAGCAGTTATTTTTGCCCCAGAGGAGATTTCTTCTGTTGCCTCACCAGCTGGTTCATTGGCATGTAGCTCCTCTGTGGAGGAAACATCCAGGATGACTGGGCCTTCGGAGGCAGCTGCAGCTTCGGAGTTAACCTCAGCATTCACTGTCTCCTCCAGTTGACCAATCCCTTAGATGATTCCTTATTAGATTCCACAAAGGGCTCAGGAGAGGAAGAGAGAGCTTCAGCAGTTGTCCCAGAAGGGGACACAGATTTCATGGAAATTGATTCTTCTTGTGTGGTGTCTTCCATGACAACCTGAGCTGCAGTCTCAGAAGGAGACTTAGTCCCAAGAGGGGACTGAGGTTCCAAAGAGACATTTGATGTTTGCTGTTCAGTCTCTTTGGCAACCTCCCTTGTATCCTCAGAAGCAGAAGAAGAGGAAGTAGAAGAAGAATCTTGAAAATAAGTACCCAAGAAGTCATCCCATTCAGCAGTCAAAGTGACTAAGGATGGATTAACTTCCTGTGCACCCTCCTCTTCTCTTGCTTCTGATCCTGACCCTGCAGTGGTATATTCTCCCCCTTTTTGGTAGCATCAGGGGAGGTGAAAGTGGTAGTAGCAGGATCAGGGATGAAATGGATGTAGAGTGACAGGGGGACGCCTCCTGAGGTCCAGAATAGTTGCATCTTTGGTTTGGACCTCAAGCCGCAGGGTAGCCACCTCAGCTTCTAACTGAGCTACCCTGGCTTGGAGGGAAGTTATTGTAGCCGTCAATTCCTGTGTGGATGTGCCCTCCTCTACCGAGTAGTAGAATCATGGGGCGATGGAGTCTGAGCCTAGCTCCTGCACCTCCACCACCAGATGTGGGTTCTTGGCACCCTGGATTCCCTTCATTGAGAAGAACCTCAAAGAAGTCCTCCCCAATATAGGTTGCCGCAGGTGAGGTCCTATTGCCTGTACCACTGTCCTGTGGATCTTTATTAAGATCAACAGTAGTGGCAGCCTCACCTGCATTGACCCCTTCAGAACTACTGGGGCCAACCTCTGATTGAATAGGCTCTGGGTCAGGGAACCGAGCTTGTAACTGTGTCACCACTCTCATTAAAGTTGGGTAGTAGTGGGAGAGAGTGGTTCCTCCACAGCTAGAGCAGGGGTTCCTTGAGCCTGGGTGATAGTAGGGTGGGGGGCATTTCTGGATGATATGAAACTGGAGACTTGGGAGACAGTCTCTTATCTAATGAAGTTGCTTCATGAGAAGCAAACTCAATGATGGGTGCATCCCTTTGAATATTCTCAGTTATGTTTTGTGACATAAGCTGAGGGCTTTCAGGCTGGTTAAGGGCAACCACAGGTTTCAAAGGAAGAACCTGTGGAGAAACAAGGGGTGTGGCTTTCACCTTAGGTAGAACTGTGCCCTGAGCAGTTCTTTTAACCTTTTTCTGTTTGGTTCAGTAGAAGGAGCCTGAACAACTGTAGAAAGTTGCACAGGGTTTCGTTTGCGTTTGTAAGTGATTTTTATGGGGTGAGGAACAGAAGTGGAAGGTGTGGGTTCAGCATCTGTGGGGTTAACAGAGCTGTCACCTTCTGGAGCAGGGGACTCCATAGAGGAAAAGAGAGGAGTGAATGTCCCAGAGAACTGAGCACTCTTCTTCTTGAGTTGCACAAAAATCTTGGAAGAGACCAAGGGCATTTTGTAAGTATTCCCAGTTAGAGAAAGGGAAGCTCCCAACTCTTCATTAAAAAGGTGTTGCAAAAACCTGGGATACATACAAAACTTCTTTGGTGACGTGATGTTGTCAACCAAATTATTAAAAATAAAAGCAGAAAAATTAAACAGTTGATTAGAAACCAAGCCATGAATAGCCGAAGCTAAATCAGATGGAACTTGGTCCCAACCACCAGATTTATTTGAAAGACAATGTAAAAACACATGTATGAGGTACTTGTAATTATAGGACACTCTACCCTTCAAATAGGTTGTTGAAGGGAGAGGACCTTCGTACCCCATCGACTTAAATGTCGATGCTACCTCATCCTTCGTGAAAGAGAACCCTTCCACCGGCATCATTGAATTTAAGATGCCGACAGATGGTTTCCACAGTGATAGCAATGGATGAGCATCAATGGTGGCTTCAAGAGACCGACCATTGGGAGACGAAGAAACAGAACAAGATGCCCAAAACTGTTGGTGATGAGATTCATACACCAAGGGCTGAACGGTTAATGCAAAGAAATACCTGCTCCTTTGAAGAAAGGAGATGATTGGGGCGAAGTCAGCATCATGTTCTGCTAATAACTCCGCTGGTATGTTGTGAGCAGGTTTGAAAGCAAGAAGAGCCATGACAGTTGGTGATTTTAGGGCACAATTGGAGAGATCAAAGAGAAGAAGAGTTCAAAGTGAAACAGTTTGTGAGAATTTGAATGAGCGGGAGACCTTTATATACATTCGGATTTCAGCATTTAATATATAGACACATTAAATTTGAGATCCGGATGTCAGAAAAAGGTCTTCCGATGACAGCTGGTTTCACAATTAATTTTCTCTGACTGAGGTGCTTCCGAAGAAGTGACTTTCGGAAGCAGGGTATTTATTAGACCAAAAGTGTTCAGAAGGGATGTGCTTCCGAAGTATAAAATTTATACTGTCGGAAGCACTGCTTCTGAAGTGTTAGAAAATTCATTAGGCAAAATGTTCTTCGGAAGACACTTTCTTCTGAAGAGTACCTTGAGAAGCCTATGCTTCCGAAAATAATGTATCGGAAGAGTATTACTTCAGAAGGTAAGATAGCTTCTGAAGTGTGAAATCTTCCGACTAAGGAAGAAATAATGCTTCCGAAGACTTAACCTATCTTCTGCTGAGTAGATACTCATCGGAAGATAAGTTAAGTTTATCTTCCGAAGAATTATTTATTCCTTATCAGTACATTTATTCAAAGTTGATCATCCCAATGGATGTTATTAAGTACCTGAATCTTCCTTCATCAAATGCCTTTGTGAAGAGATCTGCCAAATTATTTTCTGAATCAACTTTGACCAAATGAATCAACTTCTTTTCTGCACAATCTCTGATGAAATGGTATCTGATGTCGATGTGCTTGGTCTTGGAATGCTTGACAGGATTATTGGTGATGGAGATTGCACTGGAATTGTCTATCTGAATAGGAGTATTGAAGAGATCTACTCCATAATCCTTCATCTGATTTTGGATCCAGATGACTTGTGCACAGCAGCTAGAAGCAGCTATATATTCAGCCTCTGCAGTAGAAGTAGAAACACATGACTGTTTCTTGCATTGCCAAGACACAATCCTGGATCCAAGAAATTGACATCCCCCTGATGTGGATTTCTTGCTG
This sequence comes from Mikania micrantha, assembly GCA_009363875.1. Classification (NCBI taxonomy): domain Eukaryota; kingdom Viridiplantae; phylum Streptophyta; class Magnoliopsida; order Asterales; family Asteraceae; genus Mikania; species Mikania micrantha. The sequence continues at coordinate 101,722,858 of CM018692.1, read as the reverse complement.
ATGTTGCAACCCCCATAATCACTGTCTGTATAAGCCATGAACTGGAAGTCTTCATTTCTAGGATACCATAATCCTAGACTTGGTGCTCCTTTGAGGTATCTAAAGATTCTTTTTACAGCCAGCATATGAGAGACTTTGGGATTGGCCTGAAATCTTGCACACACACAAGTTGCAAACATGATATCTGGCCTGCTTGCTGTGAGATACATCAAAGAGCCTATCATTGCTCTGTACTGGTGCTGATCAACATCCCCCCTCAAGATCAGGGCTAAGTGATGTTGTTTTGGACATAGGAGTTCCCAGAGCTTTGCAATCAGAAAGCTTGAATCTTTCAAGAATGTCCTTGACATATTTTGATTGACTAATGAAAATCCCTGTAGGAGTTTGTTTCACTTGTAATCCAAGAAAGAAGGTGAGTTCTCCCATTGAACTCATCTCAAATTTGGATTTCATTAGAGATTCAAACTCCTTGCAGAGAGATTCATCAGTAGAACCAAAGATAATGTCATCAACATAGATTTGAACTAGCATGATATGTTGATTAGACTTCTTGAAAAAGAGAGTTTTATCAATTGTTCCTCTCTTGAATTTGTTTGCCAACAGAAAAGAAGATAAAGTTTCATACCATTTTCTGGGAGCTTGATGCAACCCATAAAGAGCCTTATCAAGCTTACAGACATGATCAGGAAACTTTGGATCTTCAAATCCTGGAGGTTGGCACACATATACTTCTTCATCAATTTTTCCATAAAGAAAGGCACTTTTAACATCCATCTGAAACACTTTGAAATCTTTTGCAGCTGCAAATGCCAAAAATATTCTAATAGCTTCAATTCTGGCAACAGGTGCAAAGACTTCATCATAGTCAATGCCTTCCTCTTGAGTGTATCCCTGAACAACCAATCTTGCTTTGTTTTTGATGACAACACCTTTGTCATCTTTCTTGTTTCTGAACACCCATTTGGTTCCAATGGCATACTTTCCTTTAGGCAAAGGACAAGTTTTCCAAACTCCTTGTCTTTGAAACTGAAGAAGCTCTTCTTGCATAGCTTCTACCCAACTGTTATCTTTTAAAGCCTCTGCAACCTTCTTAGGCTCTATTTGGGATAGAAAACAAGAAAACAAGCAAACATTTGCTTCATGCATAGAGCTTCTAGTTCTGACACCTTCTTCTACATTTCCAATGATGTTTTCAACTGGATGAGTGCTGTGAATTCGAGTCCTTGGAATCACATCCAGTTGAAAAGATTCATCCACGTTGAGTGACTCAAGGTTGGGAAGAACTACCTCAAGCTGGATTTCTGGCAGATCACGTGGATTCAACGTTTGAACTGTTGTGGGTTGGTTTTCTCTGGGAGTAGTGGTTTCCAGAGAATTTCCTCTGCTGAAGGACTTCCTACTTCTTCTTGATGTTGTGAATTAGAAGCAGCTTCAATTGAGGGACCTGCCTGAGATGTGTTGATTGTCTCAGACTGTGACACATCATTTTGTGTTGAAGTGGATTCTGCCAAGTTTTGTCTTGAAGCTATTGGCAGTTCAACACGAAAGTCATCTTCTCTTGAGCCTTTGGAGGTGTCTGTGGTAGCTGACTGTGAAACTGGAACATACTCTTTCACCAGATTAAATGCAGATGTAAAACTATCAAGATCAAACAACCAATCAGGGCCGGTTCCAGGTTTATTGAGAGTATGTTCATTGAACTGAACATTTGCAGACTCTTCAATAACTCTGGATGCTTTGATGTATACTCTATACGCTTTAGCATTTGAAGAGTACCCAACAAAGTAGCCCTCTGCTGATTTCTCAGCAAACTTGGCTAAGTAATCTTTAGTATTCAAGATGGTGCATTGACATCCAAATGGTTTGAGAAATCCAATGAATGGCTTTCTCTTATGCCAAATTTCATAAGGAGTCATGCCATGTGACTTAACTACCAATATTCTATTTTGGACATAACAGGCAGTGTTGACTGCTTCTGCCCAAAAAGTTATTGGAAGTTTGGCATCAGACAACATGGTTCTTGCAGCCTCAATTAGTGTCCTATTCCTTCTTTCAGCGACACCATTTTGTTGTGGAGTTCTAGGAGCACTAAATTGTCTTGTGATACCTTTAGATTCACAAAAAGAATTTAAAACATGATTCTTGAATTCTGTTCCTTGATCTGATCTGATTATTTTTACATGATGGTCACTTTCATTCTCCACCCTGAGTATAAATGACTTTAGGATTTCGGCAGTTTCATCCTTGGTATTTAAGAAAAACACCCAGGTATACCGAGAGAAATCATCAGTAACCACCAAGCAATATGATTTTCTACCAAGACTTTTAACACTTGTGGGACCAAACAAGTCCATATGTAGTAAATGAAGGACTGTGGTAATAGAATTTATCTCTTTGGCATAATGAGATGACTTGTGTTGCTTACCCTTTAAGCATGCAACACATTTATCAACACATATGAATTCTTTTGTTGGTAAACCAGTTACTAAATTATTTTTGACCAATTTATTCATATTTTTGAGGTTTACATGACAAAGTCTTCTATGCCAAAGTGATGATTCATCAAGTGAAGCTTTTGAGACAAAGCAGCTTATATTACTAAGAGGTGCAGCTGTGCTCATATCTAGCATATACATGTTACTTCTTCTTGGAGCTCTGAGTAGAATTTGATCATTTGGTATCACAAATCCTGGTTTCAGAACAATGCATTCATGCTCAGTAAACAACATGTTATGCTTTTGATCACACACCTGTGATACACTTAGTAAATTGTAGTTAAGTTCTTTTACAAAATGTACATTCTCAAAGCTTACCTTACCATTTGTGATTGTGCCTCTACCTGTTATGTATCCTCCTACTGGATCACTTCCAAAAGCAACAGACCCGCCAAAGAATGGTTCATATTTGTGCAAGAGGGTCTTGTTGCCTGTCATGTGCCTGGAGCAGCCACTGTCAACTATCCACAAGTTGCCTTTTGATTCCTGCTGTTCCTGCACATGACCAGAAGTGAGTTAGTTTCTGATGGGAACCCAAGCCCATGTGGTCTTGGGTTTACCATTTGCATCATTGTAAGTAAATTTCTTTGACATCATTCTAGGTGGGACAGATGATGTGGCTGCTTCTGATGTAGGTGATGGTTTATCAGTTGATTCCTTCTTTTTCCATACTTGTTGTGCCTTTTGAGTTGTCGGAAGACTTGGTTTCTTTTGATGGTCATCGGAAGCTGTTTTTCTTTTTCCTTCCGATGATCTTCTTCCGAAGACAGATGACCTCTTTTGTTTGTTGAAAGCATTCCTTTGATGAGCTTCCGAGGTTCCTTTTCTTTCGGAAGCTTCCTTTTTCTTTGCTTCCGATGCTTTCTTTTCAGAAGCATTTTTATTTTGTTTCTTCCTATTACTGGAGGTACTTGCTTCCGATGCCTTCTTGGCCAAATTTCTTCTCTGTTCTTTCGAAGAAGTAGATGACTGACTCCAACTATTCTTTCTTCCTCTTCCCTTGATTGAGGAAATTCTGCTTCTTGGATTATAGAAGCAATCAGCAGCAAAATGATTCTTTTCGCCGCACATCAGACATAGAGTTTGACTGTTGGAAGAGTGTTGCTGCTTATCCCTTTTAATGAAGTCTGATCTTTGATCCTCAGAGAATGATGATTCGGATGTTCCAGCATACTTGTTAGTCTTAGACTTTGCCTGTTTTCCTGGAGAATTGACTTTTCTCTCCATTGATCTACCTCGTTTTGACTTGTCAGATGGGCAAGTCACATACTCATCTGAGGAGATATTTTCTGTGGTTTTAGCTTTGATAAAAACTGTTGAATGTTTCTTAGTTTTCTTATTTTGATTCTTAAATTTCAAAGCTTGTTTTCCTTTTACTGATTTAATAGGAACATCATCCTCATCTGAGCATGTTGAGGTACTTGGATTAGAGAGATTATCCTTTTGAACCACCTTGTGTATATCCAACTCCTCATTATACACAAGGTCAACTAGTGATTTACACCTAACATCTGTTATGGAAGTATAAGCAGATGGAGGTTCCACTTTGTTATATCCCAAACCAGCTCCCCTTTATTCACAAGTTCAGTTGTGCTGCTCATTCTAAAAAGTTTTTCATATTTTTCACCTTGGCTTAGAAATTTGTCTCTGTAAGACTCAGCCAATACAAGTTCAGTCTTGGCAGTGGTTAGTCTTTCTAAAAGATTTTTAATCTGACACTGTTTGTTAGTATCTTCATGTTTTAAACTTGAAATGGTCTTTTCCATTTCTTCAATCTTTTCTTTGTAATTTCTTTCAACCTCAAAGAAATTTGCCTTGACTACTTGTAGAGACTCAAGCTCATTACAGAGTTGAGAATTTATTTTCTTATAAATAGTTAATGTTTCTAAGCATTCAGGTGAGCACATGCTATCAGTTACCTTGCTTGAGGAAGATGAGTCATTTGCCATCAAAGCACTGTTGGAGATGGAGGGGTCCTCAGCTTGAAAGCTCCAGTCTGCAAAATCTTGTTCAGCAATGTTTGCATTGTTAGATGAGCTTGATGGTCTTTGTTGTGGTTGCCCAGAAGTTGTCTGCTGAGTTCCTGTGGACTTGCATTCTCTGGCAAAGTGGCCTAACTGTTGACAGTTAAAGCATTTGAGTTTAGATTTGTCAAGTCCAAACCCAGTCTTCATATTGTGCTTTTTGAACTGTCTGCCGGTTCTTTGGTAAAACTTCTTTGCCCTGTATGAAATCATAGCCATTTGATAGTTTATATCCATCTCCTCAAGATCATCTGCAGGAATACCATCCAAGTCTTCTTGACACAGATGAAAGTAATTTGTCTCCTCAGCCATAAAAGCTCCTTGCCCAGAGGTTAGTAGTGGGGTTGGGTTAGATACAAGGTTTGATGTATTTGGAGTTTCAGGAAATGTGACAGTGGGTGTGGAGGTAGAATGGTAGAGGGGTTGATAGCTTTGGTATGGAGGATTATTGATGGGTGCATAAAGAGCAGCTGAACCAGATGGTGAGTGGGAGACTTTAGATTCTTGGGCATCTAATTCCATCTGATAGGCACTGAGAATACCAAACAATTCTCCTAAAGTTAGAGTTTTCAGGTTTTCTGTTCTTCTGATTGTTACCGAATAAATATTCCATGCCTTTGGAAGAGACCTCAGAAATTTTCTGAGCACATCTTGATTATCAAGAGTTACGCCTGCAGTAGTTAATTCATCCACAAGTTGGACATACCTTAGGTACTGAGAAGACATATTCTCATTGTTTTGTTGACAAAAGTTTTCAAACTTCTGTTTCAGCATATCCTTCTTGTTTTCTTTGACATCTTCTGACCCTTCATACATCTGCTTCAAGGAATTCCACAGTTCTTGAGCAGACTTGCATTTCTTGAATGCATGTATAATGGAGTTCGGTATTGACATCTGAATGAGCCAAAGAGCTTTAGAATCAACTTCCATCTTTTTGTAATCTTCGTCTGAGTACATAGATGGATCTTTTGGTACTGCAGCAACTCCAGCACCAGCAGCAGCAACTGTAGGAATGTAGGGACCTTCAAGAACAGACTTCCAAAGTTTGAAGTCTTGGTTCCTGATGAACCCTTCCATTCTGACTTTCCAGGTATCGAAGTCTTCAGGTGTGAACATTGGTGGCTTGTTGAGAGTGCCATTTTCTGTATCATGTTTGTTTAGAGCAGCCATCTTAGACAGACACAGAAAATATAAGTGTTAATACTATGAGATTTTATAAGAAATAGAACTGGTAACTTGATGATGATTAGTCAGTCAAGTTCAAGAGCCAATTGCTCTGATACCACTTGTAGGATCGGGTTGTTATCTCTAAACAACACTTCACAAGTATTTCTTACTTCACTCTAACAGATGCGGAATGTTCTGTTAGAATGATCTCACAATTTCACTCAAAATGACACAATAATAATCTTTGAACAATATTAAGAACACAGGAATAATTCAAGCTCAAGGATATATTTCTCTCAAAGTGGAAGTATACAAGCAAGCACACTTCAAGCAACAATACATTGGGAGGTTATATAGCCGAGGCTACAACCGTATACACTTAGGAATACAAGTTGGGTATACTAGACAAGTACATAAAGTAAAGCTTATTCTAGTATGTTGAGTGTCTTAACAGGCTAAGACACTCTTTCATAATCATTACATTAATAGACATTGACTTTACAAAAGACTACTAAATACAAAAGACATTTAATGTTATTGATCTTCAAGGCTTCAGATGATCTTTTGCATTTAATGTAGCATGGGAGAGGTAAGGTGCTTTATCTGACTCATTACATGTTGTCTCTATCTTTACTCAGACCAGCATGTCTTGTGTCAGTACCTTTTGTACCATAAGTGTAATCTGCTACAGTCTTTGTCAGAGGATAAACCTCGGAAGTCTTTGTCTTTAGTGCATAAGAAGATTCCTCGGAAGTCTTTGTCTTCCGAGCATAAGAGGATTCCTCGGAAGCAGTTGTCTTGTACAACCTTCGGCAGGAACCAGTTATCCTTCGGAAGCAATGCTGCTTCCGAAGAATCACTTCTTCCTTCCGAAGGTGTTTATTCAAAGAGACTCCTATACTTGGACAAAACAAGAAGTTTGGTGAGCATCAGCCTTTATTAGTCTTTACAGAGAGGTTAACAAACACTATAACCTTAATTCTTAAAGATTAACTAACAGATCAACAAAGCTCAACCAACAGATTAACAAAGCTAAACCAACTACCAACCATTCAACCAATAGAGAACAGTCACCTGAGAGCTAGCCTAAGAAGCTTAGAGAACATGTTAACTGGACCACCGTCGCAACGCCACCCACCCATCACTCATCCACTACTTTGCAGTCCACCCACACACCGCCTGACCACCACACGTCGAACGACCGAAACACTATAACTCAATCAGAGAGTGGCCCTTTGTCTTCCGATTTGTCTCTTTGCCCCCCGAGTCTTCTCCCTTCCGCCAATCGCCATCGACTTTGTTGCCCTACCCCGAATTTGTTGCCCTACTCCTGACATTGTTGCCATCGTATTCCAATCACCATCGTCTTCCTATTTATTACTCCAAGTGGTTTTCAAATGCCAAGACTTTGTTGCCCTTCTTCCGAGTCCTGACCTCCCTTCTTCTGACCTCTTTATTTTTTTAAGGCATGGGTGTGACAATTCGCAATTTTCAGGTTAGAATCATAACTCGGAAATAAAGAAAATGAGTATTAGCGAAATCACGAAACGAGGTTCCGATTTCAAGATACAATGAATCGAATATAGCGTTAAATAAGAGATCAGATATTTTGAACTCTTCTGGTCTTGAAATTATAACCATTAGAAAGGTATTGAAAAATCGTGAACGTGAGCGAAAACGACGCGTAAAACGGAGTTCGTATGCTCCCGGAATCGCAAAAACAAAATTGAAATGCGACTATGGCGGTGGAGGTACGCCAAGGACCCTCTTGCCACCCTTGGCGGTACGCGACAGACCCATCTGATATAAAAATCTGATCTGCTCGATCAGATGCCATTCCTAGTCGAAACTACATGATTTGCAGACGAAACAGAGTTGTTTCTGCCCTCTAAACTCATGTTTTAAGCCATCCAAATGTCCGGATTGAGTTAGGGAACGTTTCTACAAGTCCTGATCATCGTTTTCATCCGAGAAATCCATTCGATCGGGTAACGATTCGTTTTATCTTACTAGTTTGATAATCGTATGGTTTAGATCTAGATTTTAAATGTGATATCATGGTTGTTGTTGTTGATTTTTTCCTAGATGATGGGTAGGAATATTTGGAAACGAAGAACTGGACAGGTTAATGGTGAAATCTTTGTTTTGATCCGTTATAATGTCCGATTATCATGAAACCATATCATAGATCATAATGGTTTTAACCATTTGATTATAACAATGGTTGTGATTGTCCTGATCATTCTTTGGAATGATCAATGACAAGGATTAGCTATTCCAAAACCTGAAATCTATCAAGAAACTATTTCGGTGATATAATAAACAATAATACTAATTTAATTAATATAGGAATGTCCTGATTAATCAAACGAGTCGCAGTTATCACACGTTGTGAGATGTTAAACTAATGAAAATGATTAAACATTTGAGATAAGATTGATGACTTGAGTTGTAATGTCCTTGACATTGAACGCCAAGGAAAGTTATGAGAGTCATATTAAGCTTAAGTAAATCATAGAACTCTAATGACATACAAGTTTAGAGTTCAAGAACTAGTGATACGAACGTTGTGCATTGTTATTGACTTGAATAAACTCAGGTGAGTTCACGACCCCGTTTTCCTTTATTTTGGCTTTTGAAACGTGGGGAATGGGAAAACATAAATACTCATATGAAACATTCTGATTTTTAACGCTTTTGATGCATTTTGTGAAACATAAAACCTGATTGGATGAGGTAAAACTTTGAAACACTTTCGATACATTTTGTGAAACATGAAACCTGATTGGATTAGGTGGAACCTTGAAACACGTGCTCCAACTGTGGGTTGGGCACCACACAAACAAGTGTTCCAATTGCGGGTTGGATACCAGACAAATTAGATACACGTGGTGTATCACACAAGAATATTGGGAAAACGCAAATACTGAACTCATCGGCTCGGTTACGGGATCCTAGGAGTTATAATTGGACAGTTGGTCGGGAACTAAACACGACATTGTTGGAAGGAACAATGTTTGCACCGGATACCATTGTTTTACACCCCGTTTGGGACACAAAAATATTGTTTAACTCTTTTTATGAAAAGCATTTGATCTGTTTGGATACATTACATACATTTGACATTTAAAACTTGTGAACTCACCAGCAATATGCTGATTGTTTAAAATCATGTTTTCTCAGATGCATAATGATACAGGGGGTGGAGCTGGGAGCTCAGTCTTTGAAGACATATAGTAGAGTCTATGAGAATCAGATTCAACAGTGTGAAACATAGCATAGTATATATGTGAAAATCAGTTATAACTGTTAGTACATTAGGTTTGTGACTAATGTAGTTGTAACATGGTTTTGTAATAATAGAAACATATGTGTTTTTGTTGTAAACAATGACTGTGAAACCTTTAAAGTCACACGGTACGCTTCCGCAACGACAATGGTGTGACAATGGGCGACCCGAGTCCTCACCTCCCGTCTTTGTTCCCTACTCCCATGTGGCCCAATAGTTTATTTTTCAAAATGGATATAATTGAACCAATAACTTGTATATACATAATAAATTTAAAAAAGTGAGGACCCTAGTTTTTGGGTGGCCCAAGCCCTAGCATGTCTAGTAACACTAATGGGCCGGCCCTTAAACAAATACACATACACACATACATATACATATACAACACGCACATGCATACATACATATACATACACATACACACATACACATACATATATACTATACACCTACATACACACACACACTTCTACATACACACAAATATTTACACACACATATACACACACATGTGTGTATATATATATACTACACACATACATATACGCACACACATATACGTAACTATTCTTAAATTAAAACCACGTATACGTTAACTTTTTTAAGTGTAAGTCTTTTGTCCGAAACTAACTAAAACATCGGTTGGTCTTGAATAACTCAACTCGTTTAATTTAGAGTAGTTAAAGTGTTTGAAGCTTGAATACTAATACAATCTCTTTATACTTATACATGCGCAATATATCTTACTCTATATTATGTTGTTTTCTTTTAATGTGTAATATATAATATAAATAAATTTGTCTATATATCAATAATATGCTTATAATCAAAGTGTGTAGAAAGAATGGAAATGGTTATGTTAATGAGATTAATCATATTGGCTGTACATGTAACTCAAAAAAACTTTAAAAAAATGTGAACGTCACCATCAGGCGCCCCTCACCGATCGATCTCACGGCTAACATGAGAGAGGTAAATCGCGTGACACAGGGAAAATTGGGTGGTACTGGGTTTTGAATCCTAGAACTCTATTATAGATTCTTACCCCCTTACCACTAGGCCATTATTGCGGGGAGTCAAACATTTAACAAGTTTGGTTTTGAATATGTTACAAACATTTGACTCGTTTACGACCCTTGTGACAAGTTGTTTACATCTAAAACAAAAAGTTATCCTAAAACTGTAATTTTTGGAGAAGTAAGAAAATATTTATTTGTGTTTGCTGGCTATATTTATGAGGTATAGATTAGAGACCGGGTTTGTTTTTTTGATAATTTTTGGTCCACATATAAGTTATTAATTTATGTGATACGTGTATAAAATGTCAGGGATTTATCTTAAATGCTCGAAAACAGTTTTTAGATGAGAATTGTAAGTCAGCTCATTTCTTTTATTTTAAACCAAGTAAAATGTTTATTAAAATATATTTTAAAATAAATTGATAACGATAGTACATTATTTAAAGTTTTATTTGACATTTAACGAGCATTTATATTTAAAATAAAAATATCTTTATAAATCATTTGAAATATAGTTATAACTTACAAATAAGTTGTTACTAGAAACCACGTGATAACTTTTGTTGTCTTCAAATGAGATCCAAGAGTTAATTATATTTTTTATTAGTTTATGTAGTGACACAATACAAGGTCATAGCAAAAAGAACGATGTTAGTTATGTTATTTGTGTACATGTTTGGATTTTATTAAATACATAATCATGATGGGCTCAACATCATGTGGATGGCAAGAAGCATGTTAAAAGATGAAGATCTTCCAAAGTATTGTTGGGATGAGACTGAAGTATCTTAAAAGATTTAAATATATATAGAAAAGAAATATTAGTAAAGAAAGTTTTATGGATTAAACTAATTAAAATATAAAATAATAATAATACTAATAATAATATTAGTAAAGAATTCTTAAGATAAAAAAATGTTCGGATAAAATATACACATATATTGTGGGACGAAAGAACTCAAAAAAGAAAAGAAAAAAAAAAAAGAGAGTTCATATGTATCCATTTACGTGGGTAGATTTTGACAACCGTTATCACAAGAAAGTTTTTTTTGAATACAAGGCTACGTGTTATCATCAACCCCCCATAACTTCAAATAGACGCCACATAATCAACTAACACAATCACCCTCTTATCACTCAATATCATTATTACATGTGTTATCATCACTCCCCTATCACTCCACGTCATCGACACCTTTGTTCAATATTTTATTATTTAATTTTTATTTTTTTAAATTAAAAAATATATATAATAATATTAAAATTACAAAATAAAACTAAAAAAAATTACATGATAAAAAAATTACATAAAAAAAATTAATCCCTATTATATCGCTTCATAATCCGTTCATTCATCTTCTCGGCCATTTCACGAGCGTGACCGGTTAAGTGATCGGTTGGAGTGCACAACAATTTCATATCATTGTTGTATTATTTTTGCTCCTGTAAGTCGAAAAATTTTTGTAACAACTCGGAGATGGTCTCCAACGTGTCTGTCACACCCCGACCGACGGCGGAACACGTCGGGGCATGATTTGCAATTGTTCAAAAGCTCATGGTGCTACTTGTAAGTTTCATATTTAAATGTTCCCATTTAAAACCAAAGCATTCATTACCTAATAATACAAATACAAACAACCAAATATTACAACAAGAATTCAATTACAATAACTTGATTATCATTAAACTAGGTCTCAAAATCCCTATATGATATTCATCCAAAGTTTTAACCTGTTACACATGTAAATTAGAGTTTGATCAACGATTTGCATAGTTGGTGATAACTCATAGATACACACACACACATATTGAAAGATGCTAAACCAAATGTTCCAAAGTGAAATAGATTCAAAGTATGCATGTTTACAAGTCACACAATGTTTATGTCTTCAACCAATGTCTTCAAACAAGTACCATCATAATGTTCAAATCTAGACCAGCTAGGTCCTAGTTTTAAACATGTAATTCACAAGTTTGCAATGATGCACCCTTTCACTTATTTACACAAAGACCTAAGTCTATACGTGGAAGGTATCTAACTATTCCAAGCTACTAGTGTATGTTTATGTTTATGTATGAAACGTCTTCTATCCTAACCAAATGTTTGCAGCAAGTATATCACATATGACATTCAAATCTATTCAATCTAGAACTAAGGCTTGTAAGACTAAATAATTAAATGTGGCACTCATGATTATTTAATTAAATAAGATCAATTACCTAAATACCCCTAGTAGATAGATAATTATTTGATGAACGTAATTATCCTTATTTATCCTAATTAGGGTTTCCCCTTGGGTGTATAAATAGAGACTAATGGCTCCCAATCAAATGTTACTCACATTATTAACATCATAATCGAATTCTCCTCACCCCTAGATAATTCGTGAACCTCCATAACCGAGCTCTCTCTCATCTCATTCCATCCTCACTATACACCCTAAACAGGAACCGATCGGATCTTCATCTCTTAGGAATCATTTCTGGAATCAACAATGCGTTCACTGGATTCACATGTTTCATCTAATCTCTATTTCATTATTGTTTTAGTGTTCATGTTTAAATCTGAATCAAAGGAATCGATCCAACATGTGGTATTAGAGCGATATGTTGTTTAATCAATTCCTAATCACGAAATTGATTCAAAATCTAAAAATGTTTCGAAAAACGAGTACGAAAACCGGTCGTTTTTCCAGAAAAACCTTAAAACTGGTTCGTTTTTTGTAAACCTAAAAATTTTCGGACTTAAACGTATTCGAAATTAATGTACACGTTTTTAAGAGTATTCGAAATTTGGTGTACTCGAAATTCTAAGTACTCGAAATTTTGAGTATTCGAATTTTAAAGTACTCGAAATTACATTTAATTTAGTGTACTCGAAATTTTGAAGTTCACGAAATCAAGTACTCAAAATTTTGAAGTTCACAAAATCTTAGTGTAGTCGAAATTTTAAAGTTCATGAAATAAGGTATTCGAACAACTGTATTCGAAAATCTAAGAGTACTTGAAAATCTAAGAGTACTCAAATACATAACTATTTTCGAGTACATAACTGTTTTTGAGTACATAACTATTTTCGAGTACATAACTATTTCGAGAACATTACTAACTTCGGACACTTTACAAATTTCGTGTACGAACACTTAACCAAAGTTCGATCCGAGAATCAGGGGGCTAAGAGATAAAACTATTATGTTTAACAAAACCTTAAAATACAAAATCTGCTTAAACTCAATAACAAGTGTTTCACTTCTGCCCAAAGGTGATGTGTTATATCTTTTTATTTGAGTCTTATTAAGCATCGTCAATTATTTGTGTATATCCTTAAACATTTGATATTCACATGACATCGTTTTGCCTTAAAGCATGTATGTTTCACTTCTGCCCAAAGGTGATGTGTTACATATATGTTTGCAAACTTAACATTGTATAATGCTTATAAATGTCTCACTTCTGCCCAAAGGTGATGTGTTACATTACTAATGCACATTTTTATTTTCTAACTAAATTGTTCCTAATACTTAGATGAATGGTTATTAACCAAAGTGAAACCCATTTGTTTAAGTAGAACCTAATCTAGTCTATTAATTTGATGTTATAATAGACTCCTTGTCACAGCTTCATTATTATAATATTCCTTATATATGCCTGCCTTAGATCTAAGTTACCCCATAAGATCATTCTAAGTTCTTCTATAGCCTTAGTATATTACTCTTTCTCATCTAATTAAATCCACAGCTCCCAATATGGGAATTGAAACCCTTACTAGTGTGAATTAATCTGCTTGGAAAGATTCACTGATGCTAACTCTTGGAATCACGGAGTTCGACTATGCACTACGAGAACCTGCTCCTCATGCCCTTACTGAGAAGAGCACTGCTGAAGCTAAGCAGCTCTATGAGAAATAGGAGAAGCTAATCGGATGGCTCTCATGTTTATCAAGAACTCCATTAGCCCAATCATTAGAGGAGGTATTCCTGACTTACCAAATGCTAAAGCTTACCTTACTTCTGTGGAGGAGCAATTCAAAGGAACCTCAAATGCACATGCTAGCACCCTTATCATGAAACTGGTGTCTACTAAGTATGATGGAGTCAGTGGCATTCATGAGCACATCATGATGATGAAAGACATGGCCCGTAAACTTAAGGGATTAGACATGGAGATCAGTGATGGTTTCTTAGTCCACTTCATCATGACTTCTCTTCCTGCATCTTATGAGGCTTTCAAGATCAACTACAACACTCATAAAGAGAAGTGGATGATGAACGAGTTGATTGCTATGTGCATACAAGAGGAAGAACGTCAGAAGCTGGACAAACCCGATGTTGCTTACATGATGGCTACTTGTTGGAAGAAAAGGACGAACAATACTCATAAGGATGCTTCTAGAGTCCCTAAGTCCAATCTCGGTGCATCTTCTAGCTCTAAAAATTCCAATGGCAAGCCTTACTACAAGTTTTGCCGAAAGGTAGGACATAAGCAGAAAGATTGCCCTGACTTCAAGGAATGGCTGGCTAAAAGAGGTAATCATCTTAATATGATAATTGAGTCCTTTAATTTAAATGTTTCAAATAACACATGGTGGTTTGACTCTGGTTCTATGGTTCATGTGACCAATTCTACTCAAGGATTCCTTACAATCCGGAGGCTGGAAAGAAACCAAAGAACACTTAAGCTTGGGGATGGAAAAGAAATATCTGTTACTGCCGTGGGTACCTTAGAATTAGTTATGAAAACCGGTCTATGGATTAAACTTTAGGATACCTTATATATTCCTGAAATTTCTAGGAATCTTGTATCAGGACCAAAGTTAGACATGGATGGTTTTTATGTTTCTCACGGTAATAGCAGACTTACTATTAGCTCAAATTCTCAAGTATTTGGTACTGGTCTTTTGGACGGTGGTATCTATAAGTTAGAACTAGATGATGATTTTCTAGGTCTTTGTTGTCATATAACATTAATGAGAACTCAACAAAGACTAAAAGAAAAAGAGACTTCGAAACTTCATCCATGTTGTGGCATCAACGTTTAGTGTAACATCAGTGCTGGAACAGTGATTGCAACAGTAACTCGTACAGTAATGCAGGTACGCATTACGTGAAACTATGTTATGCTATTGATACATTATACTTAACACGAAACTATTATGCGATTGTCTGAAATCTGATTAAAACCTTAGGGTTTAACAGTCAGGAACATATCAGACAACACAGTATGGAAACACAGATACTTGATTGGATGATATTGTGTATAAACATATGTGAGGTTAAACAGAACGAAACTATAACGGTTGTTGTTACGGAATGCTAAACAGACGAATTATTCGTATAGGTGACGATCTGTACGAATGATTCCGAGAGTTTAACGTTCTGAAATAATGACTGAAAAGTAGAAAACAAAAGTTGGAAAGTCAAACCATTGTCGTGTTCGTTCGAATGACGATCTGAACGAATACGCGCGATGGCGACGCGTTCTGACGAAACGAAAACGAAAACGAAACGAACGACAATAAATTTAAGGAAATATAATATTTCCCTGTTTTACAATTTTGAAACTCATCAGAAATAAATTAAAAAGAAACTATTTTCAATTAAAATACGTACACACGCGAAAGAATTTACGAAACGCGTAAAAATATTAAATTTCGACAAATAATTCCAGAATACGATATTTAAAATAATTTCTAATAATAATCACCTTTCAAACATTTAAAATAAACTCTTTTATTACAATTTCTAAAATACGCGCGTAATAATCCGGAAACGCGACGAAAACGCGAACCGATCAACCGAAACGAACCCGAATACCCACGGGGTATATAAGCACCAAATAACCTCATTTAATTCATTTCTACCATCTCACTCTCTCTCTAAACCAACCCAAATGGTCATCTCTCTCTACAATTCTAAGACTTCAAACCTCCATAACTTGAGCAAATCTTGATGAAATCGTGTGTTTTTGGTGTCTACATGAAGATCTCGAGCTCCACTACCTAGAAGTACAACCGGCCAAATTGGAGGTAATCTCTTTTGAACAACATGAAAAATAGGGTTTTCACATCCCTAGTTCGACCACCACCATAGAAACCGGCCAATTACCCACTTCCACTTAAAACGCTACAACCTTGTCGACACCATAGTTAGTAACCCAGTCGTGGAACACCCTACAAAGTCTAGGCCTGATGAGGAAGATGATGGTGGTTGAACCAGGGTTCGTTCACTGCTAGCCGAACCTCCGGTTGACCACGAACCCTAGCCGAAACTGTTCAGTCACGAGCTTAGTACCACCGAACCATGGTGACGGGCGAACCATTCGAAGTCAGCCGAACCTTTGCATGTGCTACGAACCCTGGACCTCAGCCGAATCCAGCCATCATCGACCGAACCTTATTTGTTCACGAACCAACCATGCATGGCGAACCTATCCGACTTAGCCGAACCTTCCAGGTTCCACGACCCCATGCGAGACCGGCTGCAATCAGACGAACCCTTGGATTTCCATGAAGCCGAACCTTGTGTTCAATTGGCCGAACCTTGAGATTAGATGGCCGAACCATGCAACAGCTAAATCTATATGACCTTAGCCGAACCCATGAGCGAACCATCTCTGAGACACGAACCTACTGAACCATGCAGCCGAACCATTGAGCTTTTCACGAACCCTTGGGCCACAAACCTCCATGAAGCCGAACCTTTTGAAAGGTTCACTGGAAACTATATTCGGCCTTGGTTTTTAATTAGCTAAGCATGTGCTTGATCGGCCCAACCTATTTACTTGGCCCATGTTTTCTGTCTCTTAATACAACATCGACCCACAAGCTTTTAAATAGCCCAATTAGCTCAACTTGGCCTAGATTATCTCGGCCCAAAACTAGATACCAAACAAAAACCCAATAGCATAAACCGGCCCATTAGATATTAATTTGGCCCAAGGCCCACCTAAATCGGCCCAAATCTCACATATTGGATCGTAGGATGATGTTCGGCCTACACACAAATATACACTTGGACTCATTCGGCCAAAGAACTAATGAAGGGAAAACACTTCAACATAATACTAACACTCACTTATTTGGAGAATTACAACTTAAATTGCTATGTACATGATAGTGTTTTGAAAGCAATGAATTTCCTAAAGTCCTAAAGCGTTGTTTCTTAAAATATTCACAAGTAGGGGCAAGGATCAAATCTAATAAGCAAGGCTAAACCTCTAAAACAATAACCTAAGGTCGAATGAAGATAGAGACTCATAGTGTTAGCCAACTTTAGGGCTAACACTAACTCATACACACATACGCATCAATTATAACTTATACTTATAAGTACAAACACTATGAAATCGATACAGGATCATGAACATCACAACGAGTACAAACAAAGAGCGCGTGCATTCGTATTTTACTTAGTCAACCACTATGGACACAAGGTGAGTTCATTTGTCTCTTTTCAAACTTATTTGTTTTACTTCGGGACTGAGAAGCATGTTAAACATTTTAATAAATTATTGAAATGTTATTTAATGCTTTTAAACATAACCATGATGCTTACAATAAGGCTTATGCTTGGAATCTAGTATACTTTGAGAAGCTATAAACTTGATACTTATAATACAAATTAGAAGCTTGAAACTATATGTTTGATGCTTATTCTACAAACTAGATGCTTAAACTTGATGCTTGAGGCTTATGCTAGAAACTACATGCTTAAACTTGAGGCTTGAGTGCTACAAACTAGAGGCTTAAACTACATACTTGATGCTTATGCTATGAAATTCATGGTCAACTATATGCTAATACTTGAAACTATATGCTTGAGACTACGATTGTGTGCGATATGCTAAGCTTGTATCTAATCATGGGCTACGTAATTGCTAAACTTCTGCTATAGCAGGGCTTGTACCCATGTATTGAGATACGTGAAAGCTAAACTATGACGAGGCTAAGCTGTTATCTATATGAGAGACATGTAATTGCTAAACTTCTGCTATAGCAGGGCTTGTGTCTGCTTATATGAGATATGTAAATGCTGAACTATTTGTGTATGCATGGCTTGTGTCTATGTATGAGATACGTAATTGCAAAACTTCTGCTAGAGCAGGGCTTGTATCTTGTATAGGAGACACGTAATTGCTAGACTAAGCTTAACTAATTCATGAGATACGTAATGGCTAAACTTCTGCTAGAGCAGGGCTTATATCTAGCCGTGGACTACGTAATTGCTAAACTTCTGCTAGAGCAGGGCTTGTACCCCACGCATGAGATTAGTGAAAGCTAAACTATGATGTGTGAAACTATGATGCTTGTTAAACTTACATTGAAACTAATACATACGAATGCTATTGAATTGTAAACTTTGAAACAGTAAACTAAAGCTATGGGGAAGATTGGATTGAAAGGTAGGTAAAATGCTTAATTGTTATTAACAACAGTGTCATATACGAATTAGTATGTGGTGGGACGGCGTCTGGGCGGGTTGTAGGCTCGACCCAGGGATATGCCTTATATATAAGCATACCGATTTGGATATTACATGTGGAGTTAATGAGGTTAAGGTTTTCCCTAAAGAGGTTTGCTAAAGCTATTTTTAAACTTATAAACATTATGAACTCACCAACCATTGTGTTGACTTTGTTTTCTTACATGCTTGCTCAGGTGATGAACATGTTTAAGCTAAGGCTTTTGGATTGCATTGCTAGGCTGCCCAGATAGTGGACCTAGTTGATTTTGGAAGCACATATTTTGTTATTTATACGAATCACTTTTGGATGTCTTGTACAATTACAACATAGAAAACATTTGATTCTTTTGATAGGTTTACTTAGTTAAATTACTGAACATTGACATTGTAATTTAACTTTGTAATTCTAGTTTAGTGCTTGAGTGTGCTTTAGTTATTCTTAACATCGATGCTATGTAAACAATCTGATCATCATGATTATCACTCACGATATCGCGCCCCGAGAACCTTCCGCCCGACGGGGAACACGATCCGTCCCGTCGGCTCGGGGTGTGAAATTTAGGCCACATCTCACGAGATCGCTTATCTTGACTTGTGAAGGATGAAGTTTTACCTTCTCTTCATTTCACCGAATTTGGAACATGTTTCAAATGCCTTAAAATAAAAATGACAACAACAACTAAGAAATGTCCCACTAGGAGTTCTAATTTATTAGAAATTATTCACACCGATATTAGTGGCCCTTACACCATTGCTGGAATAACTGGACAAACTCCTTTTATCACTTTTATTGATGATTATTCTCGTTACATGTACTTGTATCTAATCATGGACAAATCTAAATCACTTACAACCTTTAAAGATTATAAAACTAAAGTTGTGAGATCAGATAGAGGAGGTGAATATTATGGTAGACATACTAATGTGGGTCAGACTCCTGGTCCATTTTATGAGTTTTGTAAAGGCCAGGGGATCGTGAACTAATACACCATGCCCTAATGAACATGGTGCGCAGTATGTTAGCCCACTCAGATTTAACCTCATTCCTTTGGACCGAGGCCTTAAAGGCAACAGTTCATATACTCAATAGAGTTCCTTCCAAATCTGTCCCTAAAACTCCTTATGAACTTTGAACAAGAAGGAAACCGAGTCTTAGATATATGAAAGTATGGGGCTGTCTTGCCGAAGCTAAACTCTATAATCCCTTCTTAAAGAAGCTTGACATGAAAACTGTTACATGTTACTTTATCGGGTATCCCATTCTATTGTCCTACCCATGTCACTCGAATTGTAGAAACAAGGCATGTTCATTTCCTTAAGGATTCAAAGGTTAGTGGGAGCGGCGAAAATCGTCTCTGATCTGCATGAAGTACAAGACGCGGGGGGGAGACACTTGTCGACTAACTTACCTCTAATCACTCCTATTGTACACCATGCTACTCCAAACTTCATTGCACCTACTCCGACACAATCAGGACACACTACTGCTCCAAACGTTACCGAGAATGAAGGCACCTCATCTGATCAACATCAAGACAATACCAGCCATGCTGAACCCACTAATCAGCTTAGGAGGTCATCTGGGCCTAAAGTGCCTACTAACTTTGATGATTATGTGACCTACCTGACTGAAGCTGAAATGGATGTCGGAAAGTTTACTGATCCTACCTCTTATCACGAAGCCGATACTAGTGATCAGTCTACTGAATGGAAGATAGCTATGACTGATGAGCTTGATTCTATGAAGAAAAACGATGTTTGGGATTTGGTAGAATTACCCAACGGAGTAAATGTGACACCCCGTATAATCTAGGTCAGCACTGATGTGTTGTGAAACACATCTATTTTTCCATTTGTTTTTGTTAAGTTTCAGTACCGTTTTATTCAGTTTTGGAGTCGATTTAAGCTGGTTCTTCACATTTCAGTAATTTGATGCTTGCAGGTAATAAACATGCATATTTGGTGCTAAAGTACAAAGAAATGAGCTCCCGGTTGGGCGAGGACGGACCTGGAATCAAAGAAGGCCAAAAACTGAAATCTGAAACCCGTCGCGCTACGCGACAACAATTTGAAACCCTGTCGCGCTACGCGAGAGGTGGGAAAGACCAAAATGCCCTTTGATATCCCTCGAGCTACGCAACAGATTTGGAGGTAATTGTCACGCTATGCGACAGACTTAAAATCACAGAAAATCAGTTTTAAGCCAAAAAGTCGAAAACCCTAGGGATATATACGATTTTGGACGGCTAGAGGCGACTAGGAGGACGTAGAAAGGATATTCTAAGGTGAATCAAAGGTTGAGAAAGCATAGGATCGAAGAATCAAGGCCTAGGATCAACGATATCGGGTGTTCATCATTTGGTTTACTTGGTTTCTTTGTTTCTCTTTGATTTTCATGTTGCTCCTTTACATTAAACAGATTATGGGTTGTTTTTGTATGATATTTCTTGGCTAATCTTCTAGACTTCGGTGACAGCTGGGAGAATCATTTACCGTTAGTGGAATTCTCTTACAATAATAGTTATCATACAAGTATTCAAGCAGCACCGTTTGAAGCTTTGTATGGTCGCAAATGTCGTTCACCAGTTTTTTGGGCTGAGATTGGAGACAGTCAGATAACAGGTCCTGAACTGGTGCACGAGACAATAGAGAAGATAGTTCAAATTCGGAACCGTATGGCAGCGGCTCGGGATCGACAGAAGAGTTATGCAGACAAACGTCGCAAGCCGTTGGAGTTTCAAGTAGGAGACCGAGTTCTTCTAAAAGTATCACCTTGGAAAGGTGTGATACGATTCGGCAAGCGTGGAAAGCTTAGTCCACGTTACGTAGGACCTTTTGAGATCCTGAAAAGGATTGGTCCGGTTGCATATCAACTCAAACTACCGGATGAACTCAGTGGGGTTCATGATGTCTTTCATGTATCAAACTTAAAGAAATGTCTTTCTGATGAGACATTGATTGTACCGTTGGAAGAAATACAAGTAGATGAACAGTTGCGATTCATTGAAGAACCAGCAAAAATCATGGACCGAGAGGTCAAACAACTGAAGCAAAGCAAGATTCCGATAGTAAAAGTTCGATGGAATTCAAGACGTGGTCCTGAATTCACATGGGAACGGGAAGACCAAATGATGAAGAAGTATCCTCATCTATTCAAAACAGCTACTGCTAACACTGAGAGCGTACGTTAAATTTCGGGACGAAATTTCCTTCAACAAGGGGATGACGTGATGCTTTCACACATCAACACTGCAAATTTCAAACTGTAAGCACAAACATTTTATTTATTCAATTGATTTTGTTACAAACATTTGTGCTACATTACATTCTATATATTTTATGTGCTACATTTCATATGTTACATGTTATGGTAGTACATACATGATTGGTTACACACATTTTGCTATGTGCGAGGGTTACATAGTACAAACAGTTTCAGACACTCACTATGTGTGAGGTTACACAACACAGTATGATCAAACACAAACAGTCACAGTTAGGTGAACTAACTAGTGTATACGCAAACAGTCACATTGAACAATCACAATTGAGTTGTGATGTTGCAAGCATTAGACTTTGTGTGTGAGTACACACAAGCACACAGAATGATCAAATCACACTAACACATACGATTTAAACTCGTAAGTAGTTTCCTAACTACTCCTAACACTTGCTAATTTTCGGGACGAAAATTCCTTCAACAAGGGGATGATGTGACAATCCGACTTTTCGGATTAACTCTGTTAACTGAAGATGGTGAGATCACAGGCCCAACAGAGCCACTGTAGGCCCAATAAGCCAAAGGAGGCTCAGTAAGGCCCAATAGGGTCAAGTGAGGCCCAATGAAAACAAAGTAGGCCCAGAGAAGGCCCAATAAGGCCAAGGAAGGCCCAATGAGGCCCAATTGTATTTGAGAAGCCCAATTGAGTAAATTTAGCCCAACAAAGAGTTAAAGGATTCAATTAGTGACTATTCGGGATTGTCGGCTCAACTTTGTTAATCGAAATGATATGTTGTCGATCCGGAATAACCTATAGGAGTTAGGAATTAAGAAAAATCAGTTCCTAAGGGTTAAATTGTGGAAGATTAAATTTATAATTGATTTTAGTATCAATTTTGACTCCTAAAAGTCAAAATTCGTCCATATACACAAGAGGGAGTTATGAATTTCAATGGAATATGAAGTAATGGTCGAATTAATGGTACTTAAAACACCTAATGATGATAATAACCGGTTATCATCAGCTATTACAATCATTATGGTCAGATTAAACCCAAATGACGATCTAGTTTATTAGAACCGTTACATGCATTTGCAATTCATATAATTCGACAGAAACTCAAGCAATTGAGTTTTCAGAAACATTATTCGGTGTCTTTGGACTCTTTAACATCAATCAATTTGATCTAAGAAGCTACGGATCGAAGAAACCAATCGGAGGTCCACCGAAACTCCACCACAATTCGAAGTGCATCAATTCGATATCAAATCAGGTAAGTAATCACTACAACACATTCTAATATGACCGACTAAGGATAAGCATATCATAATTTTAGTTTATAACAACGGATTAATCGATTTTGATAGTTAGGGTTTAAACAAGAAACGGTTTTGGGGGTTTCTGTGGAACTGAGTTCGATAATCAAATTAAATGTTATAGATAGCTTCAGAAGGGATCGATTAAGGTTAAACCCAAGTTGATTGTGATTGATAACAAAGAATTGGTTAAGTTCAAGATTCTAGGGCTTATATATAAACGGTTTTGGGAGTTTTTGTTAAATCGAGATCAGGAATGAAATCAATTGTCACAGAGGGTTTCGAAATATTTGGTTTAAGGTAATTCATATGTTAATTTCATCAATCAAGTACGAATCACAAGATTTCAAGTTTTAGGGTTCTTAGATGAAAGTGTTTTGGGGGTTTTTCATGAAAACGGGGTTTAGAATCAAATTAAGAGAACAAGTAGATTCAGAGAATGCCGAACAAGAGTAACCCCATGTTAATTGTGTCAAACTATAACGAATTCTATCCAGTCGATCTATGAGTATTGGAACTTGATTTTGACACAAGTAAACCCAAATGAATCAGGTTATAGTTAATGATTTTTGGAATTAAAACCATCTATAAGGTCGAATGGATTGCAGCAACAAAACCCATGAGTTTAGGGTCGAGCAGGATTCGAATTGTGGATCAATCGAGATGGATTTTTGCTTCGGCTATAGTTTCAAAGGGGAACCGGTCTAGTGATGCTTATAAGAATTAAGAATCAGATAAGTTAACAAAAATTAGAGTAGATCAGATGGTGGGGTGGGTGTATTAAGAAGTAGAGGTCGCGGGTTCGAGCCCGACCTCTGCTGGTTTTTGGATTTTTAAATTATTTTATTAATTCTATCATAACTCTCGCGTACGAACTCCGTTTTAACCCATTCGAATTTCGTTGGAACCAGAATTTCATCCCGAACCAATTGGAATGATAAAAAAAATGGTATTTTAATCCGAAAATTAAATCGCGTATAATTACGATTATTTAAATAAAATCAAATATGATTTTATTTAAACGATTTCAAAGTCACACGTATTTACGTATACACATTCTTAACACTTTAACATACGTGTGTTGACACGTATGTTATTTCAAGCACAAAACGACATCTCGAATAACTTTAGGTTATTGTTAAACCACAGATTCTTCGTAGGAGGATTTCTTACACAAGCTTTTAGTGTGTGATCATTCTGCAATAACCAAAGGTGCGTACGCGGCCCCTTTCTTATTTTAAACTGTTTTGGGGGAGAAAACATGTGCAACAAACTATTTTTAGATACATATCACTTGCATGAGTTAGCTGTTTACATTATGTGACAACATAGCAACTTGAAAGTCCTTACACACCTCGAACCGTTTAGTTTGCTGTAACGCAAAGCGTGGTAGTTGGAAATAGATCTATTAGGTTTGACAAACCTCACATGGTAGATGGGATCTACGCAGGTGTTTGACTGACCAAACACATTTTTACTATTGTTGTGCTAGACAATAGTGGCAAGGCGAAAACATGCTATAGCATGGCAATCCGTCAGCTTCGGTGTCGAACACTTATGTAAATAGTTTATATGACTAGCTATCATGACTGTGCATGTGTGATAATGTTATCTACAACTTGATATTCAAACTGTTGTTTTGAACATTGTGAATGATTAAAACCTGTGTTATGCACCAACCTTTGTGTTGACTTGATTTACATGTTTTCTTAGGACGCTAAGGCGCGCGTTAAAGCTGGCATGGACTAGGAGATAGAGTCTCATTGTCACACCCCCAAATTTCAACTAACGGAATCACACCGTTTGAGAGCGTGACAAACCAGGATCTCAGATCATTAGACATAGCGAAGACCTCTATATGAATTTCAAAACATACTTTGGTCTTTAAAACAGAACATCAAAGTTTACAAAAGTTGCGGAAGCGTTTAAAAACCATAAACAGTTGTAAAGTAAACATTACAAACCAAAATACTCAAATGTTCAAATTCAAATATTCAAAATGTTTAAAATGCATGAGACTCTATCTCCTAGTCCATGCCAGCTGTAACGCGCGCCTTAGCGTCCTGAGAAAACATGCAAATCAAGTCAACACAAAGGTTGGTGCATAACACAGGTTTTAAATAATCACAATGTTCAAAACAGCAGTTTGAATAACAGGTTGTAGATAACATAATCACAATTGCACAGTCATGATAGCTAGTCATATAAACTATTTACATAAGTGGTCGACACCGAAGCTGACTGATTGCCATGCTATAGCATGTTTTCGCCTTGCCACTATTGTCTATCACAACAATAGTAAAATTGTGTTTGGTCAGTCAAACACCTACGTAAATCCCATCTACCAGGTGAGGTTTGTCAAACCTAATAGATCTATTTCCAACTACCACGCTTTGCATTACAGCAAACTAAACGGTTCGAGGTGTGTAAGGACTTTCAAGTTGATATGTTGTCACATAATGTAAACAGCTAACTCATGCAAGTGATATGTATCTAAAAATAGTTTGTTGCACATGTTTTCTCCCCCAAAACAGTTTAAAATAAGAAAGGGGCCGTGTACGCACCTTTGATAATAGCAGAATGATCACACACTAAAAGCTCGTGTAAGAAAATCCTTCTACAAAGAATCTGTGTTTAAACAATAACCTAGTGTTATTCGGATTATCGTTTTGTGCTTGAAATCACATACGTGTCAACACACGTATGTTAAAGTGTTAGGAATACGCATACATGAGTACGCGTGCCTTTGAAATCGTTTAAATAAATCACATCATTATTTATTTAAACCAACGTAATTATACGCGATTTCGTTTTCGGACAAAAATATGAATTTTATCATTCTAATTAGTTCGAGATGAAATTCTGGTTCCAACGCAATTCGAACGAGTCGAATCAGACTTGAAACGAAGGAGTTATGGTTAAAACATCAAAAATGATTTAAAAAGTCAAAAATGGTGGAACCCGGGATCGAACCCGCGACCCCCCCCATTCAAACCACACGCATCTAACCAGTCCAGCCCGCTAGGGTATCACGATTATAATCAGGAATTAATTCTTTTAAACCCACATTCAAACCGAATACCCTCTGATGTTATAACCGAAGCAACTATTCTCAATTGATCGTTAATTCGAATCCTTTCAAACCCAAAACCATAGGAATTTTATCAACCATGATCCTGCGAACCTCGCTATGCTATTTAATTTTACAAACAGTCCCTATTGAATTAAAATCCCCAATCGTTTTATACTCAAGAACCCTAATACTTAAAATCTTAAAATCTGATACTAACATCCCAAATTAATATATGCTTAAGATTAATCGAAACTATCTGGTAGTAACCATATCAATCAATTTGATTTTTCAACTCGTTTACTGTGAAACCCCCAAATCGTCTTCCCATTAAGAACCCTAGAATCGAAAACCATCAAATCGTTGTAACCTAATGAAATTGGTACTTGGTTTAGTTACATCGAACCCTTCTGAAACTATTGATGTAGTTTAATTCCATTTTAAAGCTTATTTGGTTTAAAACCCCCAAAACAGTTTCTACTATGAGCCCTAGAATTCGAAATACCATAATTCGATGTAATTAACCGAAATTGATTTAGGATTAACATTTGTCGGCTCTTTCAGATGGTGTAAGTGTCGAGAATTACCTGAATTTACTTCGAATTGATGTTAATCGACTATTGGGTGTTCTTCGGCCAATGCTTTATCGAATTTTCTTCTCCCCCGCTTGTTTCTTCGAATTGCTGTGTGCAAAAGGTTCTAATGGAGCCGATGATGAGTTCTGCTAGTGTAATTGGGGTGATCTAAATCGAATTGTATAACTTGTATACATAACATGGACGGTTACACTTGTAAACATAATGGGAGTTTTAATCCGAGACCTTTAGCTTCCAATAACTGACAATATCGTTTAATCATCATCATTGCCTATTAATTTGTTGATTTATTCACTTACTTGTAACCGATTTAAGGTGAATTTTCGAATTCCCAATCATTTTGGCTAAATTTTGACTTTCAAAGGTCAAAATTCCCAATTTTATGTAATCACAATTGTGATACTTATGTTTTAATGTTTCTAAACCCATTTTGTTTAATTCTAAACCTTTAAAGTTTAGTCTCCTATGATTTCCTTAATTTTTCGGCTAACAAAACTAAACCAAATTCCCAATTTGACACGAATTGAGCCAATTGGGACATTATTGGGTTAGTTTAACCCAATTAGGCCTTGTAAATACCATTGGGCCTAATTTAAACTCATTGGGCCTATCTTAACCTTACTGGGCCTTCCTAGATCTCATTGGGCCTCCCTAGGCCTTATTGGGCCTTACTGGGCCTTCCCTTTGGCCTATTGGGCCTACATTGGCTCTGTTGGGCCTACATTTGTCTTGTTGGGCCCACATTATCACCATCTCCCGTTAACAAGGTTAGTGTAAAAAGTCGGATTGTCACACTCATGCATTTTAAAAATTTTGATTATTTGAATTTGAACATTTGAGTATCTTGTATTGTAATTTACAATTTACAACTGTGATTGGTTTTTAAACGCTTCCGCAACTTTTGAAAACTCTGATGTTATGTTTTAAAGACCAAAGTATGTTTTGGAAATTCATATAGAGGTCTTCGCTATGTCTAATGATCAGAGATCCTGGTTTGTCACGTTCCCAAACGGTATGATTCCGTTAGTTGAAAATTGGGGGTGTGACATAGAAGGAGCTAGGAAGCTAGAAACTATCATCAACAGTTGGATCATTATCATCAGCCACTGGTTCCATTGAATCCTACCTTCTAAGGTAGTTTTCTATGCTTATCTTTAGTTAGATCATACATGCAATGGGTGAAAACCCACATGCAACTCCATGTGACCATTGTGCATGATTTTGTTGGTGATTTGTTGAATAGATGTTATAGATTTGCTGATTTGATAATATTAGAATGTTAGATTTGTGTTTGATTGAGTTATTGGTAGGTTTGATGATGTTTTGATGCACTTGCCATAAAAGGAAACTTTTATGTTGCAAGCCTTGGATTTGTGATGATCTAGACATGTTAGACATGTCTAGATATTATTAAATGCGTATTGAAGTGTTTAGAAACACATTGGGATATTTGATTTT
The DNA here is from genome assembly GCA_009363875.1 of Mikania micrantha. Taxonomy (NCBI): domain Eukaryota; kingdom Viridiplantae; phylum Streptophyta; class Magnoliopsida; order Asterales; family Asteraceae; genus Mikania; species Mikania micrantha. Next base: position 101,694,741 of record CM018692.1, on the reverse strand, counting down.
GTCAAAAACTTGATTTTATAGAAACTTACTAAAAATGGAAACTTTTAGAAGTCAAAAGAGGGCTTTTGATGTTTTAAAGTGTTTTGATAAACTTGGGATATTGAAATATGTTTAGAAATGATTTCTAAGCATATTGGAAACCTTGATTTGGGAAAACGAGTTTTAAACGGATACTTTCCAAATAAGGAAACTTTATTTGGGCAAAACAACATAAACAGTGATTTATGCACAAACGACATGTTTTAAGAGTTTAAACGTGTTTTTACAAACATACTAGAGATATTAGTTTTATGAAATGGGATTTCATAACCACACTTTCCTAAATTGGAAACTTTCTAAAAAGGGTAACTTGTGTGATTAGTGTCATAGGATGCATTTTGGTGTCTTATGTGCATCAAGGCGCATAAACACAACCATCGCGTCACCAACGATTCGAAGAGTCTCACTAGTTAACACATGCACTCCGTTGAGCACACCGACACTTGGAGTTGTATGGATTACAACACATCACAAAACACATACTCACACCTATACGGATATAGGTGCATACTAGCAGGCGCTAGCTCTCGCAGACGCGAACATTCACATACCGGAAATACTATCAGGTGAGTTCACGGCCCCTTTTTATCTTTTCTACCTTTGGGGGAGAAAACATTGCATTACAACTGTTTTTGAACAACAACTCATTTTATTTACGTATGGACATGCTTTATCATTATATATATATATGTGTGGGCCCCTATCACAACTAAAAGTCCTCGCGATACTCCTTGGACCGTTAATAGCATAACGCCTAGTATGGTAATCTTGAATAGTACTATTTGGGCCCGGCAAGCCCCACCCATCGTGTCTTGGAGGCCACCCGACTGGAGGTCTGAATGGGTGCAATATTGACCAATACTTTGCCATTTTCCTGTGATAACATGGCGGGAGGCACAACCTGTCAGCTTCGGTACCATCCAAAATATAATATAACTGTATTGACTAGCTATCAATCGATACAGGATTGTCGTGATATGTAAATCTACTGAACTCTTACTTTAAACATTTGATGTTTACTGCTTATGAAAAACCTGTGCTCTCACCAACCTTTGTGTTGACCTTTTACTCGCATGTTTTCTCAGGTAATTAAGGCACGTGCACAAGGAATAGGATGCTAGGCTGGAGTCGCATGCATCTGTTTATGTGTCTTATTTTACTAGACTATGATTATCATTTGATTATGTTGTGTAATGTTAAACAACTTTATTCGCTTCCGCAACTATTGTCACTTATCGTTTTAAAAACCGTTTTGAATTAACGCTTCCGCAAACAATGAATGATTAAACTGTTTTGTTAACTTATACTTTACTTCCGCAACTCCGATCTTACTAAACTGTTTTATCCAAATTATTGGATGTGCGTACGAAATCAGACATATAGGTCTCGCATGTTGTGTGACCGGAGACTGCGATCCTGCCAAATCAGTCGCGTCGCGCCCCAGGAAGGGACGAGATTTCTCGGGGTGCGACAGATTGGTATCAGAGACCTCCGGTTATTGCGAATTATGTTTGCATTTAGTGAACTTAGTCTATAACCACTAGTCTCCACATAACACTTAGTGCTTAGTATTGTAGTACCTGCACTCACGTTACATCTTTTATGCATTACGTTCATCACCTCACGTGACTACCCATGACGGGGAAGAGCCGATAGCTCTACATGTTCTTTACAATGCCTACCACACACACTACATTAGTCATTAGTCAAACACTAACACGAATTCTCGCTATGAAGATCATGGCTGGAAGACGTGGGGGACGCAGGAACGCGGGTGGACGTGGAAACATCAACCTTACTGCAGCTGAACTCAACGCGCTCATCAACGAGCGGGTTGAGGAGGTACTTGCTGCACGGGAAGCTGCCCGTAATCAACCCCCACTTAACCAAGGTGATGAATCTGTTCCTACTCGCCTTGCACCACAATCACTTGTTTCCAATTCAACACATTTACCCGATACTTAATTCAACCCTATCCTTTGCATATCTCAGGACCAAACCCTAACCCTCCTCTCTGCACGTTCAAGATGTTTCTGGACTGCAAACCTCACTCATTCAGCGGCACAGAGGGAGCCGTTGGGCTATTGCGCTGGATCGAAAAGGCGGAATCGGCCTTTGCCATGAGCAACTGCAGGAACGATGACAGGGTCAAGTTCGCTGCTGGAACCTTCGAGGGAGCTGCCCTCACCTGGTAGAATGCCAATGTTCAAAACCTAGGGCTAGATGCAGCCAACGCTCTACCTTGGGACGACTTTAAGAGAATGCTGAATCGCGAATACTGTCCTCGCGGTGAAGTGCAGAAGCTCGAGACTAAGTTCTGGAACCATAAGATGATTGGTTCCGAGGTTGAGGCGTACACTGCCCGGTCTTATGAGCTGGCACACCTGTGCTCGGAAATGGCAACCCCTCCATTCAAACACAGAGAGAAGTATATTGATGGATTGCCACCTCAGATTCAAGGCATGGTACTCTTTGCTGACCCCATCACCATGCAACAAGCCGTACGGTTAACCCACAAGCTAACTGACTCAGCTGTTGCTCAAGGACTCTTACCACCTCGTGGTGCTGTAACCACGACCACCGAAAAGGGCAAACGCAAATGGGATGACACCCAGAACAAGACTTCCAATCTCCAACCCCCTCCACAACAACGTAAGTTTGGGTCGTCTCAAGCTTACACACCACCTGATCCATCCAACCAAACCCGAGGAGCCTACGCAGGCAAACACACCAAGTGCAGCAAATGCAACTTACATCATGCCTTTGGACAGTGCGACTCTATCCGATGCCAACGCTGTGGCAAAGGAGGACACCTCACCAAAGACTGCAGGGGTGAACTGCGAACGAAGACCCAACCACAGCAGCAACAACAACTTGAATTACCAAAGGGTTGCTTCGAATGTTGGAAACCAGGCACTTCAACAGTGACTGCCCACATTTGAAAAACAACAATGATAACGGAGACAACAACGGTCCGAAAGGCGAACCTTCGTGATCGGGGCTAAGGAGGCCAGAAGGGATCCCCACCTTGCAACCGGTACGTATCTCTTAAATGATAATTATGCATCTGTGTTGTTTGATACTGGAGCTCAGAAAAGCATTATATCTAAGGAATTTAGTGAGATACTTGCCATTACCCCAACACAGCTAGATGTCGAATACACAGTAGAGCTAGCTGATGGTAAATTGATTATGACTAAAAACATTCTGAAAGAATGCACTTTAGAGCTAGCAGGCCATAAATTTAAGATTGACCTCATGCCGATTACACTAGGCAGTTTTGATGTCGTAGTGGGCATGGATTGGTTGTCTGAAAACCATGTTGAAATCATCTGCCACGACAAGGTTGTATGCATACCTCTCCCTAGCGGAGAAACTCTAGACATCAAGGGCGAAAGGAGTGACACACCTCTAAACATCATCTCATGCATAAAAGCTCACAAATGCTTACGAAAGGGATACACAGCCATTCTGGCACTTATCACCGACAAGGCTGAAGAGGAAAAGAGAATAGAAGATATCCCAGTCGTATGCGACTATCCCGATGTATTCCCTGAGGATCTACCAGGACTACCACCACCTCGGCAAGTGGAGTTCCGCATAGATCTTGTGCCAAGAGCAGCACCTATCGCACGAGCACCATATCGACTTGCACCTTCGGAGATGCAGGAACTGTCCAACCAACTGCAAGAGCTGTTGGACAAGGGTTTCATTAGACCAAGCTTCTCACCTTGTGGAGCTCCGGTCCTATTCGTGAAGAAAAAGGATTGCACGTTTCGTATGTGCATTGACTATCGGGAATTGAACAAAGTGACAATCAAGAACCGTTACCCCTTACCTCGCATCGACGATCTGTTCGACCAACTGCAAGGATCAAGTTACTACTCTAAGATCGATCTGCGATCTGGATACCACCAGCTGAGGATACAAGAAGAGGATATTCCCAAGACTGCTTTTCGCACTCGGTATGGCCATTATGAGTTTTTGGTTATGCCGTTTGGGCTGACAAACGCACCCGCAATATTCATGGATCTCATGAATAGAGTATGCAAACCATACCTTGACAAGTTCATCGTCTTCATAGATGATATTCTCATCTACTCCAAAACTCAGGAGGAACACGAAGAGCATCTTCAACTAGCTCTTGAACTACTACGGAAAGAGAAGCTGTATGCTAAACTCTCAAAGGGCGACTTCTGGATTCGAGAAGTCCAATTCTTGGGACATGTTGTCAATGATCAAGGGATTCATGTGTACAAATCTAAGATAGAGGCAATCAAGAACTGGGAAGCACCGAAGACCCCAACTGAGGTGCGACAATTACTAGGCTTGGCAGGCTATTATCGGCGATTTATCAAAGGATTTTCAAAGATAGCCCAACCACTCACAGCTCTCACCCACAAAGACAAGAAGTATCTCTGGACTGAAAAACAAGAAGCTGCATTCCAACTTCTCAAGCAGAAGCTCTGTAGTGCACCTATCTTATCACTTCCTGATGGAACGGACGACTTCGTAGTATATTGCGATGCCTCGATACAAGGACTCGGCTGCGTGCTGATGCAGCGAGACAAAGTGATCGCATATGCTTCTCGACAACTGAAGGTCCACGAGAAAAACTACACCACCCACGACTTGGAACTTGGAGCTGTGGTATTTGCACTCAAGATATGGAGACACTACCTGTATGGTACAAAGTGTACGATATACACTGATCATAAGAGCCTCCGACACATATTCGAGCAGAAGGAACTGAACATGCGACAGCGTCGCTGGCTCGAACTCCTAAACGACTATGAGTGTGCTATCAAGTATCACCCAGGGAAGGCCAATGTAGTGGCCGATGCCCTAAGCCGGAAAAACACATCAAAACCCAAGAGGGTACGAGCTTTACAACTCACCATCCATCCCAACCTCCCTAAACGGATACACAGTGCCCAGGTGGAGGCACTTAAAGCAGAAAACCTTGTGGCTGAATCACTGAGGGGAATGGAGCAACAACTTAAGGAAAAAGCCGATGGCTTACAATATTTCATGGAACGCGTCTGGGTTCCACGTCACGGAAATCTACGAGACCTTGTGATGGACGAGGCTCACAAATCCCAGTATTCTATTCACCCTGGATCTGATAAGATGTATCATGATCTGAAGATACTTTAATGGTGGCCACATATGAAAGCCGACATCGCTACTTACGTAGGCAAATGTTTGACTTGTGCCAAAGTCAAGATCGAGTACCAGAAACCCTCTGGATTACTCACACAACCTAAGATCCCCATGTGGAAATGGGAACAGATCTCCATGGATTTCATCACCAAATTACCCCGAACACCTAGTGGATGTGACACTATCTGGGTAATTGTGGACCGACTGACTAAGTCAGCACATTTCCTTGCGATCAAGGAAAATGAGAAGATGGAAAAACTAGCCAGAATCTATGTCAAAGAAGTAGTCTCGCGACATGGAGTGCCAATCTCATCATTTCAGATCGAGACGCTAGATTCACTTCTAACTTCTGGAAATCATTGCAAAAGTCACTTGGCACACGGTTGGATATGAGTACCGCATACCACCCACAAACTGATGGCCAGAGTGAACGCACGATACAAACCCTTGAAGATATGCTACGAGCGTGCGTAGTAGACTTCGGTAACAGCTGGGAAACTCACCTACCGTTGGTGGAGTTTTCTTACAACAACAGCTATCATACAAGCATCAAAGCAGCGCCTTTTGAGGCACTTTATGGCAGGAAATGCCGATCACCAATTTGTTGGGCGGAAGTGGGCGACAGCCAACTTACTGGCCCGGAACTTGTGCACGAAACTACGGAGAAAATCGTACAAATCAGAAACCGCATGGCAGCAACTCGTGATCATCAAAAGAGCTATGCCGACAAACGCCGAAAGCCTTTGGAATTTCAGGTAGGAGATAAAGTCCTTCTGAAAGTCTCACCATGGAAAGGCGTCATTCGTTTCGGTAAACGAGGCAAACTAAATCCACGGTATATTGGACCTTTTGAGATCCTGAAAAGGATTGGTCCAGTGGCATACCAACTCAACTTACCAACCGAACTCGACGGAGTTCACAACGTATTCCATGTCTCGAACCTGAAGAAGTGCTTATCAGATGAGACACTTATTGTTCCACTGGATGAGATCCAGGTGGATGAACAACTACGGTTCGTGGAAGAGCCGGTAGAAATCATGGACCGTGAGGTCAAACAACTCAAACAGAGCAAGATACCCATTGTCAAAGTTCGATGGAACTCGAAACGCGGACCTGAATTCACGTGGGAGCGTGAAGATCAGATGATGCGTAAATATCCCCATCTCTTCAAACAGACAACGTCGAACGTCGACAACAACGAATAAATTTCGGGACGAAATTCCTTTCAACAAGGGGATGATGTGACAACCGGAAAATTTTTGCCTTTCAAACACTGTTACTTCTCAAACACTACCAACAACAACCAAATTTCGGGACGAAATTTCTTTCAACAAGGGGATGATGTGACACCCGGCAATTTCAGGTAAATTGCAACTCTTATATTCTTTACATTTCACATTCATACTTGTTGCATTTCATTTAATTATGTTTAATTAGATGAGTTGAACACAAACAACCACGAAACGATAGTTCTAGGAACTATCAAACTGTACACTGCATTGCACGTTGGTTTTGGAAACCAATGGTGTTATTGAATTGTGCATCACACGTTGATTAGGATTAATCAAGCGTGCAAACACTTCGTTAGACACAAACACAAACTATCAAAGATAATTCGAGGAATTATCGAATCACACACACGAGTCTCATGAACGTCGGTGATCGATCAAACTTATATGTTATTACATGATTATGTGCTAAACATGTGTTAGGTGTTTAGGATAAACGTTATAAATCAAGTACGAGCGAAATCGTATCAACGAAATCGAAAAACAAAGAAGTGGACTCATCGCGGTACGCGATGGTCCCTCGGCGAGAGACTTCGCGGTACGCGAAGCAAAGCGGGGGTCGAAACTCCCGAATCCTATCGCGGTACGCGGCAAACAATTTTGATCGGCCTCCGCGGTATGCGAAGGCCATGCAGATCAAAATTTCAATATAAGCCAACCCATTTTGTTTTCAGTCGAACTCTTCCATTTTCTTCCGACTTTACACTCATATGCTCGATCAAAAACCTCTGTAAACAACACCCAAACCTCCTGGAGTCATCATTGAAGCCATCCCTTGCAACTAGAGGTGTTCTTGGAGCCCTTGAAGCTTGTAAAAGGATCTAGGAAGCTAGAAACTATCATCAACAGTTGGATCATTATCATCAGCCACTGGTTCCAATGAATCCTACCTTCTAAGGTAGTTTTCTATGCTTATCTTTAGTTAGATCATACATGCAATGGGTGAAAACCCACATGCAACTCCATGTGACCATTGTGCACGATTTGTTGGTGATTTGTTGAATAGATGTTATAGATTTGCTGATTTGATAATATTAGAATGTTAGATTTGAGTTAGATTGAGTTATTGGTAGGTTTGATGATGTTTTGGTGCACTTGCCATAAAAGGAAACTTTTATGTTGCAAGCCTTGGATTCGTGATGATCTAGACATGTTAGATGTAACATCACTGTACTTTCGGTTGTCCGTACATCCGTACATCCGTACGTATGTACTGTTACGACCGGAGATTTATAATTATTAGTGATTATGAATTACTGATTTTCATTGCTGATATTATCACTGTACTGGTATGCATGTCTATCATTTATTATACGCGTAAACCACGGGAAGTTTAGTTGTAATTCAACTAAACAGGCATGTAGTGTTTATCGCAGTGACTTATTATTGATGATGATGAACTAATGGTCTGAGAATGGACTGGGGATGGAACTAGGAGTTTGTTGGAGTCTGGTTACTAAACATAGTCAAGGACCCATGGACATGGTTTATCGAAATAGCGGTGGGACGGTGGCTAGGGCAGTTGCGACTGACCCTTACATATGCCCTATATATATGCATATTTCGATCTATCATGGATGTGTCAGTGACTAGGGTTTAGTGGGTTTTGGTTTGGGATAATGATAATAGTAAAGTTAATAAATAACAGGAATTAATTACGCGAAGTGAGGTTACGATCATTATTTAAACGCGAATGTTGATTCAGAAATATTAACTTAATAATGTATTCGCGTGAGTGACGATTCACACGAATATAATTATTAAGAATAATATTCTGAAACAATATTCCATAAATCGTAAATCGAATCGAAATACGGTACAAGCGTTGGATTCGTAAAGGTGACGATCTTTACGAATTACGTACGCGAGTAACGCGTTTCGACGAGATAATTAAATAATATTTATTGTTAATAAAATAGGAAAGATTTATTTAAAACGTTTATTAGGAATCACAATGAAAAACGAATTCGAATAGTTTAATTATTTAAATCATTGATTTTATTAAAATAAATGATGATCCTTTATTTAAACGATTTTTCTTTAAAAACATTTTATCACAACAAATGCCTAATTATTTAAAAGATTTACGTGCAAATATGTCCACGAAAAGAATCTAGTAATTTTATAAAGTTTAACGCGTATCAAATGAAATCATTTTAAGAAATGATGTGACTAAAAACATTTTTATTAGAATATTGTTTGAATGTTTAAAAGGCTTTATGTTTAAATATGTTACGTTAAAAAAAACCGAACATTTGTTATACTTAATCGCGATAAAAGGAGACCGAACACGCGGAAGCAGGATAGATACAAATGGTGGAAGACTCCACCATTTCCCTCATTTCTACAAACACCCTTCTCTCTCTAAAACACACACACTCTCATCTCTCTACCTTCTCTCAAGCGTATCTCCTTCGTCTCTCGTCGGATTTGCGAGATCTTGACGTCAACGTGACCGGGTGATCGAGAGGAACAAGATTCCACGAAGAAATCCGGCTTTTGTTCACGATTTGAAGGTAAGAGGTCCATTTTAATTTCGGTTTTGGGGGAAAACCCTATTTTGTTATGAAAACTTATTTAGATCGAGATTTATAGTTTTGTATGGTGTAAATCGGGTTGTTGTTGAATCATGGGAGATTATTGATGATCTTAAACCTGCAAAAGTTCGAAGATGAAGATGATGGTGGGCTGGTTCGCGACACAGCTTGAGGGCCGAACCCTTTTTGGTTCTAGCCGAACCTTTGTGGCGGCTGTGATGGTGGCATCGCCAAACCCTAGGGACCGAACCCTCCTGCACCGAACCTAGCTTAACGAACTTTTGCAGGTTAGTCCAACGAGCCTCTTGGTCCAGCGAACCCTAAGTCTCGACGAACCCGACATGTGGAGCGAACCCTCGGCGAACCATGCAGTCTCTTCCGAACCTTTGCCCATTACCGAACCCTCACCCACGAACCATGCTGGGTGGCGAACCATTAGCTGCTGCAACCGAACCCTTTAAGGCCGAACCTTGGACAAGTTTGCAACGAACCCTAGCATGAAACAAGGGCCGAACCTTGCACTGTGAATTAGCCGAACCTACGGGGAACCATAGAGGGTTCGCTGCTCTCATGGGTAGTCAAACTAAGATCCATCGATTTAAATAGATTAAGGGTAATGGGAAGCAAGAACATACATAGGCATGAACATACAAGAACAACCATGCATGCATGCTTAAATTCAAGTGGCTAAATTTTCTAAATTTTCTAAGTTAAATTATGAGTTTCTATTGCTTAATTTAAATTATGGGAATAATTTCAATGCAATTTCATTAAAACCTAAGTGGAATTTTTATACACTAAATAATTATGGTGGAAAGTAATTATCATGCAGGTATGTATGATGTGTGTATGATGTATGTGTGAATGATGATATCATTTCCTTTTAGCATGTACATCTATGAGAGATACACATAGGAATTTACAAGTTTAGTTATAAAGAAATGGCGTTTAATCATAAGGTAATAGTGGGGATTACTTTAACTTAGACGAAGTGAACTAGGTTAATGATAAACTTGGTAAATAAAAGAAAACATATGGATACTTTATTGAAATATAAAGCCTATACTTATAAACACAAGCATTATAATAATTACAGGTTGATTTTGATTACACATACGTGAGCGCGCATATTAGTAGAACACAAGTTCTAAGGACTTCAGGTGAGTTCTCATAACCTCCCTTTCTTTAAACTGTTTTAGTTTTAAAACCCGGAGGTGAAACATGTATACCAGTTTAAATATTATTTTGATAACACAAGGATAATACCTGTTTATCATTATGATATTATTATTATGGATTATCACTGATTGTTGTACATCCGTGTAAACATTGTTATTGACTTCGGTCAATAACAAAGATTACATGTATTGTCTCATACTCCGTGAAATCATTACTCTTAACTTCGGTTATTAGTTTTGACTTCATGTATTGTCACGTGGATGATTTCCACATCCGTGAAGTATTGCCTTTGACTTCGGTTAATTGCTTTGACTTCATGTATTGTCACGTGGTTAGCGACCACTCCATGATTCATGTATTTAACTTATGTTAACTACATAAGGAATCATGTATAGTCACGAACATTGGTTGAGAATATGATTGATTGAGTTTGGTTAATTTTCTTGTGGATTGATTATTTATGTTTGACTATGATTAATTGTGATTGATTATGAATGATTGATTATGTGATTATGTGATTGTGTATGTGTATGATTGATGAATTGGTTAATGTGCGTTGGATTATCTCATACAGGTATTCATATGGAATATCTCACGAAGATCATAAGTTTTATAACCGTTTTAAACAAAGCATTTTATAAAACCATTTTAACTTAAATTTTTAAATTCATTTTACTAAAACATTTTTAAAAATATAAATACTTATGATTACTCACCAACTACTTTGTAGTTGACACTTGATTTTCTTACATGTTTCAGGTGATGGAGACAAGTAGAAATGAAGAGAGGATCTCTTCTATTTTGGACATCATCATATAGGATCTTGGACTTAGTTAATTAACTAAATTTCTGGCGATTAGAGTTTAGTTAGTTTAACTAATTCTTTTGTGTAACTGCTGTACTGGATTCATGATGAACATGATTTTTGTGTAATTATTTTGGTTGATTAAATGATATATGATGATTTGATTTAGATGCCCATGAGCTTTTGAACAATCTACACATCCCTCGTGGCATCCCGATGATTCCGCCGTCGGTCGGGGTGTTACAGATTGGTATCAGAGCCTGGGTTATAGGGAATTAGGTTACTAGAAATGGTTGACCTAGTCTATAACCGTAGGATACCCTAGTATGAATAAATTCATACACTAGTTAGTATATTCAGGATTTCATGCTTATGTGTTTACTACATGTTAATTGAACTCCTGCTATACATCTGATATATATATGCTGCTTATTAATTTCTTGCTTACGTGTGCCCTAATGATTCGATAAGGACATGCACGTGGTGTATCGTAAAGGTGGTGGGATGTTGGCTAGGGCAGTTGCGACTGACCCTTACATATGCCCTATATATATACCATTTACGGTACATTAGGTGGATGTCAGTATTGAAGAATGTGGGAACTACCCGTTTGGGAAATTATTTGCTTAGGAAATTAATTGTTTATAAATTGCTTGCTTTAGGAATTATCTGTTTATACTGTAAACACCAGACAAGGACACACTCGTGGTATACTACAGAGGTGGTGGGATGTTGGCTAGGGCAGTTGCGACTGACCCTTACATATGCCCTATATATATACCATTTGTAGTATATTAGGAGTCTGTCAGTGTCAGGAACTTAGGATATTACTAGGACATTATTAGGAGTTGTTGTGAAGCTGAGATTGATGAGTTATAGATGTTGAGGATGTGTTTGATGGATTGACTGGGATTGACTCCTGGATGATTATACTTGATAAATATTATAAACCCATTTATGAAACACACAAATTGGACACGTAGGATGCATAGGGTTAACGAATGAGATGAACGATTAGTGATGGAATATGGACTTGGGTGATAATATGGACACTTGATGATAATATAAATGCATAGTGATGATACTAACACGTAGGGATGGTATGGACACTTGACAATAATAAACTATAGGGAGGATATGAACACTTAGTGATAATAAGAGCACTTCGTGATGATATGAACCCTTAATAATGATTATTGACATTGGGATTGATATGGATTTTAGTGAACTTAGACAATTGGGGGAAACTTAATGTCAGGTGAACTTAGACATTAGGTGAACTTAGAAATAGGCAAGCCTACATGTCAGGTGAACTTAGACATTAAGCAAACCTAACTGTCCAAGGGAACTAGAGATTACTTCACTCAAAATTTTCCTACAAAGGATAAGGTTTGTGAAGTGAGATTTATGGTGAAATGCATGACACACTCTACACACTAGCAAGGGCATAATCGTGGTGCAATGGAACGGTGGTGGGACGGTGTAGGGGAGATTGCGATCTACCTCTGCATATGCCCTATATATAAGCTTGTTGCATTGCATTAGGAGGTTGTCAGTGTTAGTATAGAGTGAGGAATGGATAGGACCTAGGAAATAGTTAGTTAACACTAGTTATGACCAACTAGGACACTTAGAATAATAATAGGAAATTATAAGCCTTTTTGAGTTTAATGACTGATAGGAGAGAAATATAGTTCCTATATGTAATCCTAATTGTCTAATGAACTCATTTAAACATTGTTTGTGTGACTTACGTTGTAAACGGTAGTAACATGTTTCTATTTCCTTCAGAAACATGCCGCCTCGCCGTCACAACGAAGATGACTCGAACAATGGGGAAGCTAACAACAGTAATGCCAACTCAGGCATACAAGAGTTAGCCACACTTATTTCTGGATTAGTGAGCCAACTGACTCAGGCTAACCAGAATGCTAACCAGAACCGAGGTGGTGCAAACCAGACAACTTGCACATTCAAACACTTCAATTCCTGCAATCCCCTGAAATTTACGGGTGCTGAATCAGCCACTGGTCTGCTGCAGTGGTTTGAGAGTATGGAGAACACCTTCATCAACAGCGAATGTCCCGAGAATCTGAAAGTCCGCTATGCCACCAGTGTTTTCCAAAAGAGAGCACTGACTTGGTGGAATGGGGAAAAACGAACTAGGGGAGTTGAAACTGCTCTAGCACTGACATGGACAGAGGTCAAGAATCTGATGACCGCTGAATTTTGTCCCCGAAGAGATGAGGAAACTTGAGGCCGAGTTTTGGGAACTCAAGCAAGACAGCGGAGAGAATGTTATCTACAATACTCGTTTCCACGAGTATAGTCTGCTGGTGCCTCATTTGGTGACACCCTTGGATAGGGCGATTGAAAAGTATATCGGCGGACTTCCGATACAGATCCAGGATACAGTCTACGGGAGCAATCCCGAAACACTTGAGGCTGCGATCCGTCTATCTGCAACTCTTACTGATAATCACGTGAAGAATGGAACTCTTACCCGTAAGGGATATAAGAAGACTGACACCAAGACTGCTGCAAAGGAAGTCAAAACTGAAGTCAAGTCTGAAGTTGCTAGTTCATCCAAAAGCAGCAACAAGAAGAGAAAGACCAGAAACTTCATGGTCACTGCTCCTGCTGCTAAGTCTGCGCAGCAATCATCGAACAATTCAACTGCCAGGAATTTCATTGGGAACACTCCTCAGTGTAATACCTGCCGATATCATCACGCACCAAACTTGCCATGTCGCGTCTGCAACAACTGCGGCAAGTTTGGCCACTTTGCTAATGTATGTAGGAGTGCACCGCAAGCACAAAGGTTGCAACATGCACCGCTTGCACTGCCAGCTCCTCATGCACAGCCTATACCAGCTGTACCCGTTCGCCAGGTACCTCAAGTACAGGCAAGAGCCTGTTATGAATGTGGTGAAGTGGGTCACTTCAGAAATCAGTGCCCAAAGTTGACTGGAAATAATCAGAGGGTGGCAAGAGGCCGGGCGTTTCAACTAAATGCTCCAGCTGCTCAAGCCAACCAGGACGTCGTCAACGGTACATTTCTGATCAACAACTCTTATGCATCTGTCTTATTTGATTCTGGTGCCGATAGGAGTTTCGTTTCATATGATTTTGAATGCTTGCTTGGTAGAACACGTACATATTTAGATAAACCGTTCAACGTGGAAGTGGCTGACGGAAACACTATTGATATTGACACTATTATCGTTGGATGTACGGTGAACTTAAATGATCACGTTTTCCCAATTGATCTTATACCTATGCATCTTGGTAGCTTCGATGTTATCATAGGCATGGATTGGTTAGCCACCCACAGAGCGGAGATTGTTTGTCATGAGAAATATATTCGTATTCCCTTACTTTCGGGTGAAACTTTGAGAATATTTGGAGAAACTGCTAGTAAAGGTCTTAAGCTGATGTCATGCACTAAAGCACATAAGTGCCTTAGGAAGAAATGTATAGCCTTCTTAGCACACATTGTGGAGAAGAAAGAGAAAGAAAAGAGAATTGAAGATGTTCCGGTGATACGAGATTTTCCAGAAGTCTTTCCAGATGATTTGCCGGGTCTTCCACCAGAACGTCAAGTTGAGTTCCGGATCGACTTGGTACCTGGTGCGAACCCAGTCGCCAAAGCTCCTTATAGACTTGCGCCTTCGGAGTTACAAGAATTGGCGAGTCAGCTGCAAGAACTTACCGATAAAGGATTCATTCGCCCAAGCCATTCGCCATGGGGTGCACCAGTCCTATTTGTCAAGAAAAAGGACGGATCATTCCGAATGTGCATTGATTACCGCGAATTAAACAAACTCACAATTAAGAATCGATATCCACTGCCGCGCATCGATGACCTTTTCGATCAGCTTCAGGGCTCGGCATGGTTTTCAAAGATTGATCTTAGGTCTGGGTATCATCAGCTTCGCGTACATGATGATGATATTCCCAAGACAGCTTTTAGAACAAGATATGGCCACTATGAATTTCTGGTAATGCCTTTCGGCCTTACCAACGCACCTGCGGTTTTCATGGACCTTATGAACCGTGTTTGCAGGCCATACTTGGATAAATTTGTGATTGTATTCATTGATGATATTCTGATTTACTCAAAGACTAAGGAAGAACACGAGAAACACCTTAAGTTGGCTTTGGAGATCCTAAGGGAGGAGCGATTGTACGCCAAATTCTCTAAATGTGAATTCTGGCTTAAGGAAGTTCAATTCTTGGGGCACATAGTCAACGAATATGGTGTACACGTAGATCCTGCAAAGATTGATGCTGTGAAGAATTGGAGTACGCCGAAGACACCGACGGAGATTCGATCGTTTCTTGGACTTGCCGGTTACTATCGGCGGTTCATATC
Source organism: Mikania micrantha (assembly GCA_009363875.1). Classification (NCBI taxonomy): domain Eukaryota; kingdom Viridiplantae; phylum Streptophyta; class Magnoliopsida; order Asterales; family Asteraceae; genus Mikania; species Mikania micrantha. The sequence continues at coordinate 101,679,354 of CM018692.1, read as the reverse complement.
GAACTTCTCCAGAATTGCTGTCCCTCTCACTGCTTTGACTCAGAAGAATAGGCCATACGAGTGGGGACCAAAGCAAGAAGAGGCATTTCAGACTTTGAAGCAGAAACTTTGTGATGCTCCTGTCTTGACACTGCCTGATGGAAATGATGATTTTGTAGTTTATTGTGATGCATCCAACCTGGGTCTCGGTTGTGTTCTCATGCAGCGGGGAAAGGTCGTGGCTTATGCATCAAGACAATTAAAGATTCATGAGAAGAACTACACTACCCACGACTTAGAACTAGGTGCAGTCGTGGTTGCTTTGAAGATATGGAGACATTATCTTTATGGCACAAAGTGTGTAGTCTTTACTGATCATAAAAGTTTGCAACATATTCTGAATCAGAAAGAGCTCAATATGAGACAACGGAGGTGGGTTGAACTGTTGAACGATTATGACTGTGAAATTCGCTACCATCCTGGTAAAGCGAATGTAGTAGCAGATGCGCTTAGCCGCAAAAGTCAAGTTCAGATTCATAGTGTCCGAGTGCACACTAACCTCCGTAATGATGTTCTCACAGCCCAACAACACTCATTAGCTCAAGATAATTTGAAAAATGAGATGTCTTGCGGGGCTGAAATCTTATTGGAAACTAAGGATGACGGTTTGATGTATTACTTGAATCGGTTGTGGATACCGAACAGGGGTGATCTTAGGATGCTGATTATGGATGAAGCTCATAAGTCTCGTTATTCAATCCATCCGGGCTCTGATAAGATGTATCAAGACCTTAGGGGCTTGTACTGGTGGCCTGGAATGAAGAAGGATATTGCTGAATATGTGTCAAAGTGCCTTAACTGTGCTAAAGTCAAGGCAGAACATCAGCGACCTTCGGGATTGTTACTACAACCAGAAATACCGATGTGGAAGTGGGAGAACATCTCCATGGATTTCATTACTAAACTTCCACGGACCGCAAACGGTAAAGATAGTATCTGGGTAATTGTTGATAGATTGACCAAGTCGGCTCATTTCTTACCGATACGCGAAACTTACCCTGTGCGGAAGTTAGCTCGTATCTACATTGATGAGATCATTAGCCGACATGGCATTCCCTTAAGCATAATATCGGACCGTGATGCTCGTTTCACGGCACGATTTTGGGAATCACTTCATGAAGCTTTTGGAACAAGACTGGATCTTAGCACTGCTTATCATCCTCAAACGGATGGTCAAACGAAGCGAACGATTCAGACATTGGAAGACATGTTAAGGGCTTGCGTCATCGATTTCGGTGGCAATTGGGATGGCCATCTACCATTGGTTGAGTTCTCGTATAACAACAGTTATCACGCGAGCATTGGTATGGCACCGTTTGAAGCTCTTTATGGCAGGAAATGTCGGTCACCTATTTGTTGGACCGAGGTCGGCGATTCGCAAATCACTGGTCCCGAGATTATTCAGGAAACGACTGACAAGATCCGCCAGATCCGCGACAATCTGTTAGCTGCTCGCAGTCGACAGAAGAGTTACGCGGATAAACGAAGAAAACCTCTAGAGTTTGAAGTGGGAGATATGGTATTACTTAAAGTGTCGCCTTGGAAGGGCGTTGTTCGATTCGGAAAGAAGGGGAAGCTTACTCCACGTTATGTTGGCCCTTTTAAGATCCTTGAACGGATCGGGAAGGTTGCCTACAAATTGGAACTTCCTCCTGAACTTAGTAATGTGCATCCGACGTTTCACGTGTCCAATCTAAGAAAGTGCTTAGCTGATCAGGATCTTCAGGTACCACTCGATGACATCCGCATCGATGATACCATGCACTTTGTTGAAAAACCAGTGGAGATAATGGACCGTGAGGTTAAACAGCTCAAACGCAGTAGAATTCCAATTGTCAAAGTACGTTGGGAATCGAAACGGGGTCCAGAATTCACATGGGAGCGAGAGGATCAGATGAATCTTAAGTACCCACATTTATTTACTACGGTCACTCCAAGTTGAATTTCGGGACGAAATTCCTTTAACTAGGGGAGACTGTAACATCACTGTACTTTCGGTTGTCCGTACATCCGTACATCCGTACGAATGTACTGTTACGACCGGAGATTTATAATTATTAGTGATTATGAATTACTGATTTTCATTGCTGATATTATCACTGTACTGGTATGCATGTCTATGATTTATTATACGCGTAAATCACGGGAAGTTTAGTTGTAATTCAACTAAACAGGCCTGTAGTGTTTATCGCAGTGACTTATTATTGATGATGATGAACTAATGGTCTGAGAATGGATTGGGGATGGAACTAGGAGTTTGTTGGAGTCTGGTTACTAAACATAGTCAAGGACCCATGGACATGGTTTATCGAAATAGCGGTGGGACGGTGGCTAGGGCAGTTGCGACTGACCCTTACATATGCCCTATATATATGCATATTTCGATCTATCATGGATGTGTCAGTGACTAGGGTTTAGTGGGTTTTGGTTTGGGATAATGATAATAGTAAAGTTAATAAATAACGGGAATTAATTACGCGAAGTGAGGTTACGATCATTATTTAAACGTGAATGTTGATTCAGAAATATTAACTTAATAATGTATTCGCGTGAGTGACGATTCACACGAATATAATTATTAAGAATAATATTCTGAAACAATATTCCATAAATCGTAAATCGAATCGAAATACGGTACAAGCGTTGGATTCGTAAAGGTGACGATCTTTACGAATTACGTACGCGAGTAACGCGTTTCGACGAGATAATTAAATAATATTTATTGTTAATAAAATAGGAAAGATTTATTTAAAACGTTTATTAGGAATCACAATGAAAAACGAATTCGAATAGTTTAATTATTTAAATCATTGATTTTATTAAAATAAATGATGATCCTTTATTTAAACGATTTTTCTTTAAAAACATTTTATCACAACAAATGCCTAATTATCTAAAAGATTTATGTGCAAATATGTCCACGAAAAGAATCTAGTAATTTTATAAAGTTTAACGCGTATCAAATGAAATCATTTTAAGAAATGATGTGACTAAAAACATTTTTATTAGAATATTGTTTGAATGTTTAAAAGGCTTTATGTTTAAATATGTTACGTTAAAAAAAAACCGAACATTTGTTATACTTAATCGCGATAAAAGGAGACCGAACACGCGGAAGCAGGATAGATACAAATGGTGGAAGACTCCACCATTTCCCTCATTTCTACAAACACCCTTCTCTCTCTAAAACACACACACTCTCATCTCTCTACCTTCTCTCAAGCGTATCTCCTTCGTCTCTCGTCGGATTTGCGAGATCTTGACGTCAACGTGACCGGGTGATCGAGAGGAACAAGATTCCACGAAGAAATCCGGCTTTTGTTCACGATTTGAAGGTAAGAGGTCCATTTTAATTTCGGTTTTGGGGGAAAACCCTATTTTGTTATGAAAACTTATTTAGATCGAGATTTATAGTTTTGTATGGTGTAAATCGGGTTGTTGTTGAATCATGGGAGATTATTGATGATCTTAAACCTGCAAAAGTTCGAAGATGAAGATGATGGTGGGCTGGTTCGCGACACAGCTTGAGGGCCGAACCCTTTTTGGTTCTAGCCGAACCTTTGTGGCGGCTGTGATGGTGGCATCGCCAAACCCTAGGGACCGAACCCTCCTGCACCGAACCTAGCCTAACGAACTTTTGCAGGTTAGTCCAACGAGCCTCTTGGTCCAGCGAACCCTAAGTCTCGACGAACCCGACATGTGGAGCGAACCCTCGGCGAACCATGCAGTCTCTTCCGAACCTTTGCCCATTACCGAACCCTCACCCACGAACCATGCTGGGTGGCGAACCATTAGCTGCTGCAACCGAACCCTTTAAGGCCGAACCTTGGACAAGTTTGCAACGAACCCTAGCATGAAACAAGGGCCGAACCTTGCACTGTGAATTAGCCGAACCTACGGGGAACCATAGAGGGTTCGCTGCTCTCATGGGTAGTCAAACTAAGATCCATCGATTTAAATAGATTAAGGGTAATGGGAAGCAAGAACATACATAGGCATGAACATACAAGAACAACCATGCATGCATGCTTAAATTCAAGTGGCTAAATTTTCTAAATTTTCTAAGTTAAATTATGAGTTTCTATTGCTTAATTTAAATTATGGGAATAATTTCAATGCAATTTCATTAAAACCTAAGTGGAATTTTTATACACTAAATAATTATGGTGGAAATTAATTATCATGCAGGTATGTATGATGTGTGTATGATGTATGTGTGAATGATGATATCATTTCCTTTTAGCATGTACATCTATGAGAGATACACATAGGAATTTACAAGTTTAGTTATAAAGAAATGGCGTTTAATCATAAGGTAATAGTGGGGATTACTTTAACTTAGACGAAGTGAACTAGGTTAATGATAAACTTGGTAAATAAAAGAAAACATATGGATACTTTATTGAAATATAAAGCCTATACTTATAAACACAAGCATTATAATAATTACAGGTTGATTTTGATTACACATACGTGAGCGCGCATATTAGTAGAACACAAGTTCTAAGGACTTCAGGTGAGTTCTCATAACCTCCCTTTCTTTAAACTGTTTTAGTTTTAAAACCCGGAGGTGAAACATGTATACCAGTTTAAATATTATTTTGATAACACAAGGATAATACCTGTTTATCATTATGATATTATTATTATGGATTATCACTGATTGTTGTACATCCGTGTAAACATTGTTATTGACTTCGGTCAATAACAAAGATTACATGTATTGTCTCATACTCCGTGAAATCATTACTCTTAACTTCGGTTATTAGTTTTGACTTCATGTATTGTCACGTGGATGATTTCCACATCCGTGAAGTATTGCCTTTGACTTCGGTTAATTGCTTTGACTTCATGTATTGTCACGTGGTTAGCGACCACTCCATGATTCATGTATTTAACTTATGTTAACTACATAAGGAATCATGTATAGTCACGAACATTGGTTGAGAATATGATTGATTGAGTTTGGTTGATTTGTTGTGGATTGATTATTTATGTTTGACTATGATTAATTGTGATTGATTATGAATGATTGATTATGTGATTATGTGATTGTGTATGTGTATGATTGATGAATTGGTTAATGTGCGTTGGATTATCTCATACAGGTATTCATATGGAATATCTCACGAAGATCATAAGTTTTATAACCGTTTTGAACAAAGCATTTTATAAAACCATTTTAACTTAAATTTTTAAATTCATTTTACTAAAACATTTTTAAAAATATAAATACTTATGATTACTCACCAACTACTTTGTAGTTGACACTTGATTTACTTACATGTTTCAGGTGATGGAGACAAGTAGAAATGAAGAGAGGATCTCTTCTATTTTGGACATCATCATATAGGATCTTGGACTTAGTTAATTAACTAAATTTCTGGCGATTAGAGTTTAGTTAGTTTAACTAATTCTTTTGTGTAACTGTTGTACTGGATTCATGATGAACATGATTTTTGTGTAATTATTTTGGTTGATTAAATGATATATGATGATTTGATTTAGATGCCCATGAGCTTTTGAACAATCTACACATCCCTCGTGGAATCCCGATGATTCCGCCGTCGGTCGGGGTGTTACATTAGACATGTCTAGATATTATTAAATGCGTATTGAAGTGTTTAGAAACACATTGGGGTATTTGATTTTGTCAAAAACTTGATTTTATAGAAACTTACTAAAAATGGAAACTTTTAGAAGTCAAAAGAGGGCTTTTGATGTTTTAAAGTGTTTTGATAAACTTGGGATATTGAAATATGTTTAGAAATGATTTCTAAGCATATTGGAAACCTTGATTTGGGAAAACGAGTTTTAAACGGATACTTTCCAAATAAGGAAACTTTATTTGGGCAAAACAACATAAACAGTGATTTATGCACAAACGACATGTTTTAAGAGTTTAAACGTGTTTTTACAAACATACTAGAGATATTAGTTTTATGAAATGGGATTTCATAACCACACTTTCCTAAATTGGAAACTTTCTAAAAAGGGTAACTTGTGTGATTAGTGTCATAGGATGCATTTTGGTGTCTTATGTGCATCAAGGCGCATAAACACAACCATCGCGTCACCAACGATTCGTCGAGTCTCACTAGTTAACACATGCACTCCGTTGAGCACACCGACACTTGGAGTTGTATGGATTACAACACATCACAAAACACATACTCACACCTATACGGATATAGGTGCATACTAGCAGGCGCTAGCTCTCGCAGACGCGAACATTCACATACCGGAAATACTATCAGGTGAGTTCACGGCCCCTTTTTATCTTTTCTACCTTTGGGGGAGAAAACATTGCATTACAACTGTTTTTGAACAACAACTCATTTTATTTACGTATGGACATGCTTTATCATTATATGTATATGTGTGGGCCCCTATCACAACTAAAAGTCCTCGCGATACTCCTCGGACCGTTAATAGCATAACGCCTAGTATGGTAATCTTGAATAGTACTATTTGGGCCCGGCAAGCCCCACCCATCGTGTCTTGGAGGCCACCCGACTGGAGGTCGGAATGGGAGCAATATTGACCAATACTTTGCCATTGTCCTGTGATAACATGGCGGGAGGCACAATCTGTCAGCTTCGGTACCATCCACAATATAATATAACTGTATTGACTAGCTATCAATCGATACAGCATTGTCGTGATATGTAAATCTACCGAACTCTTACTTTAAACATTTGATGTTTACTGCTTATGAAAAACATGTGCTCTCACCAACCTTTGTGTTGACCTTTTACTCGCATGTTTTCTCAGGTAATTAAGGCACGTGCACAAGGAATAGGATGCTAGGCTGGAGTCGCATGCATCTGTTTATGTGTCTTATTTTACTAGACTATGATTATCATTTGATTATGTTGTGTAATGTTAAACAACTTTATTCGCTTCCGCAACTATTGTCACTTATCGTTTTAAAAACCGTTTTGAATTAACGCTTCTGCAAACTATGAATGATTAAACTGTTTTGTTAACTTATACTTTACTTCCGCAACTCCGATCTTACTAAACTGTTTTATCCAAATTATTGGATGTGCGTACGAAATCAGACATATAAGTCTCGCATGTTGTGTGACCGAAGACTGCGATCCTGCCAAATCAGTCGCGTCGCGCCCCAGGAAGGGACGGGATTTCTCGGGGTGCGACAGATTGGTATCAGAGACCTCCGGTTATTGCGAATTAGGTTTGCATTTAGTGAACTTAGTCTATAACCACTAGTCTCCACACAACACTTAGTGCTTAGTATTGTGGTACCTGCACTCACGTTACATCTTTTATGCATTACGTTCATCACCGCACGTGACTACCCATGACGGGGAAGAGCCGATAGCTCTACATGTTCTTTACAATGCCTACCACACACACTACATTAGTTATTAGTCAAACACTAACACGAATTCTCGCTATGAAGATCATGGCTGGAAGACGTGGGGGACGCAGGAACGCGGGTGGACGTGGAAACATCAACCTTACTGCAGCTGAACTGAACGCGCTCATCAACGAGCGGGTTGAGGAGGTACTTGCTGCACGGGAAGCTGCCCATAATCAACCCCCACTTAACCAAGGTGATGAATCTGTTCCTACTCGCCTTGCACCACAATCACTTGTTTCCAATTCAACACATTTACCCGATACTTAATTCAACCCTATCCGTTGCATATCTCAGGAGCAAACCCTAACCCTCCTCTCTGCACGTTCAAGATGTTTCTGGACTGCAAACCTCACTCATTCAGCGGCACAGAGGGAGCCGTTGGGCTATTGTGCTGGATCGAAAAGGCGGAATCGGCCTTTGCCATGAGCAACTGCAGGAACGATGACAGGTTCAAGTTCGCTGCTGGAACCTTCGAGGGAGCTGCCCTCACCTGGTAGAATGCCAATGTTCAAAACCTAGGGCTAGATGCAGCCAAGCTCTACCTTGGGAAGACTTTAAGAGAATGCTGAATCGCGAATACTGTCCTCGCGGTGAAGTGCAGAAGCTCGAGACTAAGTTCTGGAACCATAAGATGATTGGTTCCGAGGTTGAGGCGTACACTGCCCGGTCTTATGAGCTGGCACACCTGTGCCCGGAAATGGCAACCCCTCCATTCAAACACAGAGAGAAGTATATTGATGGATTGCCACCTCAGATTCAAGGCATGGTACTCTCTGCTGACCCCATCACCATGCAACAAGCCGTACGGTTAACCCACAAGCTAACTGACTCAGCTGTTGCTCAAGGACTCTTACCACCTCGTGGTGCTGTAACCACGACCACCGACAAGGGCAAACGCAAATGGGATGACACCCAGAACAAGACTTCCAATCTCCAACCCCCTCCACAACAACGTAAGTTTGGGTCGTCTCAAGCTTACACACCACCTGATCAATCCAACCAAACCCGAGGAGCCTACGCAGGCAAACACCCCAAGTGCAGCAAATGCAACTTACATCATGCCTTGGGACAGTGCGACTCTATCCGATGCCAACGCTGTGGCAAAGGAGGACACCTCGCCAAAGACTGCAGGGTGAACTGCGAACGAAGACCCAACCACAGCAGCAACAACAACTTGAATTACCAAAGGGTTGCTTCGAATGTGGGAAACCAGGGCACTTCAAGAGGGACTGCCCACATTTGAAAAACAACAATGATAACGGAGACAACAACGGTCCGAAAGGGCGAGCCTTCGTGATCGGGGCTAAGGAGGCCAGAAGGGATCCCCACTTTGCAACCGGTACGTATCTCTTAAATGATAATTATGCATCTGTGTTGTTTGATACTGGAGCTGAGAAAAGTTTTATATCTAAGGAATTTAGTGAGATACTTGCCATTACCCTAACACAGCTAGATGTCAAATACACAGTAGAGCTAGCTGATGGTAAATTGATTATGACTAAAAACATTATGAAAGAATGCACTTTAGAGCTAGCAGGCCATAAATTTAAGATTGACCTCATGCCGATTACACTAGGCAGTTTTGATGTTGTAGTGGGCATGGATTGGTTGTCTGAAAACCAAGTTGAAATCATCTGCCATGACAAGGTTGTATGCATACCTCTCCCTAGCGGAGAAACTCTAGACATCAAGGGCGAAAGGAGTGACACACCTCTAAACATCATCTCGTGCATAAAAGCTCACAAATGCTTACGAAAGGGATACACAGCCATTCTGGCACTTATCACCGACAAGGCTGAAGAGGAAAAAAGAATAGAAGATATCCCAGTCGTATGAGACTATCCCGATGTATTCCCTGAGGATCTACCAGGACTACGACCACCTCGGCAAGTGGAGTTCCGCATAGATCTTGTGCCAGGAGCAGCACCTATCGCACGAGCACCATATCGACTTGCACCTTCGGAGATGCAGGAACTGTCCAACCAACTGCAAGAGCTGTTGGACAAGGGTTTCATTAGACCAAGCTTCTCACCCTGGGGAGCTCCGGTCCTATTCGTGAAGAAAAAGGATGGCACGTTTCGTATGTGCATTGACTATCGGGAATTGAACAAAGTGACAATCAAGAATCGTTACCCCTTACCTCGCATCGACGATCTGTTCGACCAACTGCAAGGATCAAGTTACTACTCTAAGATCGATCTGCGATCTGGATACCACCAGCTGAGGATACAAGAAGAGGATATTCCCAAGACTGCTTTTCTCACTCGGTATGGCCATTATGAGTTTTTGGTTATGTCGTTTGGGCTGACAAACGCACCCGCAGTATTCATGGATCTCATGAATAGAGTATGCAAACCATACCTTGACAAGTTCATCATTGTCTTCATAGATGATATTCTCATCTACTCCAAAACTCAGGAGGAACACGAAGAGCATCTTCAACTAGCTCTTGAACTACTACGGAAAGAGAAGCTGTATGCTAAACTCTCAAAGTGAGACTTCTGGATTCGAGAAGTCCAATTCTTGGGACATGTTGTCAATGATCAAGGGATTCATCTGGATAAATCTAAGATAGAGGCGATCAAGAACTGGGAAGCACCGAAGACCCCAACTGAGGTGCGACAATTCCTAGGCTTGGCAGGCTATTATTGGCGATTTATCGAAGGATTTTCAAAGATAGCCCAACCACTCACAGCTCTCACCCACAAAGACAAGAAGTATCTCTAGACTGAAAAACAAGAAGTTGCATTCCAACTTCTCAAGCAGAAGCTCTGTAGTGCACCTATCTTATCACTTCATGATGGAACGGACGACTTCGTAGTATATTGCGATGCCTCGATACAAGGACTCGGTTGCGTGCTGATGCAGCGAGACAAAGTGATCGCATATGCTTCTCGACAACTGAAGGTCCACGAGAAAAACTACACCACCCACGACTTGGAACTTGGAGATGTGGTATTTGCACTCAAGATATGGAGACACTACCTGTATGGTACAAAGTGTACGATATACACTGATCATAAGAGCCTCCGACACATCGTGGTACGCGATGGCCCACAAGAAATCCCGAAATCCATCGCGGTACGCTGAGAGGATCTTGGACCCTCTCGGCGGTACGCGACGCCGTCCAGTCGACAAATCTTTATAAAACAAAGAGCATTATGCCTAATCTATCCTATCTAATCAAAATTCTCGACTGAACACGCAACCACTCGACCATCTTCATCCTCTAACCTCTATTATAGCCTCTTTCCACCATTGAAGACCATTTTGAAGCTCAATGTGACAATCCGACTTTTCACACTAACCTTGTTAACGGGAGTTGGTGCTATCACAGGCCCAACAAGGCCAATCAAAGCCCAATAAGACCAATGAAGGCCCAACAAGGCCAATCAAGGCCCAATAAGACCAATGAAGGCCCAACAAGGCCAATGAAGGCCCAATAAGGTCAATGGAGGCCCAACCAGATCAATTAGGCCCAACATTGCCAATGTAGGCCCACAAAGCCAAGAGAAGCCCAATAAGGCCCAATAAATTCAAGTAAGGCCCAATGTAAACAAAGTAGGCCCAGAGAAGGCCAAGGTAGGCCCAGGAAGGCCCAGTGAGGCCCAATTGTAATTAAGAAGTCCAAAGGGATTAATCTAGTTCGACAATGTTTTAAATTGGTGACAATTCGATATTTTAGTTTAACTTTGTTAAATAAAAGTCACCGAAATCACAGGAAATTAATCAATATTAAGTGAAAGGATGGAAATTTGATGGTTGATATAATAGAACATTTAAGTTATGAAAATAATGGGTAAATATTATTCATAATGCTCAATTTTGACTATTAGAGTCAAAATTCGGAGTTGATGGACAAGTGAAATTCGAATTTCATTGTAAGAAGCAGTTTTGGATCGAATTAATAATGTTAATAACTCTCATTGATGATTAGTAAACGTTTTTATCGGTTATTAATCCATTAATCATTGAATTGAAACCCATTAAAGACCACTAAGTCGAAACCGTTTAGTATCATAATCAAATTCGCATTCTGGGATCATAGTTCATGAAATTGAAAGTCCAGAACTTATAATCGGCATCTTCAGAGGCTTTTCCATATATCAATTTGAAGCAACAAGCTGTGGTTAAGAGACTCGATCTGGAACCAAGCCGAAAGCAAACCTAAAATTGATCTACAGCAATTCGGCAATCAATCAAGTAAGTTTTTGTTTCTACACACTCTAAAGATTCCGATTAAGCCTAGCCCTAACCTCATTTCGTGTATCAAAAGCGAATTGATTGGAGTCGAGTTCTAGGGTTCATATAAGAAACGGTTTTGGGGGTTTCAATCGAATAGATGGCGAGAATCAAATTGAATCATACGGGTAACTTCGTGATGCTTCATATAATGATATCCCTAAGTTAATTCGATCAATAAGCAACGAATTGTTAGGTTTCGATTATTAGGGTTCATAGAATGAATACGTTTGTGGGTTTTGAAGCAAACTGTTACGATTATCGAAATTGGTTAATTAGAGAGGTTCGAAACTTCAGTCTTGATGAAAATCCTATGGTGTTGTGAACTTCCATTATTTAATTGAAAGATTTTAAGTTGTAAGTTTAAGAACTTGAATTCGATTAGGTTAGTGATTGATTAATTGGGATATGATGAATGATAGTTTGAATTAAAACCATCTACAAGTTCGGATTAAACTCAGAATCATAAACCCTATGGTTTTAGATTGGATCAGAATCGAATTCATGGTCAATTTGGGTATACATGCTTCGGCTATAATGAAAAGGGGGAAACCGGTTCAGTATTGCTTAAAACAATTTGGAATTGAAGCTTGTAACAAATGTGTCATCAGATGAGATGGTTAGATACGTGGGTGTGGGAGTTGAGGGTCGCGGGTTCGAGTCCCGGCCCAACCATTTTTTGGGTTTTTATGCTAAGTTAGTATTTTAACCATATTTCACTCGTTTTAACTCCGATTCGATTCGTTCAAATTGCGTTGGAACCGTAACGAGAATACGAACGTGTTGGAATGATAAAATCCATATTTTAATACGAAAACGAAATCGCGTATAACTACGTTTAATTAAATAAAATCAAATGTGATTTTATTTAAACGATTTCAGTGACACGCGTACTTTCGTATGCACAATTTTAGCAAATCCAACATACGTGTATTGACACGTATGTGATTTTAAGCACAAAACGATTATTTGAATAACAATAGGTTATTGTTTAAACACAGATTCTTCGTAGAAGGATTTCTTTCACGAGCTTTTAGTGTGTGATCATTCTGCTATTATCAAAGGTGCGTACACGGCCCCTTTCTTATTTTAAACTGTTTTGGGGGAGAAAACATGTGCAACAAACTATTTTAGATACATATCACTTGCATGAGTTATCTGTTTACATTATGTGACAACATATCAACTTGAAAGTCCTTACACACCTCGAACCGTTTAGTTTGCGGTAATGCAAAGCGTGGTAGTTGGAAATAGATCTATTAGGTTTGACAAACCTCACCTGGTAGATGGGATCTACGCAGGTGTTTGACTGACCAAACACAATTTTTACTATTGTTGTGATAGACAATAGTGGCAAGGCGAAAACATGCTATAGCATGGCAACTAGTCAGCTTCGGTGTCGAACACGTATGTAAATAGTTTATATGACTAGCTATCATGACTGTGCATTTGTGATTATGTATTCTACAACTTGTTAGTCAAACTGCTGTTTTGAACATTATGATTATTTAAAACCTGTGTTATGCACCAACCTTTGTGTTGACTTGATTTGCATGTTTTCTCAGGACGCTAAGGCGCGCGTATCAGCTGGCATGGACTAGGAAGATAGAGTCTCATGCATTATAAACACTTTGAACATTTGAATTTGAATATTTCAGTATTTTGATTTATAATGTTTTACTTATCAACAGTTTATTGGTTTTGATTTGAAACGCTTCCGCAACTTTTTGTAAACTCTGAATATTATGTTTTAAAGACCAACGTATGTTTTGAAATTCATATAGAGGTCTTCGCTATGTCTAATGATCTGAGATCCTGGTTTGTCACGTTCCCAAACGGTATGATTCCGTTAGTTGAAATTGGGGGTGTGACACTCAAGGCTTGGAGGATTGAAGCTTGTTACCCACAAAGAAGTTTGAAGACCATCACCACCACTTCGATTCTGCTCGAACCAGTTGTCCAGGAGCTTGAGAGGCTGCTAGCATCATTATCTCTCAGTTCTTGAGCCCTTGAGGTAGTTCATATGCTTGAAACTCACTTTCACACCTATTACACTCACATGCATCACATGCATGCCTTTGAGCACACATGCTAGCACCTTTAATGCACATGCACGAAATTTTGATATGGGTTTGATGATAATCTTATGATATTGAGTGATCTATGATGTTTAGATGATGTTTCATGACAATCCATGATGTTGTGTATGTAGAAATTTCATGATTTTGTCATAAACAAGTGAAAAACCCACATGCATGTATGATCCATGGCTTGTGGGAAGATTTTGAATGTTCAAATGTGCTACCAAGTCTGTTAGGATGATATGAATGTTTAGAACTTGATTTGATGTTGATTGTGGTCATTTTTAGCATAGTTACTATATATAGCAGCTTTTATAAACCGGATATTGATAGATGATGATTTGAGTTAGATTAACATGTGTAAATGATGTTAAATGGAATAATATGATGTTATGTGATGTAAAAATGGATTAGAAATGCTTAGGATGATTATTGGATTGATTTTTGTCATAGTTACTATTTTTAGTAACTTTATTGTGACACCCGGCAATTTCAGGTAAATTGCAACTCTTAAACTCTACATATTTCACATTCATTCTTGTTGTACTTCATTTAATCATGTTTAATTAGATGAGCTAAACACAAACACAAAACAATAGCTTGGACTATTATTGTGCATTACACGTTGATTAAGATTAATCAAGTGTGCAAACACTTCGTAGAACACGAACACAAACTATCGAAGATAATTCAAGGAATTATCAAAACACACACACGAGACTCACGAACGTTGGTGATCAATCAAACTTATGTGCTATTTGTATTTACGTGCTTAAACGAGCATTAGATGCTTTAGATAAACGTTAGGAATCATGTATGAGCGAAATCGTTTCAACGAAATCGAAAAACATAGAAGTGGACTCATCGCGGTACGCGATGGCCCCTCGGCGAAAGGCTTCGCGATACGCGAAGAAAAGCGGGAGCCGAGACTCCCGAATACTATCGCGGTACGCGACAAACAATTTTGATCGGCCTCCGCGGTACGCGAAGGCCATTCAGATCAAAATTTTCTATAAATCAATTCCATTCACCTCCTATCCGATCTTTAACCATTTTCTTCGAACAACCTCGGCTATACTCGACCAAAACCCACCTGAAAGCAAGCTTAAACCTCTGCTAACACCATTAGAAGCTATTGTGGGTGATTGGAAGCCATTGGAGCACCAAAGGGAGTTCTTGGAGGCCACCAACAAGCAAGACGATCCACACCAGCCTTCATTCGAGCTTCCAGAACCTGTCACACCACGGATTTAAGCTTCTAAGGTAGTTTCTTGTGTTTATCTATAGTTAGATCGCACATGCAATGGGTAAAAACCCACATGCAACTCCGTTTAGTTATTGTGCTTGAAATCGTTGGTGATTTGATGAGTACTTGTTGTAGATTTACTGATTTTAGTGTTTAGTAATGTTAGAATTGAGTTTTGGTTAAGTTAGGTTTGATTCGATAATGTTTTGGTGCACTTGCCATAAAAGGAAACTTTTATGTTGCAAGTCTTCGATTTGTGATGATCTAGACATGTTAGACATGTCTAGATATTGTTAAATGTGTATTGAAGTGTTTAGAAACACATTGGAATATTTGATTTTGTCAAAGATTGGTTTTATAGAAACTTACTAAAAATGGAAGCTTTTAGAAATCAAAAGAGGGCTTTTGGATGTTTTTGAAAGATTTGATGAACTTTGATTCTTGAAATATGTTTAAAAATGATTTCTAAACATATTGGAAACTTCGTTTAGTGAAAACGAGCTTTGTAAACGGATACTTTCCAAATAAGGAAACTTTATTTTGACAAAACGGCATAAACGATGATTTATGTGCAAACGACGTGTTTTAAGAGTTTAAACGTGTTTTATAATCATATTGGAAGTCACTAGTTTTATAAAATGGGATTTCGTAACCACACTTTCCTAAATTGGAAACTTTCTAAAAATAGCAACTTATGTGTTTAGAGTCATAAGATGCATTTTGGTGTCCTATGTGCATCAAGGCACATGAACACAACAATCGTGTCACCAACGATTCGTCGAGACAACACACGTCAACACACACATACTCGGTTGAGCACACCGACACTTGGAGTTGTATGGAATACAACGCATCACAAAACACATACTTACACCTATATGATCATAGGTGCTTACTAGCAGGTGCTAGCTTTCGCAGACGCGAGCACCACATAAACCGGAACTGCTCTATCAGGTGAGTTCACGGCCCCTTTTTACTTTTCTAACCTTTGGGGGAGAAAACACTGCACTACAACTGTTTTAGAACAACAACTCATTTTATGGACATGCTTTATCATTATATGTATATGTGTGGGCCCCTATCACAACTAAAAGTCCTCGCGATACTCCTCGGACCGTTAATAGCATAACGCCTAGCGTGGTAATCTTGAATAGTACTATTTGGGCCTGACAAGCCCCACTACACCCGACTGGAGGTCGGAACAGTGCAATATTGACCAACACTTTGCCATTGTCTCGTGATAACATGGCGGGAGGCACAATCTGTCAGCTTCGGTACCATCCACAATATAATATAACTGTATTGACTAGCTATCAATCGATACTGCATTGTAATGATATGAAATATGCAAAACTCTTACTTTAAACATTTTGATGTTTACTGCTTATGAAAAACCTGTGCTCTCACCAACCATTGTGTTGACCCTTTTACTCGTATGTTTTCTCAGGTAGCTAAGGCACGCGCACAAGGATAGGATGCTAGGATGGAGTCCCATGCATCAGTTTTTGCGTCTTAGATCATCGAAAACGCTTAATATTTTTACTTGATTATGTCTTGTAATGATAAACATCTTTTAGTCGCTTCCGCAGACTTTAAACTTAAGAGATTTCTGAAAACTGTTTTAAAGTAACGCTTCCGCAACTTATAATCTGTATTTGTTTGAGATTGTATAACTTCCGCAAACTCTGATATTACTAAACTGTTTTATCCAAATTTTGGGATGTACGTACGTAACCAGACATATAGGTCTCGCATGTTGTGTGACCGGAGACTGCGATCCAGACACTCTGTTGTTGCTCGCGCCCCAGGAAGGGACGGGATTTCTCGGGGTGTGACAGATTGGTATCAGAGACTCCGGTTATTGCGAATTAGGTTTGCATTTAGTGAACTTAGTCTCTAACCACTAGTCTCCACACAACACATAGTGCTTAGTATTAGTACTACTTGTATACATTATCGTACATATACACAACTCACTCATTTAGTTGTGGCATTAATGTCACCACCATCTATGCACGCATTCGACGAGAGGGAACAAATTGTTCCTACGCCTTCAGTATCAACACTATCGGTAGCAGTTGGGTTACCAAAATGAACCAACTATCACCCGGACGCAGCACGTCTGAGCCATCGCAAGAGGAGCAGCCGGTACGCATATGCTACATCACCGGTGCCCGAACCGAAGAGGCGAAGACAGAAGCTGATCGGGGATGAAACTATCGTAAGTCAAGGGATGAAATAGGCCTTGTGGCTCAATCATGATTGGAAAAGACATTGATTCTCTTTCCCGCTCTCAAACAACATTCTCGTAGCCCTTTTGTACTACAACACCTTCTACTTGCAAGGATAACACGAGGAGATACCAAACTCGACTCCTTGTCACTCTTAGGATACCATCAAACGGGCAGTGTCATCCTAACATTCACACCATGAGTGTCCAACACTCAGTGACATAAGGAAAACACACACAAGCCACGTAGGTATCCTTATAGGACTTACGAAAGATCCTATAATATCATTCAACTCACGTAACTATCCCAAGTGTTAGTTTCGATAGGCTATTCAGCCATACCTCATATGACTCTTGTTTGAATCTTGATGTCATGAATAAACTCTGAATCCAGTAAAACCTAATAACTCTAAGAAGGAGGAACTAGAATTCCTACGTAAGGTAAATTGACGATCATGGTGCGCAACATAATCGTGAATTTACAGTTATGCATGAATTCTGGCAAATTCTATTATGAGTCTATTTCTGGAAACACATACATTGATATTCGCTTATCCCTCACTCTGATAGTTGCAACCGAATTCGAACAACGAATCAAGATTTCAACATAACATTCATCAAATTCCCAGCCATAGTTCGAACTACCATATATCCACAAAGACCTCATGCTGCGACTTTACACTTCACATGAAGCAACGTATCAAATTTTCTGAATAGGGACCATGACAAGGATCCTGAGGAGGACCCCTTGGGAGAGCCACCCGACAATACATTTCTCATACCAGACTCACTTGAGCCTGAGTGGCAGTGTCTTGAGTTGGATTGACTCGTGACCTGACCTGGGCAAACAACCGAATCGAGTGTCTTGCAAAGGAACTAAGATATACGAATGCCCAATAAGCAGGACCTTGTAGCGTAGTCAACAAGCTGGGGCGGGATATAACCCAGTTGATTTCAATATTCCAGGCAGTCGATGACCGGGCTGCCATCGCTAAAGCTAGAATCAAAGAGCTGGAAAACAAGGTCGTCGGTCTAGTCCCATAAGAATCTGACACTAAGGAAGAGGAACCAGTGTCGGATGCTGATTCTGATTCCACTATCGATAATGCCTCCGATTAACTTAGCATAGGCCTGGTAGAGACAAGTTTTGAGTTGCGTCTCTTTACTCGAAACTTTGGAATACTAGTGTCTTGGGTATTAAATGAATTGTAACCAGTACGACTTATTTTTTTATCAAGACTAATAGCTGTTATTGAAAATTTTGTCTATGCCAATCAATACATGTTTTCCTACCATATCAATCACACGCTACATTAGTCATAAGACCTACACTAACGCTTATTCTCGCTATGAAGATCATGGCTGGAAGACGCGAAGGATGCAAGAACACTGGAGGGCATGGAAACATTAACCTCACCGCAACGGAGCTAAACGCACTAATCAACAAACGAGTTGAGGAGGAAATCGCTGCACGTGAAGCTACAGGAAACCAGAATCAACTGACCCAAGAGACAAACCCTAATCCACCCCACTGCACATTCAAAACATTTTTAGACTGCAAACCACCTTCTTTCAATGGTACGGAGGGTGCAGCCGGTCTCTTCCGATGGATTGAGAAAATGGAATCAGCTTTCATCATGAGCAACTGTAGGGTTAATGATCGCGTGAGGTACGCAACAGGAACCTTAGAGGGAGCAGCCCTCACTTGGTGGGACACAAATATTCAAACCATAGGATGGGAAACATGTAATGCTCTACCCTGGGAAGAGTTTAAAAGAATGATGAACCACGAATATTCCCCTCACGACAAAGTTCAGAAACTAGAAATGGAATTTCGGAACCACAGGATGATCGGTTCTGAGATCGAGGCATACACTTCCCGATCTTATGAGTTGGCACGCATGTGCCCAGAAATGGTGACCCCATCCTACAAACATCTCGAAGGATACATTAAGGGATTGACACCCGAGGTTCGGGATATGGTGCTATCCGCTGACCCCACCACCTTGCGGCAAGCCGTTTACTTAGCTCATGAACTGACTGATACGGCAGTCATTCAAGGATTATTGCCTCCACCTGGATCAGTAATCAAAACCACCGACAACAAACGCAAAAGGGATAACTCTCAAAACGAAACCCCCACTCTAGAATCACCAAGACGACGTAAGAGTGCCTATGCTGGCAAAAACCCAAAGTGCAAGAACTGTGATTATCATCATCAACGAGGACCGTGTGAAAGATACCGGTGTCAACGGTGTAGAAAGTTAGGTCACGCAGCTGAGAACTGCAGGGGTGAACTAATGACCAAAATCCCACGGCTACTACAGCAGCAATACAAAGCACCAAAAGGATGCTTCGGATGTGGAGAGCCAGGGCACTTCAAGAGGGACTGCCCCCATGTGAAAAACAGTGGTGACGAAGTACCGAAGAGTTGCTTCGAATGTGGAAATTCAGGTCACATCAAAAAGGACTGCCCGCATCTGTAGAACAACAACCATAACGAGAACAACAATGGTCCGGTGGGACGAGCCCTCGTGATTGGGGCTACGGAATCCAGAAATGACCTTAACCTTGAAACGGGTACGTATCTCTTAAACGGTCATTACACTTTTGTATTGTTTGATACTGAAACTGAGGAAAGTCTTATATTTAAGTACCTTAGTAAATACTTGTCAAAACCCCAATATCCTTAAAGGCTAAATACACCGTGGAATTAGCTGATGTTAAACTGATTGTAACTGAGCACATTCAAAGAGAATGCACTTTAAAGATAGCAAACCATAAATCTTAAGAACGACCTCATGCCAGTTACGTTAGGCATTTTTGAGATAATAGTGGACATGGAATGATTGTCTAAAAACTAAGCTAAAATCGTTTGCCACGACAAGGTGGTGCGCATACCTCCCCCTAGTGGAGAAACCTTAGACATCAACGGTGAATGGAACAACACTTCTCTGCCCCCATGTGGAAGTGGGAACAAATCTCCATGGACGTCATTACCAAATTTCCACTTACTCCTTGTGGAGGTGACACTATCTGAATAATCGTGGAAAGACCAACTAAGTCAACAAACTTCCTTGCGATTAAGGAAAACGGCAAGATTGGAAGAGCTAGCCAGAATATATGTCAAGGAAGTGACCTTGCGACGCGGAGTGCCGACCCCCATCATCTCGGATCGAGACGCTAGATTCACCTCTAATTTCTGGAATTCACTGCCAAGGTCGCTTGACACTCGGTTGGACACGAGTACAGCATACCACCCACAAACTGATGGCCAGAGCGAACACACCATACAAACTCCTGAAGACAAGCTACGAGCGTGCGTAGTAGACTTCGACAATAGCAAGGAAACTCACCTACCGTTGGTAGAGTTCTCCTACAATAACAGCTACCACACAAGTATCGAGGCGGTGCCTTTTAAGGCCCTCTATGGCAGGAAATGCCGATCACCTATCTGTTGGGCGGAAGTGGGCGACAGTCAGCTCACAGGCCCGGAACTCATACACGAAACAACGGAGAAAAATGGTGCAAATCAGAAATCGCATGGCAGCAGCTCGGGACCGTCAGAAGAACTATGCCGACAGACGCCGAAAGCCACCGGAATTTCAGGTCGGAGACGAAATCCTTCTGAAAAGTTTCACCTTGGAAGAGCGTCATTCATTTCGGTAAACGAGGCAAACTGAACCCACGATATATTGGACCATTCGAGATCCTGAAGAGGATTGGTCCGGTAGCATACCAACTCAACCTTCCAGCGGAACCCGATGGAGTTCACAACATATTTCATGCCTCAAACTTAAAGAAGTGTTTATCTGATGAGACACTCGTAATTCCACCAGATGAAACCCAGGTGGATGAACAACTACGATTCATAGAAGAGCCGGTAGCGATCCTGGACCGAAAGGTCAAACAACTAAAGCAAAGTCGGATTCCGATTGTCGGAGTCCGATGGAACTCGAAACGCGAACCTGAATTCACGTGGAAACGTGAAGATCAGATGATGAGCAAATATCCCCATCTCTCCAAACAACATCGAACACCGACAACAACGAATAAATTTCGGGACGAAATTCCTTTCAACAAGGGGATGATGTGACAACCAGAAAATTTTTGTTTCTCAACCACTCTTGCTTATCAAACACTATCAACAACAACCAAATTTCGGGACGAAATTTCTTTCAACAAGGGGATGATGTGACACCCGGCAATTTCAGGTAAATTGCAACTCTTAAACTCTACATATTTCACATTCATTCTTGTTGTACTTCATTTAATCATGTTTAATTAGATGAGCTAAACACAAACACAAAACAATAGCTTGGACTATTATTGTGCATTACACGTTGATTAAGATTAATCAAGTGTGCAAACACTTCGTAGAACACGAACACAAACTATCGAAGATAATTCAAGGAATTATCAAAACACACACACGAGACTCACGAACGTTGGTGATCAATCAAACTTATGTGCTATTTGTATTTACGTGCTTAAACGAGCATTAGATGCTTTAGATAAACGTTAGGAATCATGTATGAGCGAAATCGTTTCAACGAAATCGAAAAACATAGAAGTGGACTCATCGCGGTACGCGATGGCCCCTCGGCGAAAGGCTTCGCGATACGCGAAGAAAAGCGGGAGCCGAGACTCCCGAATACTATCGCGGTACGCGACAAACAATTTTGATCGGCCTCCGCGGTACGCGAAGGCCATGCAGATCAAAATTTTCTATAAATCAATTCCATTCACCTCCTATCCGATCTTTAACCATTTTCTTCGAACAACCTCGGCTATACTCGACCAAAACCCACCTGAAAGCAAGCTTAAACCTCTGCTAACACCATTAGAAGCTATTGTGGGTGATTGGAAGCCATTGGAGCACCAAAGGGAGTTCTTGGAGGCCACCAACAAGCAAGACGATCCACACCAGCCTTCATTCGAGCTTCCAGAACCTGTCACACCACGGATTTAAGCTTCTAAGGTAGTTTCTTGTGTTTATCTATAGTTAGATCGCACATGCAATGGGTAAAAACCCACATGCAACTCCGTTTAGTTATTGTGCTTGAAATCGTTGGTGATTTGATGAGTACTTGTTGTAGATTTACTGATTTTAGTGTTTAGTAATGTTAGAATTGAGATTTGGTTAAGTTAGGTTTGATTCGATAATGTTTTGGTGCACTTGCCATAAAAGGAAACTTTTATGTTGCAAGTCTTCGATTTGTGATGATCTAGACATGTTAGACATGTCTAGATATTGTTAAATGTGTATTGAAGTGTTTAGAAACACATTGGAATATTTGATTTTGTCAAAGATTGGTTTTATAGAAACTTACTAAAAATGGAAGCTTTTAGAAATCAAAAGAGGGCTTTTGGATGTTTTTGAAAGATTTGATGAACTTTGAATCTTGAAATATGTTTAAAAATGATTTCTAAACATATTGGAAACTTCGTTTAGTGAAAACGAGCTTTGTAAACGGATACTTTCCAAATAAGGAAACTTTATTTTGACAAAACGGCATAAACGATGATTTATGTGCAAACGACGTGTTTTAAGAGTTTAAACGTGTTTTATAATCATATTGGAAGTCACTAGTTTTATAAAATGGGATTTCGTAACCACACTTTCCTAAATTGGAAACTTTCTAAAAATAGCAACTTATGTGTTTAGAGTCATAGGATGCATTTTGGTGTCCTATGTGCATCAAGGCACATGAACACAACAATCGTGTCACCAACGATTCGTCGAGACAACACACGTCAACACACACATACTCGGTTGAGCACACCGACACTTGGAGTTGTATGGAATACAACGCATCACAAAACACATACTTACACCTATATGATCATAGGTGCTTACTAGCAGGTGCTAGCTTTCGCAGACGCGAGCACCACATAAACCGGAACTGCTCTATCAGGTGAGTTCACGGCCCCTTTTTACTTTTCTAACCTTTGGGGGAGAAAACACTGCACTACAACTGTTTTAGAACAACAACTCATTTTATGGACATGCTTTATCATTATATGTATATGTGTGGGCCCCTATCACAACTAAAAGTCCTCGCGATACTCCTCGGACCGTTAATAGCATAACGCCTAGCGTGGTAATCTTGAATAGTACTATTTGGGCCTGACAAGCCCCACTACACCCGACTGGAGGTCGGAACAGTGCAATATTGACCAACACTTTGCCATTGTCTCGTGATAACATGGCGGGAGGCACAATCTGTCAGCTTCGGTACCATCCACAATATAATATAACTGTATTGACTAGCTATCAATCGATACTGCATTGTAATGATATGAAATATGCAAAACTCTTACTTTAAACATTTTGATGTTTACTGCTTATGAAAAACCTGTGCTCTCACCAACCATTGTGTTGACCCTTTTACTCGCATGTTTTCTCAGGTAGCTAAGGCACGCGCACAAGGATAGGATGCTAGGATGGAGTCCCATGCATCAGTTTTTGCGTCTTAGATCATCGAAAACGCTTAATATTTTTACTTGATTATGTCTTGTAATGATAAACATCTTTTAGTCGCTTCCGCAGACTTTAAACTTAAGAGATTTCTGAAAACTGTTTTAAAGTAACGCTTCCGTAACTTATAATCTGTATTTGTTTGAGATTGTATAACTTCCGCAAACTCTGATATTACTAAACTGTTTTATCCAAATTTTTGGATGTACGTACGTAACCAGACATATAGGTCTCGCATGTTGTGTGACCGGAGACTGCGATCCTGACAGTCTGTTGCCGCTCGCGCCCCGGAAGGGACGGGATTTTCTCGGGGTGCGACATTTATGTTACGATATACCGATTTAGAAACGCTATGTACGTTTTGAGCATGCTAGGTGACTCAATATGCTTTGACATGATGATTGAATGCTAAGTTAGATGGTTTCCGATATCACACATGCTAGATATGGAAACTTTCCATTTTAGGAAACTTTTGTATGCGAACGTGACCTATATGCTTATTTGATTTTGTATGTCAATATGATCACGTAGGACTTAACGAGCATGCTAGAACTTTAAAATCGATACGTGTTATGAAACTTGCCATAAATAGAAACTTACTATATATAGTAAGTTGTCTATTAACGCGATTTGCGCGTTTTGCACACGACGAGCACTAACACGAATGTTACACGATTCACAACCGACACACGGTTCACCAACGGGTCGTTGACTTGACACGGTCAACCTTGGTCAAACACGGTCAACCTTGGTCAAACACGGTAAATGTGGACCAACATGAGCAAACACGGTCAATATGGACCGACACGGACAAACATGAACAACCGAGGGGTTGTTGAGCACAAACATGAGCATTAGCACGAACACGAAACACGGTCACTTAGACGAACTCACGTATGGTATACGATATAGGTAGCTGGTGACCGACACGAAGTCT
Organism: Mikania micrantha; assembly: GCA_009363875.1. Classification (NCBI taxonomy): domain Eukaryota; kingdom Viridiplantae; phylum Streptophyta; class Magnoliopsida; order Asterales; family Asteraceae; genus Mikania; species Mikania micrantha. The sequence goes on along the minus strand of CM018692.1, from coordinate 101,654,711 downwards.
ACACGGGAGCTTACGCTTACTCTATTTCTTGATTACTAAGGTGAGTTTACGGCCCCTCTTTACTCTTTTCAAACTTTTCAAATAGGGGAGAATAATAGTTGAATCGAGTCAAACAATTACGCTATTACAAACATTTTATGTGTATGCTAGTTTATTAGACAAACATTAAGTGTTGAACTCGTAACAAGCCCTCACAAAGTCTTACCGTTAATGTACGAACAACGTGGTAGGTTTGAATGGATCCGTTTAGGTGTGACTAACCCCGCGTGGCACAATATTGACTGGAAGTCATAACATGTGAAACTCTGACCTAACTTGATATGTAATTACGAGACATAGCGAAGGCAAGGACAAACAAGTCTAGTTTGGTAGTGACACACTAACACTTGGAGCCTAGGCCTCGGTGCTAACGTATGATAAACAACATGACACATGTTTTCTTACTATATATGTATATCAAAACCTGTGAACTCACCAACCATTGTGTTGACACTTTTTCTTAAACTTGTATTCTCAGGTAACTAGTTGCTTATGGAATTCAGGATGCACTTAAGGGAACTGATCATAGGACCCGCATGCATTTACATTATGTCATTTGATCAAACAATATTATTTATGTTATGTATTAAACATCGTAGTGTCTAACATTATTTTACCGCTGCTTAACAATGACATTTCCGTTGCATTTATGAAACTTACATTTCCGCTGCTTATCTTTAAAACTATTTGGTTGTGTTGATGTCAAAAAATGTATTTGAAAACGCATATAGAGTTGTTTTATATGACCATGAGCTGTGATTCTGGCCACGTCACACCCATGAGGACTGAAACCACATGTGGGATTTTGGGGGTGTGACAGTAAAACCCATAGGATATAAATGGGTGTTCAAAACAAAACTGAATCCAAATGGGAACGTTGAACGCTTCAAAGCAAGATTGGTTGCAAAAGGTTTTACTCAGAAAAGGGAATTGACTATCAAGAGACCTTCTCTCATGTCTCTCGTAAAGATTACTTGAGGATCGTGATGGCCCTCGTAGCTCATTTTGATTTAGAGCTGCATCAGATGGACGTCAAAACTGCTTTCCTAAACGGCGACTTGTATGAAGACGTGTTCATGAAACAACCTGAGGGTTTCATGCCTGAAGGTCAAGAGCATTTAGTCTGTAAGCTAAAGAAATCCATTTATGGGTTCAAGCAAGCCTCACGTCAATGGTATCTAAAGTTTGATGAAGTGATGAAGAAACACGGTTTCCTGAAAAATCAAGTGGATCAATGCACATACCTCAAGATGAGTGGGAGCAACTTTACTATACTTGTCGTATATGTCGATGACAATCTTTTGGTAAGTAACAACTTAGTCGTGTTGCATGAGTCGAAGCACTTAGTTTCGCATAATTTCGACATGAAGGATCTCGGAAAGGCCTCTTATGTTATTGGCATCGAAATATGCCGAGATAGAGTCAATGGACTTTTGGGTTTATCTCAGAAGGCTTACATTGAACGATTCCTCACACGCTACAACATGCAACACTGCTCTCCCTCTGTAGCTCCAGTAGTTATAGGAGATGTCTTCGGTTCCTTTCGGTGTCCGAAGACTGAAGCTGAAAAGGCGCAAATGAGAATGATACATTATGCATCAGTAGTCGGGAGCCTTATGTACGCACAAGTCTGTACTCGTACTGATATCGCTTACATTGCTGGAATGCTTGGTCGTTATCAGACTAATCCTGGCCTTGATCACTGGAAAGCAACTAAGAAAGTGCTTCGATATCTTCAAGGGACAAAAGATTTCAAGCTTACTTATAGAAGAAGTGATAATTTGGAAGTGGTTGGTTACTATGATTCTGACTTTGCTAAATGCAAAGCTGACAAGAAATCCACTTCGGGGTATATCTTTATGTTATCAGGCGGACCGATCTCATGGTAGAGTCATAAGCAGCAGCTGACATATGATGGCTGAATATGTTGCAGTGTATAATGCAACCTATCATGGAATGTTGTTGAGAAACCTTATCGCTGGACTCAAAGTCGTTAACTCTATCTCTAGACCATTGAAGCTTTACTGTGATAACTCAGCAGCCGTTAATTTCTCAAACAGTGACAGTTCGACCGGTGTTAGATACAAAGTAATTGTCCGTTCGCAAGCGAGTTGAGGAAAATAACCTTTGTATTGAGTATATAAGTACTAAAGTTATGCTTGCGGATCCGATGACTAAAGGTCTCCCTCCTGATATATTCGAAGAACATGTTTCGAAGATGGGCTTATGTAAAGACCTTATTGCATAATGTACTTACTTATGATTAATCAAATTTCCTCACTTATTTGATTTGTTTGTCTCTAAATATATGTTTATGCATGCCTAATGACATATAGACACTAATAACACAAATCATTCGTTAAAGGGCTTACTTGTTAATTGATCCTAACTTAAGTTTTAAATTTGTATTGTAGTATGATTAATGGGGTTCTTGAATTGAATAACTGATTCAATCACTGTATTTCTCTACTATGATTACAGTTTAGAACTAAAATGAGTATCATCAATCTGTAGACTTATTTGATGCTCTTAATAAATAATCACTTGGCCAAGTGGGAGAATGTAAGACTAAATAATTAAATGTGGCCCTCATGATTATTTAATTAAATAAGATCAATTACCTAAATACGCCTAGTAGATAGATAATTATTTGATGGACGTAATTATCCTTATTTATCCTAATTAGGGTTTCCCCTTGGGTGTATAAATAGAGGCTAATGGCTCCTAATCAAAGGTTACTCACATTATTAACATCATAATCGAATTCTCCTCGCCCCTAGAGAATTCGTGAACCTCCATAACCGAGCTCTCTCTCATCTCATTCCATCCTCACTATACACCCTAAACGGGAACCGATCGGATCGTCATCTCTCAGGAATCTTGTCTGGAATCAACAATGCGTTCACTGGATTCACAGGTTTCATCTAATTTATATCATTATTGTTTTCGTGTTCATGTTTAAATCTGAATCAAAGGAATCGATCCAACAAGGCTTTTGCATCTACAAATGGTTTTGTAATAAGAATAATAATGTTTGTGTATAAGGCATGTGTAACATCCCAAAACATTACAAAATGTAAAAAGGGATACGAGAACTCACCTGTTTTGTTTTACAGTATCCCAGTATTTCTTGATTTGATTTATGATGGAATGAATCTCAATAAACCTAAGTATACATAGAAGAATATAACTTAGGTAATCTATCTTGATTTATGTTTGTCCCTATGAACCATTGGGTTTGTATGCGAAATGTTAGGAAAATGTTTATGACTTTTGAAATAGTATAAATTAAAAATCAATATAATGATTTTATAAATGTTTTACCAATATGTATATAAATTTAAAATAATTAAAATGATGATTTATAAATGTTCACTAATGTTAATATATATGAATTTAAAATAATTAAAATAATGATTTATAATTGTATATAACCATTTCAAAATATACAACTTTAGAATAAGTAAAATAATGATTCACGACTATACTTTAGTTGATCACGATTTTAGAATAAATGATAAAGTCATTATTTGAATAAATAAATAATATTCATTAACATTTAAAAATGAAATTAAAATATGTAAATATTAATATTCTTCACAAAACATTGTTTGTAATTAATTTGTTCAAAGAAATCAAAATAACATTTTCAAGAAAGAAGTTTATAATATAAACTAGTTTATTAACCCGTGTATTACACGGATTAATCATAAAATATTAAATATATAGTAGTAAAAACTTAAGAAATTGTAACACCCCGCCTCGTTTTACCAGCAATATTGTCCGCTTTGCCAAATTATAGCTCACGGCTTTGCTTTTTGTCGCCTGGGTGAAAACTTCCCAGGGGGGTCACCCATCCTGGATTGTTGTCACCTGAGCACGCTTAACTGTGGAGTTCTCCTCTCATCCGCTACCATTAAGCCCCAAAACGCGTTGTTGGTATAAGAGGCGGGTTATTACATATGAACCAAGGATCTCTCCTGTCCACGACCGATGTGGGATTTGCCTAAGATGTCACATACACCCCCCCTTGGGACTCATCGTCCTCGATGAGGTTTGCCCTGCTAGCCTCTCTGGCTTGTAGGATCTGCCTAAGGTGTCCTCCAGACACCCCCCGGGACTCATCGCCCTGGATGAGGTTTGCCCCACATCCCGAACGGCACAGGAGTGGCTCTGATACCATTCTGTAACACCCCGCCTCGTTTTACCAGCAATATTGTCCGCTTTGCCAAATTATAGCTCACGGCTTTGCTTTTGGTCGTCTGGGTGAAAACTTCCCAGGGGGTCACCCATCCTGGATTGCTGTCACCTGAGCACGCTTAACTGTGAAGTTCTCCTCTCATCCACTACCATTAAGCCCCAAAACGCGTTGGTATAAGAGGCGGGTTATTACATATGAACCAAGGATCTCTCCTGTCCACGACCGATGTGGGATTTGCCTAAGGTGTCACAGAAATACAAAACAATATTTTGGTATAGAATGATTAAAGTAAGTATAGACAAGTATTTTATGTAATTGACCAATAACTAAAGACTCTAATAACTAAAGAATTATTATCTGACATTGTTAGTTTGTAACAATTGATATTTTTAAACTATGATATTGAAAAGTTCATGTAGTTTTTCTATCAATAGTATAGTTTTCCTAATCATTTCTATAACTTTTAGTTTTTAAAAATCATTTGTAAACATTTTGTTTAAAAATATATCCTTTACGAAAACTTGTTTTTTAAAAAACTTTTAATTTCCTAAAAATATCGATTTTAAATATTTCATATTTATAAGAAAATTCTAACTTTTAGAAAAATTACATATTTTATAAACTTTTTTAATGTGCTTTTTTAATAGAAATTAAATTTAAATTTATTTAAAACTATTTTTGATTCTTAATATGAAAAAGGTCAATAGTATGATTAATATTATAATTATTTAATAGGATAGATAATATAATTATTTATTAAAAAGAGAATTAAATGAAATAATAATGAGATGACATGTGGCAATATTATTTTAAAAACATGACAAGTGGCAAACATGATTTTTGTTTATTATACTAGTAAGATAAGACTAGTAAGATAAGATGATTAAAATTTTTTTATAATAATAATAATAATAATGATAATAATTTCTAATGTTTACACAAATTATAAAGAATATATTTTTTAAATGTTTTTTTTTAAACTATAATTTTAAACCATTGAAATGGCTTAAACAAATTAAAAAAAAAACTGGTTCTGGAACCCAACTACCCAAGTAAGGTTCAAACACTCGACCTCTTAAAGTCAAGCAAGAGATTTAGCCATTGGGCTGCAAGTGTAATCAGTGATCGGTTTGATCGGTATTTTTTTAATTAAAGTTATTCAATGTTAAATCAATCCCCAATCGAATATGAACCCTAATTGAAATTCGATCTCAATTCGATCAGGATTGGATTCGTAAGCCCTCACAGACATAGGGCTTTTGTTGTATGGCTTAATCCGAGTAGGATGACATTAAAAATTACATGGATTGTTGTCAATTCAACTTGGTTTGCTGATGGAATATTGCGTTCAACTTCACGAATTGGATTGGATGATTTAGATGGTTTTAGAGAGTGTATTTAGATTATGTGAATTCAGAATGATGTCGAGATGAAATCTGTGTATTCAATTTGTGATTTGATATATAGATTTATCAGTTTCGAGTTTAGAATTAACCTTTCTTGTTTGGTTATAGTCGATCGAGTTAAAGAGGCATTAAAGCCTCAATTAATCAAACGTTCTTGCTATTGATCGTGTTCATAACCGTTTGGGTTATAAATTTTTAATCTTGAAATGCTCTAAAATGTGTTTTGGGTTGAGCCGACGATAGTGGGGATCGAAAGGGAGGTGCGTTTGAAAGGGAAGAAAGGTTTTCGTTTTTGTCATAACAGGTCCTTCAAGTTTTCTGATGTTACCCCTTTGGTTATTTATTTTCATCTCACACAAACCATCTTTCTAATAACTCCAAATCCAGCCCCTTGACCTTCTAAACTTTATTTTATGTAAACAAAACTCAAAAAATTTTGTTAACTTTAATTTTATAACTTTTATAAAAAAACTATTATGAATACATAAATTAAACTTATATTATTAAGTCAAGTTTTATACTTAACTAAAATTTTAAATCATAATTTATTTATTTTTATTTGTTTGTATATTTTCATTTTTTAATCGATAATTATGTTTAGATTACATAATCATTATTATTAATCTTGTTAATACATATGTATATACATTATATCTTTTGTATATTTGTGTTGTTAAAATCAATGTTTTAAAAACCGGTTCTCAACCGGTTCACCCGTTTGCCCGTTACTAATCCGGTACAAAACCATCCGGTAGTATGCAGGTTCCTTTGATCGATCATGCCGGCGGTTTAATCCGGTTTTACCGATTTTACCGGTATTTCCGGTTTCAAAAAAACACAAAATTTCGGTTTTTTTCGCCTTTTAAGCGATCGTGGACTTGATGCGTTTAACACGCCAATGTCATAATCCTATTATGCACTTTTATTAGAAAAAAATTATTAGAATTTGAGTACTTTTAGATTATTTTGAATGAATTTGAGTACTTTTAATTGTTTTTGGATGAATTTGTATACTTTTTTGAAATGTATTTGAGTATAAGTTGTATTTCTATAGAATTCTATGTTAAGTAGTGTGTCCGGTTGAACCATCCGATACAACCCGGTTCAACCGGTTGAACCATTTTTTAGCCAAATCCGGTGCACCTAAAATACCAGTTTTTAAAACATTGGTTAAAATACTTCAAATGTTATTAGGAATTATCTTAATTATAAAATTTAAAAATCCCATGAACTTTAGTTTATTTCAACCAAGGCATAAATACTTTTAAAATTCATTTACAAAAATCTCAAAGGTTACAGTGTCTTTGTAAACGATTGAAGACAAGGCTTGTGGTTGTTTTCCTTTATTGTTTCGACTGGGCGGACGCTGAGGAGAGGGTGGGGGCATGTCCATCTTGATTCCCTCATCCAACTCATTTAAGTAACGAAACATCGACCGATGGCGTCTTCGTCCGTTTTGAAGTTTGTAACTTCGAGACGGGATACCATTTGATTGATTTTCTCACAACCTACCATGTTGCGATATGAGAAAATGACTCGTTTTCCCTAGCGTAGGTCATCAACACCTTGTTCATGACCATTTCATCATTATCACCACTTTTTCAATTGTTGTGGTGTTTAATCCATACTCTGTTAAATTTCGCGACTTTACATTGTAAGTCGCGCCATTTGCCGGAAATCATGTCGTTCGTCCGGTAGGAGTCATGACCCATTACTGGAAAAAACTGGGCTCTAATGTGTTTCCAAAATTCCGCTCTCGTCTCGATGTTACCAACGAATGGATCTTTAGAAACATCAATGTAGACACGAACTAGTGACACCTCTTCAACTTCCGACCATCGAGTAATGATCGGTTTTGATGTTTTTTCGGGCATTTTTGTTCGTCTGTGCCTGCGTCGTGATGTAGCCGGTTGGGGGTAGGGTTGTGTTTCTGGAACGATGTCAACGTCGGGTTCCGGTTGGGTTTCGGAAACGTTGTCAAAAGCGGGTGAACTTGGATTGAAAAATGGTTGTTGTGGGTACCAATTTGAAAATGTTAGATGGGTATTTAGAAATAAAGCTTATGACAGGAGCATTGTTGTCACACCCCGAGCCGGTGGGCTGGATCGACTTTCCCGCCGGGCGGAAGGTTCTCGGGGCGCGATATCGTTGTGATAATCATAGTGATCAGATTGTTTACATAGCACATGAGACATAAATGAGAAATGCTAAAATGACATGACATAGAATTACAAAATTAAATTACAATGTTACGTTCATAATTTAACTAAGTAAATCTATCCAAAAGAATCATTGAGTTTCTATCTTGTAACTGTACAACATCTACAAAAGACGATTCACTATTTTGTCATTCAAAAGTATGCTCAACACAAAATGAAGCTAAGTCTTCTAAAAGTTCACTAGCTTAAGCCCTGAATGCTGATGACTAAACCTGTTTGTCACCTGAGAAAACATGCATTTAAACAAAGTCAACACTAGGTTGGTGAGTTCATAAGTTTGATAATTGAAAACAATTGATTTGTTGTCATGCATGGTCACTATGTTTCACACAAGTATTGTTAATAGTTGTTTCAATATGTTTCACCCGATGTCCTCTCCATAATTATAATTACAAATGGTATTTCATCCAACCAAACATGCTTATATATAGGGCATACGAAAGGGTCAAGCCTACGACCCACCCAAACGCAATCCCACCACATGCATGACAGGATTCAATACCACTTGTAATACAACTATGGTTACCCATTTTATCTCACACAAATCCCCAATGTTCGGATTAGAGACATAATTATCTCTGTTAGCCAGTCCTTACGGAGTAGCCTGGTATGTAGGTATCCCCCAACGATACCTATGGGATAAATGCTTAAAAGTCTGTGTTAGCTAATCATTACTGATTAGCCCGGAATGTAAGATATCCTCTCCATGATATCCTGAGCAAGACTTAATAGTCCCTGTGACTGTTAGTCCGGCCGGTTAGATATCCTTTCCATAATATCTATAAGGGTGGGGCTTAATGGTCCCAAGGCGTGTTACTATTGATAATCTGGTGTGTAGATATCCTCTCCATGATACCTATAGGAATGAGACTTAAGAGTCTCTGTGACTGTCATTTCTGACCAGTCTGGTGTGTAAGATACCCTCTCCATGATATCTATAAGGGTGTGATTTAATTGTCCTAAGGGTCTCTGTGACTGTCATTTCTGACCTATCCGGAGTGTAAGATACCCTCTCCATGATATCTATATGGTATGAATGTGTTCCCAAACCTTTTGAGTGTCACTAATTATAATGTTAGCACATACAATGCCCGGTATGATCCTAGTAAATTGAGTCAACTCCATCTAAATTGAGATGAAATTATAATCCTTATTGATATGATGATTATTAGGAATGAAATAAGCGTTATGGTTATTTAATATAGTCAACATGAGGCCTCATGCCTACGATTTTAGTGCCACCATCATCCTATCCCAAGGATGTGATTTAATGGAATGAATACTAAAATGATATCCCCTAACATTATTTTATAGGGTTTTGTCTTGTTACACTATGTTAGTAATTTGGCGAATGATATCATCATCATGAACATATGTTATCATGATTTTCATTCTTGTTGTTGCTTGAACTCGTCTCATTTTATCCCATAGTCTTCACCGAGTTGTACTCCTAGTGTTGTAAGAATTAGTCTTACTACCCTTGGTTAACTTCGGTGGTGAATGATATTATGAAATTATGTTTTCATCATATCATTCTTGTTATTTGTTGTTGTTATCCTTGTGTTGTCTCCTGTTTATCCCATTGTTCACTCATGTAAGAATAATAAGGTGTCATAAGATAGGATCTTACAACTTATATTATCCTCTTGTGTTGATGAGTCATGAAGCTATATTATCATGTTTCATCCTAAATGTTTCAGTTATGATATGATCACACAAGCATACATACATTGATAAGCGATAATAAGGATATACGTTATCATCTAAACCACACTATAATCAATAGGTTATACTAAAACTTTTAAATAAATAAATAAAAGCATTTGCATGTTTCTCAGCCCTGAGATTTGAAATCAGTCAAGATTAGAAAAGGGACATATGAACTCACCTTGTAGTTGTTGGGGTTGACTAAGTATGAACAAGAAATGCACGCGCTCTTTGTTGTTATGGATGTAGTTTTCACGATCCTGTATTGATTTCACGATGTTTGTAACTTATAAGTATAAGTTATGGATACGTAGTTGCTTGTACGTGTTAGCCCTAGAGTTGGTTAACACTCATAGGTCTTGGTTATCATTCGGCCTTGGTTCGCTTATGATGGATTACCCTAACACTTAATCCAATTTAGGTTATGGGTATGGCATGTCTTTACGATGTATATTTAGCTTGCCTTGCCACCCTCATAAATGGTAAAAATGTGAAACTCATTATAGTTTCTAAGTATGAAGCTTAGAACTTTAAGTTAATTAAAATTCTAGATGTTGGTAACTTAACAAAGTTATTATTCTTTTTGATGGTGCTAAGTTAGGTAGTAAGTTACCACTTAACCGTTTAACACCTTATGAAGAAGATTTAGTCGTTACTTATTTACATAAATAACAAAGTCACCAATTTTATAGAAAATTAGGGTTTTTAGGTTTTGTATGCTTTGTTTAACCAAAATTCCACCACCTTTTTAGTAAAATCATCCATTTCCCATGCATATAATCAATTAACCTTGTTTCAAACGTGTGTTTACATTCTTAGTCATGTGGGCCGAACCAATAAACTTTGGGCCGAAACGGTGAGTATGGGCCGAATGAATGGGCCTTAGGTCGAATGATGGTGCTTAGGCCGAATGGTGTGGTCCGATCGAATAAGGATCTAGGTCGAATGTGATGGGGCTCGGCCGAAGGGAGTGGCTTAGGCTGGTGATGGTGCTAGGCCGAATGGGATGTGGTTCGTCCGAATGAAGGTGGCCGACTAAGGTGCTTGGCGAATGATCCCCGGCCGAATGTGGGTTGGTTGAGTCGAATGAAGACATGGTTGAATGAGGCTAAGTTCCAGCTGAATGGGCACCTTCGGCCTTGCATTCCTTCGGGCCATGGTCATTCGGACGAAGCAGTCTAGGTGAGCAGCCTTTCGGCCAGGATGGATGAAGCCATTCGGCCATCACAAAACCACTAGATCGGCCACTCCCATTTTCGAACCAAATGCCTAAAGCCAAGGTAGCAACTCTCATCACTTCATTTGGGTATGATTTCGTGCAAGGTTCATGTGATTTAAGGAGGTTTAGGCCGGTGGATGTTAAAGGTTGAACAAAAGGGTTGAAAACCCTAGTTTTTCGTGGTTTTGCAGCTCCATACCTCGATTTTTGGTGATTTTTGCCTCAAATCGGTTGTACTTTCATGTAGAGGGTGATTGTAGCTTCGATTAGGCACCGAGTTTGCAAGATTTCATCAAGATTTGAGGGAGATTCAAGGGTTTGAAGTTCAAACTTTCAGAGAGAGAGAGAGAGTTCCCGAAATTTGATTGTAGAGAGAGAGTAGAAGAAACAAATGAGGTTGGTGACTCATTTAGGGTATTTATACCCCGAGTGTGTTCGGGTTCGTTTCGTTTGCTCGATTTTAGATTTCGTTGCGTTTCCGGCACGTTACGCGCGTATTATACGGATTTAAATTAACAATAGGTTTTCTAATTTCCTTTTAAGGTTTTAATTCCTAGTAAATACTTTATATTCATTTTCTTGAATTATTTATCGGAATCGTTTATTTTAAAGTTTTCGTCAGATCACGTCACCTTCGCGCGTCGTCGTTCGAATTGTCATCCGAACGAACACGACGAGGGTTTCACTTTCTAATTTTTGTTATATACTTTCCAGTTATTATTTTAGAACGTTAAAATCACATATATGTTTGTGTGAATCGTCACCCACGCAAACACACTGTCAGTTTGCTGTTCAGAGACAATACTGAGCTTATTGTCTTTCCTTACAGACGGACTCAACTAACTTTTCACTTTGTTTACATTGAATTCGCATTGTTTTCGTGCTGAGTTTTCGGCCATCTGATTTATGTCATCTATGGATATCATATTGCAACCGATATGTTCTTGTCATTTGTTTGTACACTGTTGTTTCTCTTTAGTTGTTGTGTTTACTGTGCTTAAGTTTTCACTTAAACACATACAACTGCTGTTTGTTTTTTGAGTTCTGTTGTCACGCAACTGTTTACACATTGTATTTACACACAATAAATAGTAAAAGTACACGTACCGTACGGACTTGCCAGACAATCAGGTACTGGTTATCACACTTGTAGTAAAAAACAAAACCACATTGGTAGTTCAAGGATACTGCCAAGAGTAAGGCATTGACTATGATGAAACCTTTGCTCCTATAGCCAGACTAGAAGCAATGAGACTCTTCCTTTAATTTTCTATATCTCATAAAATAAAGTGTTTCAGATGGATATAAAAAGTGCCTTTTTGTATTGAACTATTAAGAAAGAAGTCTATATATGTCAACCACCAGGTTTTGATAATGTTCATTATCTTGATTGGGTATATAGACTAGACAAAGCCTTATATGGTTTGAAACAAGCCCCAAGAGCCTGGCATGATACTTTATCTCAATTCCTCTTTTTAAATAAATTCACCCTACAACAAAATAAGCCTAATGTAACATTTTTTTGATACAAAAGGTTGCAAATAATGAAATTTTTTTAAAAAGTTACATTTAAAAAAGTTTCATTAGGACTTCAGCTAATGCAGCCTTTTTTGACTATAAAGGTTGCGATAGAGTGATTTTTGTAGTAACCAGCGCTAAAACATTGTTTATATATCAAACAAGTAGATAAGGAACTTTTTTTTGTTCAAATTTATGTTGATGACATCATTTTTGGGCCAACCGGTCCTTCTCTGTGTCAAAAGTCTTCTAAACTCATGTCTTCTAAGTTTGAAATGAGTGCCTTAATTGAATTGAAAGCATTTCTAGTTGTCCAAATCAAACAAATTCCCAATGGGATTTTCATTCATTAGTCTAAATACATAAAATATCTTTTGAGTAAATTTGAAATGATTGATTGTAAAACAATTTCTACCCATATGGCAACTACCCCTGGAATAACACTAGATGATGATGGTGAATCTGTAGATCAAAGCATCGTATGTATTGTAAATGATTGATCATTCTACATTAATGGGCAGTTTCTAAGCATCGTATGTACTGTTACTTGCTTACTGTCAGCTACTTCTATAGTGTAAGGGGAGTCTAAAAGTTCCTCACTATGACTAAGTTTGCATGCAAAGCTGGACGAGATAAAACTTTGGCATGCACCAGTGTTAAATAAAACAGAAGCATAAAAGTCATGTTAGAGAAACGTACAAGTGACCACATTCGGGTCCTGACGAGCAGCTAGAGCTCCCAATGCGAAAGCTCTTCCATGGGGTGTTTGGACTGCCAGTTGCATCTTCTTTGGGCAGTCATGGATTCACAGTCATTGTTTATATTGAATGACTTCTACATGCATTAATAATAAGTTTTGACATCATGTCTTAAATTACAATCATCCGATTTATGACAAACATATGTTCTAAACTTCAATATATGATAGGTAAGACTTCAAGCAAATCATTCCCTAAGTAATATGGCTATGATGCAAAAATCCCAATAATATGTATGTTAATGTGATAAGACTCCGTGAAAATCATTCTCAAAATATGTCCCATTCTTGCTTCAGTTATATGAGAAATACATGTTAAAAACAGTCAGCATAAAGCTAGTGAGTTTACAGGTTTAGACACGTAATAATTGAGTTGTTTCATTCGACCACAAGTTTTTAAAAATGTGTCTATTGTTCTAAAAACAATATCAAGAGTTGTGTACATTAATTATTACCATGAGCTTCTGTAACAACCGAAAATTTCGGTAACCGTTTATATCCAAATTTTATATAAACGTTCGTAAAATGATTATGATCAAAATGATATAAACAATAAAAATATCAGATAAGGTATGGACACGTTATAAAGCCTATTAATAACGTGTAAAAATTTCTGTGACCGTTTGAGTTCGTAATTTTTATGAACAATCCTGAAGTGATTACGATCACATAAATATAAGTAGGACCGTTATACGATAAAGTATGAACAAGATATAAGCTCGTGAATATTAAAAATATGTGAGCAAAGTAGAAGGGGATTTTAAAAATAAAACCTCAAAGTTCAAGGGTCCTAAGTGAAACTTTTAATTAATTCATAAAAATCTCAACATAAAAGTCTTGTTGAATGTCGGCAAAGGTGTGTAGATATCGATTAATAAAAAAAAAGTTGATAAGCTTCAGAAAGAAGCAAGTTTCATTTCTCACAGACGTATTCTTCGTACAAGCAGAGAAGAACATCAAGAAGAATAGATCAATCAAGGTATGTGTTTATGATCCTCATCTCATGTTAGTTTAGTCTTGATTGATTAAAGAGACCAACACCATGCTTAGATACCATGTTTAGATGGAGTTTTGGTTTTGTATGGTGAACATGAACTGGATTCGATTGGAGCCCAATTTCATCTAGATATTGATCAAGTTTTCTTGAGTTTTATGAGGATATAATATGTATGCGCTTCTGGTTGCCTTAAACTCATGTTATTATACATTGAGTTTAGCAACACCTAAGACGAATTAATTAAATAATGAGAATACGCTTATGTAAGCCTAGAAAATAAATAATTTTTAAGCATAACAATATTGTAGAGATAAAAATGGTCAAAATGAGTGGAAGCGAAATTTTGAAATAAAGCTCCGATTGAAAGTTATGACATGCCGAAGTTTCGAGCGGTAATCGTAAATCTGAGCGTCTTCATAATTAGTATTATAATTCCATCTCAACTTATTATTAATTGAGATAAATAATATTAAGTTTATAAAACTCTTCGGGTCGTTATAGCAAGCTAAACACTTGTATTTGAGATAACTATAACGTAGTCGTTGTGTTACCGGTTTAGAAACCCTAAAAAGAGGGTTTATATTATATGATAAGGTTATAATTATGATAAGATATCCATATTAATAGGATATCATTCTGAACGTGAAAACGTAAGGAAAGGAAGAAAGCTAGCAGATTGTGTCTTATTAAGCTCAAGTGAGTTCTTATAGCCCTGTTTTAAATGTTTTATCATTTTGGGCTGATATGCATGTTATAAAGTTATTTTATGAAAATGATTGTATGTATGTATAAAGTTATTGTATGAAAGTGATTTTAACCTGATTATGGTCAGGTAAAACACGTTTTTAGGAAAAAGTATGTTTTCAGATAAAGAATGTTTTAAAGTAAAGAATGTTTTAAGTCTCAACTACGATTGAGAAGTAAATGATTTTAAGAATATCAGCTGAGATATAACGAATGTTTTTTTTAGTCTCAACTGCGGTTGAGAAAGAAATGATTTTTGTAAGACACTCGACCGAGGTCGAGGAGGAAATGTGTTATGAAAGTCCCGACTGTGGTTGGGCAAAACATGAGCACTGTGGTGAAAGGAGCCACTTCTGCTTATGATGGTTTAAATGATTTAAACCATGTTATGAATATGAATGATGTATGTAAAGAAGTCTTGTACCGGTATGAGCCGTCAACTTCGGTTGATGGATTAAGAGTCCTGTGGAAACACGGGCCTGCCGACTGTGTGTCGCCAGTTGATGGAATCTTATGCATGTGTAAGTTATCGACTTCGGGTTGATAGTTAAGAGCCTTGTGCTGCACAAGCCTGTTTGATTTCAGGGTCAGCAGTTGACGGTGAAGTTCCTTCACTGTATGAATGATGTTATGATGATATGTATGTTATGTAATTATGTTATGATGCTATGTATATGATGAAATTATGATACGAGAACATGTATGTTATGTATTTGGATTATACTATACGATGACATGAATGAATAAGGATTTTCTAAGAAATGAACTTAGAACTCACCAGCATAAAGCTGACTTGTTTTACATGCATATCAGGTTGAATAGTCTGAGAAAGGAGACCAGGAAGGCTCATGGCATACTTTGAAGACTACCTTGGCATAGACTGGCTATGTTATAAACCTAATAAAGATGTGAGCTATGTATTAATGTTTGTTTAGGTTTGTATAATATTATATGTAATCGCCTTAAATTCCGCTGCTCTAGTAATGTAATGATGGTTTAAGGATTATGTGCTTGATGTTTGCCAACCAAGGGGCTCGGGGCCTCTTAGCTTCAATAACCGAACTCGACATGATTGAATTGCCCCATCCCAATGTTCTATGACAAAACATTGTATTGAGATGAATATTGTGCACCCGATCTGACCTACAATCAAAGTTAGAGCTACTAACCACGGGTGGGGGTTGTCACTCCCGAATAGTACTATTCCCAATAATTCACGTTCACCCACAATTAACGGTTATAGAATAGGGGACTTAAAGCGATAAAAGTAACTCATGTAATAATTTGTTGAACTAAAACCACTCGCGTCAATGTAACGATGAACAAGCATGATTTCTCCCCTGTGAGTTAGTAAAACATTGTAGAAAATAAGGGCCGTGAAACTCACAGTAAAGGTGGATCCTTGATCCTGAGAGTGTGAATGATGCCTTGTGTTTGACCCACTACTCAGTTCCTACAACATTCCGGATTCATGTTGAGTCTGTGAACTTATGAGGTTCAGTGTTATTGTTATATGTTTGTGTTTTTATGTTGCCGTATTTTTTTTGTAGCAAAGTCATGTCTTGCACTTGCAAAACTTTTTATAATACCTAAAAAAAACCGTTTATTATTTTTGAAAATTTCAGCAAAATAACGGATCATTTTTAAAGAATATCCATTTTTGTTTATCAATAACCAAAGCATTGAAATATTATATTTCAATAATAGTTATTTAAAATCACTATATAGATAAAAGTGTATGTGTGTGTGTCTACGAGTTAGTATTTCATTTTCTTGATAAATATATAAAAATAGGATGAGTAGGTAGCCATTTTTATAATTTTCGTTTTTAGACAAATTATGTTTAATATTTTTGAGTGAACTTTTTAAATAGCAAACATTTTTCAAAAATTACGATACTTTGAAGTCTAGTATTTCAATGTGTTATGAACAACTTTTATTTAGAAAACTTTTGATGATTCTGCTTAGAAATAGGCCGAAACAGCCGTCCAAGTCAGAAGGTCTAAATATGTGTACTGATTTTGTAGAGACTGCTTGAGGTTCCATTGGTGGAGTTAGAGAACGTGTAAGTAGTGCTTAAAAAACTAACTCAACAAACTTATTAATCATGGTGTTGGAGTTTTCTTAATTGCAACTTTTTATATAGAGTTATGCTCCGTTGAATCGAGATAGTTTTCTATCTGAAATCAAGAAAATGTGTTTGTGTATGAATTTATTTAAAAATCCATATGATACCATCTTATCTTCTATAACATGTATGAATATATATGTGAATTTGGAATGAAACTTACATTAAGCAAGAGAGGAGACTGTTCATGGTTTGTGAACTTTAGATTTATGTTTATGAGTTTCAAACCAGAAAATTAAGAAAATCCGGAGTAGATAGATGGTTTATGGTGTTTAATCACCTAAGCTGATTGTGGGAAGAAAATTTCTGAGAACAAATAAAATAGACGAACATGAGATAAAATATTGTTAGGGTGTGAGTTTCTTGAACTCATGAACTCCATTTAAATAATTATATGGTGTATAGAGTTGGATGAGTGCCACTGCCAAACACAAGAAAATAATGTATTTAGTAATTTTTATTTTCTTTTTAACATAAAATAATATATATGAGGTTTCTTGGAATGGTCATGTCATTGAGTATTATTTTGGTTAAAATAAATGGGTATGGTGAGTGTTGTCAGATGGAAGAAAGAGACAAGAATGAGTATTTACTTTGTTTAAATCAAATGTGGGTGTGGTAAGGTTCAAAGATTTCCATCAATATAATAAAATTAAATAAATAAAATTAATATAATAAAATTCAAAACAAGGACATGACTTGTTGGGGAATTATTGAAGGAACAAACACACACCTATATATATTACGTGTGTATTTGTATAAAATTTTTATTATTAATTTTATTATTACGATTATAATTTTTTATTTTTATTTTTTTTATATTGTTGTAAAATTTAAAACACAAGTATAAATTCTGTTGTTGTTTGCCCATTTAGTGGAAGAAGAACACATACATACATACATATATATTATAATAAAGGAAAATTTTTTGCTTATGCGTCAATATCACATTCAATCTCTCTTTAAATATGATATGTGTCAAACATATATTAAATTTCAAATAGTAATGACAATGTCAATTTATTATTAAAAATAATTTAACAAATATATCATATTTTTATGGAAACAAATTTAATTTATTTTATTCTTTTAACATTTATTTTATTCTTATTAAAATTGTATATTTATAATTTTTTGTTTTGAAACAAAGAAATATAATATAAATTTAACTATGTTAGGTTTTTAAGAACGTAATTTTTATATATTTCTCCATAATATACTATGTGCATTAAAATGTTTACAATTTTTTTTAATTTTAATTGATACCACGTTCTTACATTAATAATACTTATTATTTATTTTGTATATTTTTTTAACTTACTTATCAGTTTGATTTTTATCATACAATTAGAAAATACGAACATTATCAACATATAAATGTTTGTGTTTTAAACTTAACGACCATTGGTGTATGTCTATAAAAGCTGTTTCACACTTTGAATTTGTATTTATATACTACTAAACATGTATTTATTTAATATAATGTATTTTAATTAAATTATATTAAGTATATAACCCCGTGATATACACGGGGTTATAATCTAGTGTATATATATATATAGGTTAGATGCTGTGAGAAGAGATTTTTCCCCTATATATATGTTTGTTTTGATTTTTGGATCATTATGCTTGAGAATGAGTTAAACAAAAATAATTAGATTGTGTATAGGAGTATAATCAGGTTCCTAAACATATATAAATATTCAATAAGTTGTTACTTTCAAAACTTAGTTATCGTGTAATAAAAAAACGAGTTTTGATTATATCATTAATTAAAGTTTTGAGATTAGATTGTCAAATATAAATTTAAACTAATGAATTTTCTTTTGTTTTGGCTTGTAGAATCTAAACATCTATACATAAGTCTGGATTAGCCATATAAAATTATAGTTTCATCCAAATTAGAACCTAAAAAAATGACGAATGTTACACAGAGAGTGTTAGCAACATGGTGATATTGACATTTGGCACACAAAGGAAATGTGTTAGTGTACTGTTTCTTGGTGGGATTGTGAGGGGTTGCTGCCACTTGGGCAAGAGGAGTGGCCATCGTGTATTCTTGATGACCTTTTGTTTCTTTTTCAGGTGATGGTCGGGCTTTCTCAAAGGCTCTTCTTTTGCTTTTCCAGCGCCCTTCAATGCTTTGCCACCATCACGTTAGTAAGTTTTGTTGACAGGGTGATTGCAGATTCCAGAGTTTCAAGGTTTGCAACAAGGACAAGACTCTGGATGCAGGCTGGCAATCCGCCTGCATATCTGGCAGTCAGTTTCTCCAAAGTAGGCACCATTTTTGAAACCAAGGCTACGAGCTCATGATAGCGGGTAGTATAAGCCATATGGTCAGCTCCCTTTCATCACATGGTTTGACACCTCAGTTTCCATTTGTTGGAGTTCATTCTTGGGATAGAACTCCTTCCTCGGCAGGGTCTTGAAATCATCATAAGGCATCGCCAATGCCTCATCTCTTCCACGAGCACGAATCTGCGAGTTCCACTAGGTCAGGGCTCGCTTGTTGAAAGAACCTGCAGAATAGCGAAATTTATGATTCTCTGGACAACTGCTAATGTCCAAAGTAGTCACCATCTTCTCTATCGATTGGATCAATCCAACGTTGTCACACCTCGGGCTCATGGCGACCCGGGAGCTGCGACCCGATTGGTTTCATGAACAATCAAAGTCTTGGTCAGAGTTTATCATTCATTTTAATATGTTTCAGCGGAAGCGTTGTTTCGTGAATTCATAATTTTATAAATAATTCACATGCATAGATGTGAAAAACAATTTTTCATGATTTATAAATACTTCATACACATAGGTATGAAAAACCACATTTTAATCGCCTATATTTATAAATTTTAAGGGTTTTATAAAATTTCATATTAAATCGAGTTTTTACAAACATATATTTATATATATTGGTTTACATGGGACTTGGAGGTATAACTCCAATCGCTCCTCGGTTTCGCCACAAGATTTTTATTTAAGGCGTCATAGGCCTTAAACCTCTAATCTTGCTTCTAATTTGTCATTCATTATTACCTGAATTTTTTTTGAAAATGAAAAGTCAACATAATGTTGGTGAATATAAATAACAGACTCGGTATGTAAGCAGCGCATGTTCAGTCCTTTAACCATAATTAATAGTGACAATACTACACATTTAACATGTTATTTCATTGATCGATACAACCACTGCATACCTTGGCTTGTATTGTCACTGGTTAGGAACAACAGCGGAGTGCGTCTTACAATTGTTCCCTCCAACCCACAGCCCGTCACTGGTTAGGTTGCCTGCGGAGTGCGTCTTACGTATAACCTTCCAGCCCACGTTACCAGCCACGTATGAGAATTTCAGCCATAGCGGATACAATTTGTAAATCATACGTATACTAATGGCCTAAATGCTGGTCTTATAGTATCCCTTTATGTGTCAAAGTTAAACATACCGTGCTCATAAAAATTCATTTATAAAATTGAAAACAAGTTAAATGTATTCACTTGAATTTTTGGTTGACTGAGTGATAACTTAAAATTCTCGGTATAAATTTGGGCGGCGTTTCTGCTTAAATTATTCTTAAAATTATTCTGAAAGAGAGATTTATTTATTTATTTATTTATTTATTATTATTATTATTAATATTATTATTATTATTATGATTATTAATACTATTCTTATTTTACTACGATAATAATAATAATAATTATTATTATTATTATTTTATTATATTATTATTATTTTAAGTAAACAAAAATTTTTAATATATACATAGGGTCGGATCTTAGCCCTAACCCTATAAATTAATATTATATTAAATACTTAAATTTATAAGTTTAACTAAGAAATTAGATAATATACCTAAACGAACTAATTCCTTAATCTTGACTTTTATACTGTTCAGCATCTCCAAACATCTGGAGCTTTTTTAATTTCTTCCCAAATCTATATACATTTTTTTGTATGTGTAATTGTGTGTGTTGTCTGATAAAAATAATTTTTGATAGTATTTATAGGGCTTTCAAACGTGTGCACAAGAATATAGATCGTATACGTGTGCTTCAAACGAAAAGCCATTTGAAATTTCAATTAAAATACTACACGTAGGATTGCATGCAATTCTTTCAATTGGAAGAATTATAATATTTTATTATTATAATTAATTTTACTTAAATTTTATTTTTTTCTCTTATAACTTTTAAAATATCACGTTTTATAAAATTCTAAATATATGGGTAAAACCTACTTAGTTTTCTCTACTTTTGACCTAAGTTTCGTTAAAAACGGAGAAAGTTTAATTATAATATATTTTATTAATTTTAGGCGGGCTCCTCTAAAATTAACTAACCCAATAGGTATGTCAAAAATTTTTTAGTAATTATTTTACTCGTTACTTAATAGTATGTAAGTGTCGCATATATGTATGTAATAACTAGTTATTTAAAATTATAATATTAAACAATATATTTTATAAAAATAAATATGCATGTGTTACAAACGTCTCCTTTAGTACCGCTAAAACTTGGCGGTTTGCAGCCTACGAATGTCTTGTAGGAGTAATCTGGTACATTCCCAGTAGTTTCACTGCCATAACCAGATGAATTTCCAGTCTGTTGTTGCTGTTGTTGTTGATCCGATTCGTCATGTCAAGGATCGCCTCCTTCAGCTAGTTGATGAGTAGAGTGGCAGTGCCATGGTAGCAGGATACAATTCGTGATTGGGAGGTGGAGTATGCGGAGGTGAGAGTGGAGGCATAGGAGGAGGTGGTCTTCTTGGCGGAATTATGATCACAACCGAAAGAACATCGGTTAGTGCAATGATCGAATGCAGAAGGCACAATGCAAATAAGTTCCTAATTCTTATGTTCTCTACATGAAGGGTCCCTAGGTTATAGTTTAGGTTGAACCGTTTTGATAAATTAACCTATATTTCTCTATGTGACCGTCGTCATTACACAGGTTCTAAATGTTGACTTTAAACTTGTTGGGATAAAGTTATTAAAACTTGGTTTTATTATTCACATAGTATAGTTACCCAAATCTTAAAACATGTAATTACGAATATTGTTGAAACAAATCACTTAATTGTACATATATATGGAGTTAACATATTATAAAACGTATAAGCTAAACCCAACTCTATAGCAACCCTTAAATAGTAAACTGAAATCTCAAATAATTAAAAACTACAACTATTTTTAATAATCAAATCAACCAAATTATTAAGTGATTAGAGACTCTATTGCTTACATGATTAAATATATGAACTTGTAAAAAAATCGAGTTGTGCAGTGTATAGACCCAAACCAAGTTAAAGAAATGGGTTAACCGTAATTTTCTATTGAAATTGAAAACATGGAATATAACTAAATTAATTGAAACGGATAACATCGGGTTTGAAGATCACCGTACCTAATTGTATATTAGCCATAATTAAATTGCAACTTATGTAATTAAATATAAATTTACGTGATGGACAATTTAGAAATTTATTAAAATAGTAATACCAATAAATAAAAAATTGTCAATGGATAATAAGGGTTAAACAAGCTGTTAATCTTTAACAAACTAGTTTGTCAATAGATGATCGAGTAAAGAGGTAACCAGATCAGACATGATATTGAAAAGTGAATGAAACTAGAGTATGTTGTGTAGAAATAACTCACAAACGGGAACTCAAAACTGTAGTGGTTTAAACGACAGAACAAGTATGTGTGTGTGTGTGAGAAAACAGAATTCTAACATAAAATGTATATATATTCGATGATCATATTCTGCACATATGAGAGGCTATTTATAAATATATAATGACAGTTATGTTGACAGTTAATTAACTAACTTAACTGCCATCTAACCCACGGGTTTAATTAACTAACATTTGACCCGCTTCTAGACCCATACGTAATTACATTGACCTTTAACCATATTAATCTATTAAACATAACGTTTATATTCCAACCATCACCCCCCCTAAACGTGATGTTGGTCTTGATGATCTTCCTTCTTGATTTGTAAGCTTGATCACATTGTCGTTTCAAATCTTGATAGCTTGAACATTTCTTTTCTTTTAAGGTAGATCTTCATTTTTGAAATAACTCTTGTCTTGCTTTTAACACTTTAACTCGATTCTCTGATTCTAGATCGTTTCACACTTCTCTTGTTTGTTTCACACTAATCATTTTTGGTTCTTCTCGAATTATTTGCTTCACACAACTTGATTCTTTCTATTGTAGATTTCTTCACTCCCCTTTGCTTCTCACCAACATTTGCACTTCTTGATTTGTTTCTCACAAATGATTTCACTTATGTCTTTCACAATTTGGCTTTCACAGTTTTGATTGTTTCACACACCTACCTTTCATAGTTATTTACTTTGTTTCACACTAACAACTTTCACAGTCTCTTTATTTTGTTTCACACAACCAACTTTCACAGTTTCTTTACTTTGATCAAGTCACATGATCAATTTTCTATCTTTTCTTCCATGACTTGACACATCAAAAGTGTGATTTCATCTTCTTGTGTTTCCACAAATAAAGACTCAACGTTCTTATGCTTTTTGTGTGGACATTCATAAGCATAATGTCCAAGTTTTTGACATCGATAGCATGTGATTTGAGTTTTATCGTTTGTATCTGATGTGGAATTCTCACCATCGTTTCTTTGTGGTTTGTTGTTGGTTCTCCTTGACTCATATGAGATGTGTCCTTCGCGTCATTGATGGTAATAATTTCTTCCATGATTTTGTCTATATCCTTGTTGAGATCTTCCTTTTTTATAATTGTATCTAAAATTATTTCCACGTTCAAATCTTCCTTTGTGACGAGTGAATAATAACTTGTTTGACTCTTCGGTTTGTTTGTCTTCCTTAGGACGAATTCGTTCTTCATATGTTTTCAATATTCCGATCGTTTCATCAAATGGTATGGTATCTAAATCTGAATATTGCTCTATGGATGCGACTATTTGTAAAAACTGTTCCGGAACTGAATTTAATAACTTTCGTACCAAAGTTGCATCATCAAACACATCACCAAGATTGTAGCCTTTGATGCAATAATATTCAATCTTCCCGGAAATTCATCAATAGCTTCATTGTTCATTTTCATCAATTCAAACTCTGAACGTAGACTTTGAATTTTTTCCTTTTGAACACCATCTATTCCCACATATCTTGTTTTTAGTGCATGCCGCACTTGTTTTGCGGTCTTGAATTTTGATACTTGTAAAGTTAAATCTTCAGGTATTGATTGAAACAAGTATGCAATAGCAGTCTTGTCTTTCTTTGAATCAGGTTGCGTTTCTAGAGTGGGCTCAGTTTGTTCCCATAATCCGTTTGCTTCAAGAATATTTTCATCCGAATCGACCATACCACATAATTTGAGGAGTTTAAAATTGGTCCATTAAAGTTTGACAAAGATCCTCCCTCTTTGTATGTAATTATTTTATTATTCGAACCAGATTTATTACTGTTTTCGTCTCCCATTGAAACAAGTTTTATAATCTTAAATTTGATAGTAACAAGAATAAGCTTTATCAAATTTAATAGATTAAAAAAATATAACAAAGCCCTTGATATGTCACATAATTTTTCCAAATAATATTTATTTGATTTTATCCTTTCTTTTTAAACCGTGCATTACTGATCAAAAGAAAAATATGATTTTTCCTTTTTTTTTTGTATTATTATATCTTTGTAAATTCGCACGTCCAGAACAAAAATGAAATAAAAGTCCATTTTTTTTGAATTTGTCCAGTTGTACGCAAAGAAGGAAAAAAGAGAAATTACGGTTTTTTTTAAGAAAACCTTCCGGTTATTCCCAAAATCCTTACTGTCGTTCTGCGGCGATTCTATCCTTCTGCTTCTAATCTTCCGATGTTAGGCGCGCAAGAGATCATGTGATTCATCAATGAGTCATTTGTTGAAGAATCAAGTCTCGTTTTGGTTTTTAATAGCGAAGATGCGGCGACTGCTTCTCCTATTTCGATTGATCAACCTTTGTCCTTCAAGGTATGTATCCAAATTAAATCTTAGTCCTTCAAGATTTTGTAGTTTGTTTCTTTGAGATTATGAGTGAAATGATCCAACACTCCGATTTTTTATTGATTTTTTTAGTTTGTTATACGGCAGTCCTTCGACGGTTTTGGTTTCCAGATTCGTCTCTGATTTGAGAAAATTTCCGACAGTCCTTTGTGTAGTGAATTGATTTTGGTAATCCTCGGTCCTTTGGGATTAATCGATTTTGATATTTTTGATTTATTGTTCTTCACAAACGATCCACTCAATTTATCTATCAATTCTCTCGATCTTCTTCTTTCACAGGCCTCTTATGATTATATGGCTCTGATGCCAATTGTAGTGGTTTAAACGACAGAACAAGTATGTGTGTGTGTGTGAGAAACCAGAATTCTAACATAAAATGTATATATATTCGATGATCATATTCTGCACATATGAGAGGCTATTTATAGCCATATAATGACAGTTATGTTGACAGTTAATTAACTAACTTAACTGCCATCTATCCCACGGGTTAAATTAACTAACATTTGACCCGCTTCTAGACCCATACGTAATTACATTCACCTTTAACCAAATTAATCTATTAAACATAACGTTTAAATTCCAACAATCACCCCCTAAACGTGATGTTGGTCTTGATGATCTTCCTTCTTGATTTGTAAGCTTGATCACATTGTCGTTTCAAATCTTTATAGCATGAACATTTCTTTTCTTTTAAGGTAGATCTTCATTTTTGAAATAACTCGTGTCTTGCTTTTAACACTTTAACTCGATTCTCTGATTCTAGATCGTTTCACACTTCTCTTGTTTGTTTCACACTAATCATTTTTGGTTCTTCTCGAATTATTTGCTTCACACAACTTGATTCTTTCTATTGTAGATTTCTTCACTCCCCTTTGCTTCTCACCAACTTTTGCACTTCTTGATTTGTTTCTCACAAATGATTTCACTTATGTCTTTCACAATTTGGCTTTCACAGTTTTGATTGTTTCACACACCTACCTTTCATAGTTATTTACTTTGTTTCACACTAACAACTTTCACAGTCTCTTTATTTTGTTTCACACAACTAACTTTCACAGTTTCTTTACTTTGATCAAGTCACATGATCAATTTTCTATCTTTTCTTCCATGACTTGACACATCAAAAGTGTGATTTCATCTTCTTGTGTTTCCACAAATAAAGACTCAACGTTCTTATGCTTTTTGTGTGGACATTCATAAGCATAATGTCCAAGTTTTTGACATCGATAGCATGTGATTTGAGTTTTATCGTTTGTATCTGATGTGGAATTCTCACCATCGTTTCTTTGTGGTTTGTTGTTGGTTCTCCTTGACTCATATGAGATGTGTCCTTCGCGTCTTTGATGGTAATAATTTCTTCCATGATTTTGTCTATATCCTTGTTGAGATCTTCCTTTCTTATTATCGTATCTAAAATTATTTCCATGTTCAAATCTTCCTTAGTAACGAGTGAATAATAATTTGTTTGACTCTTCGGTTTGTTTGTCTTCCTTAGGACGAATTCGTTCATCATAAGTTTTCAATCTTCCGATCGTTTCATCAAATGGTATGGTATCTAAATCTGAATATTGCTCTATGGATGCGACTACTTGTAAAAACCGTTCTGGAACTGAATTTAATAACTTTCGTACCAAAGTTGCATCGTCAAATACATCACCAAGATTGTTAGCCTTTGATGCAATAATATTCAATCTTCCCGCAAATTCATAAATAGCTTCATTGTTCATTTTCATCAATTCAAACTCTGAATGCAGACTTTGAATTTTTGCCTTTTGAACACGATCTATTCCCACATATCTTGTTTTTAGTGCGTCCCACACTTGTTTTGCGGTCTTGAATTTTGATACTTGTAAAGTTAAATCTTCTGGTATTGATTGAAACAAATATGCAATAGCAGTCTTGTCTTTCTTTGAATCAGGTTGCGTTTCTAGAGTGGGCTCACTTTGTTCCCATAATCTGTTTGCTTCAAGAATATTTTCATCCGAATCGACCATACCACATAATTTGAGGAGTTTAAAATTGGTCAATTAAAGTTTGACAAAGATCCTCCCTCTTTGTATGTAATTATTTTATTATCCGAACCAGATTTATTACTGTTTTCATCTCCCATTGAAACAAGTTTTATAATCTTAATTTTGATAGTAACAAGAATAAGCTTGTAAAATTTAATTGATTAAAAAAATATAATAAACCCCTTGATATGTCACAGAATTGTTCCAAATAATATTTATTTGATTTTATCCTTTCTTTTTAAACCGTGTATTATTGATCAAAAGAAAAGTATGTTTTTCCTTTTTTTTTGTATTATTTGGAATGTATGCATCCGATTTAACACAAAAATCTTTTACGTTTCCTCTTAAATATATATATATATATATATATATATATATATATATATATATATTATGGGGAAGGATATTTTGGAAACCTGGTTGAGATGTAAAAACTTTGAAAATCTAATTATAGCCATTGATTATTATGATGGAAGGTATAGATTAAATAAGAAAAACAATCTTGACTTTTTCAAATTAATATATGAGAAAAAAAAGGACAAAAAGTACCAGAAGGGCAAAAAGGGAATGTATTATTTTGTACCATTTGTACTACTTAATTTGTCCTTCTCGTTTTTTTCCTTTTTTCATCCAAGAAATCAAACTTTCTTGAAATTTCATACTTTTTTCTTCATTTAAGAACACAACTAAATATGGTGATGGTGTACAATGGAAAAAGCAATGACGAAGAAGAAAGATGAAAGGATAGAGAGTTCATGATAAGAATAATGGTGAAACTCATCTCCATCGTCGATTCTGCACCTCTCAAGCCTTCGGTGTTTTTTATTCCTTTTCTTTCTTTGTATATTTGATTTTATAAAATTCAACTTTTTATCAAAAATCATGTATGAAACCCATCTCTATCCCCATTCTTGCACTTCTCTTTCTCACTTCATCAAAAATCCTTTTTTTACATTTAATTTACATATAGTTGTTTGTCAATTATGTTAATCAATGAATAAAGAAAATATTGATTTCCTGATGGTTTGCTTATAATAAACATTTATTGAGCTAAAAGACTTTTTTCTATGTTTGATTGTATTTTTTTTAAATTGTTCAGTCAGGTGAGAAAGAAAAAAACAAGGTTGATGTTGTCAAATTAATTATATCCAACAATTACATCTATAGATCTGACATATTGACGATGATGGTGTCATATTTTTGTCTTTGAAGGAAAGAATGTAAAGATATCTGATGAGCCAACTATTGGTGATGTTCTTGGTAAATCACCAATGCAATGGAGAAACATGTACTTTTAGCACATTTATTTTCCATAACGATCTTTTAATACATTTTGTATTATGTTACATCGAAGTTACATGATTCAAAATTATTTCAGTTACGTATTTTTATTTGTATTATGTTACATCGAAGTTACACGTTTTATTATGCTAATTTATGTTTGTATATGTTTTTTAATAAATTTGAAGTCGTTTTGATTTTTTCACATTTATGTAACATTTGTTGTAAATGTATGTGACATGCATTTAACATGGTTTCTTATCATTAATTTTGTAAGTAACCGACTGATACATAGATTTTACATAAAAGTTACATATATGTAATTTTGAATGTCTTAATTTGAAATATTTTCTTTTACATATATTTAACATGATGTTACACTATGTTAAAAATATCTACAATTAGTGTAACTACATATGCACAAAATTTCGGTAGACTAAAACAATAGCGGTTCTTAACAAGTTAGAAACCAATTTTTAAAGTTGTTTTTGTTTTTAAGTGATCTGAAACCTAAATTGTATTGTGTAACATCATTGTAACAAGATAAAAAATATTCAAATTTATAGGACCGGTTTCATGGATAAATTAACTGCATATATATAATGTAACATCAAGGTAACACGTACTTCCAACAACAAATAAAGCAAAAAAATAGAAATCATAAGTGATCTAGAATTGAAATGTATTGTATGTGTAACATCACCTTTATATTTGCTTTGATCTTGAGGTTAAACAACATTTATGACTCTACCAAAGAATCAAATTTCCTTTTACTTTTAGGTTTAGCAACTTTATTACACCTAACGTACTTATGTGTTAACAACACCTTTTCATGATTCAAAATTATTTCAGTTACGTACTTTTATTTGTATTATGTTACATCGAATTCACACGATTTATTATGCTAATTTATGTTTCTATATGTTCTTTAATAAATTTGAAGTCACTTTGATTTTGTTACATTTATGTAACACTTGTTGAAAATGTATGTAACATACATGTAACATGGTTTCTTATTATTAATTTTGCAAGTAACCGACTTTCTTATTATTAATTTTGTAAGTAACCGACTGATACATAGATTTTACATAAAAGTTACATATATGTAATTTTGTAGGTAACCGACGATGTAAAATTGATGTAACATGTACTGAAAATATGTAACATTAAATGAAGTGTTTTTTTAGTTATATATTTGTGAAGATACACTTTTGTTGTATCTGGTTTAATAGGTATTAGATAAAAAGTTAATGTTGTGGACACAATAATGATGCATGTAATTTCGTTTGAATAAACACAAAAAAAGTCATTAACTAAAACGACGTAAAATAGATGTAACGTGGACTGAAAAAACTTTTTTAGATTGAAATTCCCGACGATGTAAAATTGATGTAACATGTACTGAAAAAAACTTTTTTAGATTGAAAATTCCGAACTATTTTATTCTAAATTCCTGAACATACAATTTAGTTGTAACTACTTTCAAGGGTTTTGAAAAAAAATTCAAGCTGGGAGAAAATATAGATATTGTGTTAAAAGGTTTAAAAGGAAGGTAGACTCCAATAGAAAAAGTGAGTGTACAATAGATTATTTGTAATTTGATGTGATGGCTAAATAATTACAATAAGTACATATATATATATTAAACTACAAATGGGGAAATGGTTTATGTAAAAATAATAAATGGTGATGTGATGTGTACCATCTTTGTTTATAATTAATAATTGACTATCAACACACAATTTAGTATTCATTAATGATTAAAAAATAAATATGAGTAAAAAATAAATAGAATATAAATGTAACATTAACGTAACATGTTAGTAAATTTAATGACAAACTAATAATACAAATACAAATACAAATACACAGACACAGACACAAAAAAAAAACAATAATAATAACAATTGTAAAACAATAAACAACATAATAAACTAGTAATAAAAAATATTACTTTAACATGAAACAACATCAAATGTTATTTATACAAACGACTTTTACAAAGAAAAAATAATTACGAAAACTATGAAAAAAAACCCAGCTTATAAGAAGGTATTTTCTAAGTGATTAACATTCTTCAGACACCATTTGAAAAGTGGGAAATATTTAAAAAATTATATAAAACAAATGGTGGGAAAAACTGTAAAAATAAAAGGTGGGAAAAATTTAAAAATTTCGTAATTTTGAGCTGAAATTAAAAATCGTAAACTTGATGTAACAAGTAATCGGTTGTATGCAATAAGGAAAAGACAAAAAAAGATCGAAAAATGTAAAATTGATGTAACATGTTAAACAGTTATATAGGTCCAGTTACAATTTGAAAAGGGAGGGAATATTTAAAAAGTTGGATAAAAAAAGGTGGGAAAAAAATGTGGTACAAAAATTGTGGGAAAAAATTAAATATTTAAAACTCGTAATTTTTAGCTAAAATTAAAAATCGTAAATTGGATTAGAATATTTAAAAAGTTAGAAAAAAATGGTGGGAAAAGCATGTGGTCAAAAAAAGATGGGAAAAAATTATAAACATAAATCTAGTAACTTTGAGCTGAATTTAAAAAACGTAAATTTGATGTAACAGGTAATCAGTTGTCTACAATAATGAAAATACAAAAAGATTAATATATTAAATTTATGGTGAGGGAACAAAGGCGGGAATATTTAAAAAGTTGGGGAAAAAATGGTGGGAAAAAATGTGGGAAAATTAAAGGTGGAAACAAAAAGAATTAAATATTAAAAAAATGTAAATTTTTAGTTTTTTAACAGAAATAAAGTAGCGTAAAAGTGGTGTAACACGATTGCAGGTAGTATAATATAACTAAAAGACAAAAATATTCAAGTGGGGGAGAAATCTAGTGGGAAATGGAAGGGGGGAAAATTTTAAAAATTAATAAATAATTTAAACATTGCCGGAATATTGACCGGACACATAGCCGGAATTTTTCACATGAATGCTTTTACATTTAGCCGGAATAGTAACCGGATGTTAGCCCGAATATTGACCGGACACATAGCCGGAATTTTCACATGAATGATTCTACGTTTAGCCGGAATAGTAACCGGATCTTAGCCGGAATATTGACCGGACTCTTACGCCGGAATTCTCACATGAATGATTTTATGTTTGGCCGGAATAGTAACCGGATCTTAGCCGGAATTTTCACATGAACGATTTTATGTTTGGCCGGATTTTTATTCTACGTACAAAATTAAAAAAAAATTTATTGAGGGGTTATTATTATGATTGATATAATAATATTTTTTAAAATTTGATGTGATGTAAGAGAGATAAAATATTATTTAATATAATAGAGAGTGAGAAGGTTGTGTGTTAATGTCTAAATTGCCCTTGTTTTAAAAATAATAATTATAAGAAATTGGTGATGTGGTAAAAGGTATACCACATGTTGGGTTTCTATAGTTTCCATAACTCAAGAAGGTTTCTAATATATACATCCCCTATATATTATATATATATATAGGGGAAAGATCAAATAAGAATAGTTTTTTACCTAAGAAGAGTGAGAACTAATAAAAACTTGACACGTGTCACATAATTTAGGTATAAAATCTTATTTTTTATACTAGATTTTTATTTTTTTTACTAGATTTGTTCTATATTTTTTTATACTGGATTTTTGTGGTTTTTTGTATTGCATTTTTGTTTTTATACTATATTTTATTTTTTTTGTACTGGATTTTTTTTGTGCTAGATTTTTAAGTTTTTGTACTGGATTTTGTTTCTTTTTGTACTGGATTTTTTTTCTTTTTGTAATGTATTTCGTTTTTGTACTATATTACTGTTTTATGATGACACGTGTCAAATTTCTATTGGTTCTTACTCTTCTTAGGCAAAAATCTCTTCTTAGTGGATTCAACCCCTATATATGTATGTATGTATGTATGTATGTATGTATATCTTTGTAAATTCGCACGTCCAGAACAAAAATGAAATAAAAGTCCCTTTTTTTTGAATTTTTCCGGTTGTACGCAAAGAAGGAAAAAAGAGGAATTAGGGTTTTTTTTAAGAAAACCTTCCGGTTATTCCCAAATCCTTACTGTCGTTCTCCGGCGATCCTATCCTTCTGCTTCTAATCTTCCGATGTTAGGCGCGCAAGAGATCATGTGATTCATCAGTGAGTCCTTTGTTGAAGAATCAAGTCTCGTTTTTGTTTTTAATTGCGAAGATGCGGCGACTGATTTTCCTATTTCGATTGATCAACCTTTGTCCTTCAAGGTATGTATCCAAATCTTAGTCCTTCAAGATTTTGTAGTTTGTTTCTTTGAGATTATGAGTGAAATGATCCAACAGTCCGATTTTTGATTGATTTTTTTAGTTTGTTATACAACAGTCCTTCGATGGTTTTGGTTTCCAGATTCGTCTCTGATTTGAGATGAATTCCGACAGTCCTTTGTGGAGTGATTTGATTTTGGTAATCCTCGGTCCTTTGGGATTAATCGATTTTGATATTTTTGTGTTATTGTTTTTCACAAACGATCCACTCAATTTATCTATCAATTCTCTCGATCTTCCTCTTTCACAGGCCTCTTATGATTATATGGCTCTAATGCCAATTGTAGTGGTTTAAACGACAGAACAAGTATGTGTGTGTGTGTGAGAAAACAGAATTCTAACATAAAATGTATATATATTCGATGATCATATTCTGCACATATAAGTGGCAATTTATAGATATATAATGACAGTTATGTTGACAGTTAATTAACTAACTTAACTGCCATCTAACCCACGTGTTTAATTAACTAACATTTGACCCGCTTCTAGACCCATACGTAATTACATTGACCTTTAACCATATTAATCTATTAAACATAACGTTTATATTCCAACCATCACCCCCCTAAACGTGATGTTGGTCTTGATGATATTCCTTCTTGATTTGTAAGCTTGATCACATTGTCGTTTCAAATCTTGATAGCTTGAACATTTATTTTCTTTTAAGGGAGATCTTCATTTTTGAAATAACTCTTGTCTTGCTTTTAACACTTTAACTCGATTCTCTGATTCTAGATCCTTTCACACTTCTCTTGTTTGTTTCACACTAATCATTTTTGGTTCTTCTCGAATTATTTGCTTCACACAACTTGATTCTTTCTATTGTAGATTTCTTCACTCCCCTTTGCTTCTCACCAACTTTTGCACTTCTTGATTTGTTTCTCACAAATGATTTCACTTATGTCTTTCACAATTTGGCTTTCACAGTTTTGATTGTTTCACACACCTACCTTTCATAGTTATTTACTTTGTTTCACACTAACAACTTTCACAGTCTCTTTATTTTGTTTCACACAACCAACTTTCACAGTTTCTTTACTTTGATCAAGTCACATGATCAATTTTCTATCTTTTCTTCCATGACTTGACACATCAAAAGTGTGATTTCATCTTCTTGTGTTTCCACAAATAAAGACTCAACGTTCTTATGCTTTTTGTGTGGACATTCATAAGCATAATGTCCAAGTTTTTGACATCGATAGCATGTGATTTGAGTTTTATCGTTTGTATCTGATGTGGAATTCTCACCATCGTTTCTTTGTGGTTTGTTGTTGGTTCTCCTTGACTCATATGAGATGTGTCCTTCGCGTCTTTGATGGTAGTAATTTCTTCCATGATTTTGTCTATATCCTTGTTGAGATCTTCCTTTGTTATTATTGCATCTAAAATTATTTCCACGTTCAAATCTTCCTTTGTGACGAGTGAATAATAACTTGTTTGACTCTTCGGTTTGTTTGTCTTCCTTAGGACGAATTCGTTCTTCATATGTTTTCAATATTCCGATCGTTTCATCAAATGGTATGGTATCTAAATCTGAATATTGCTCTATGGATGCTACTATTTGTAAAAACTGTTCAGGAACTGAATTTAATAACTTTCGTACCAAAGTTGCATCATCAAACACATCACCAAGATTGTAGCCTTTGATGCAATAATATTCAATCTTCCCGGAAACTCATCAATAGCTTCATTGTTCATTTTCATCAATTCAAACTCTGAACGTAGACTTCGAATTTTTTCCTTTTGAACACGATCTATTCCCACATATCTTGTTTTTAGTGCGTCCCACACTTGTTTTGCGGTCTTGAATTTTGATACTTGCAAAGTTAAATCTTCTGGTATTGATTGAAACAAGTATGCAATAGCAGTCTTGTCTTTCTTTGAATCAGGTTGCGTTTCTAGAGTGGGCTCAGTTTGTTCCCATAATCCGTTTGCTTCAAGAATATTTTCATCTGAATCGACCATACCGCATAATTTGAGGAGTTTAAAATTGGTCAATTAAAGTTTGACAAAGATCCTCCCTCTTTGTATGTAATTATTTTATTATCCGAACCAGATTTTTTACTGTTTTCGTCTCCCATTGAAACAAGTTTTATAATCTTAATTTTGATAGTAACAAGAATAAGCTTTCATCAAATTTAATAGATTAAAAAAATATAATAAAGCCCTTGATATGTCACATAATTGTTCCAAATAATATTTATTTGATTTTATCCTTTCTTTTTAAACCGTGCATTACTGATCAAAAGAAAAATACGATTTTTCCTTTTTTTTGTATTATTTGGAATGTATGCATCCGGTTTAACACAAAAATCTTTTACGTTTCCTTTTAAATATATATGTATGTATGTATGTATGTATATCTTTGTAAATTCGCACGTCCAGAACAAAAATGAAATAAAAGTCCATTTTTTTGAATTTGTCCAGTTGTACGCAAAGAAGGAAAAAAGAGAAATTACGGTTTTTTTTAAGAAAACCTTCCGGTTATTCCCAAATCCTTACTGTCGTTCTGCGGCGATTCTATCCTTCTGCTTCTAATCTTCCGATGTTAGGCGCGCAAGAGATCATGTGATTCATCAATGAGTCATTTGTTGAAGAATCAAGTCTCCTTTTGGTTTTTAATAGCGAAGATGAGGCGACTGCTTCTCCTATTTCGATTGATCAACCTTTGTCCTTCAAGGTATGTATCCAAATCTTAGTCCTTCAAGATTTTGTAGTTTGTTTCTTTGAAATTATGAGTAAAATGATCCAACAGTCCGATTTTTGATTGATTTTTTTAGTTTGTTATACGGAAGTCCTTCGACGGTTTTGGTTTCCAGATTCGTCTCTGATTTGAGATGATTTCCGACAGTCCTTTGTGTAGTGATTTGATTTTGGTAATCCTCGGTCCTTTGGGATTAATCGATTTTGATATTTTTGTGTTATTGTTCTTCACAAACGATCCACTCAATTTATATATCAATTCTCTCAGATCTTCCTCTTTCACATGCCTCTTATGATTATATGGCTCTGATGCCAATTGCAGTGGTTTAAACGATAGAACAAGTATGTGTGTGTGTGTGAGAAACCAGAATTCTAACATAAAATGTGTATATATTCGATGATCATATTCTGCACATATGAGAGGCTATTTATAGCCATATAATGACAGTTATGTTGACAGTTAATTAACTAACTTAACTGCCATCTAACCCACGGGTTTAATTAACTAACATTTGACCCGCTTCTAGACCCATACGTAATTACATTGACCTTTTACCAAATTAATCTATTTAACATAACGTTTATATTCCAACAAAAACGGGGAAACTATATCCATGATTACAGTCACGCAAAGAATCAAAAGAAACTATTAATCCTATTCTAAGTACGGGCGAAATACGTTCTATTGTGGGCCCTTAAGTGACAAAAGTAAAAGTGCACTAATTTTAACGTTATTTTAATTATTTTGTGAAAATAACGTTAAAACCATTTGAATGATCAACTTCAAACGATAAATTTGAGCCGAGGACTCTTTCGGAGCAGCTTCTCTATCCCAATTGGGATAGGGTTAAGGTTTGTATCTATCCTTCCTCCCGACCCTACTGAAAAGTGAGAATATACTGGGTAAGATTGTTGTTGGAAGTACGGGCGAAATAAGAAAGCCGACCTTGTGTTTATAGTAGTAAGTATACAGTCAATTATAAAAGTAGTCAATTATAACAGTAGGATTGTTGTTTGCATGTAGCTAGGTATAGTTCGAAAGTAATATGGAATTGTATACGTAGGTGTTACTTGTAAGCTTGAAAGTGTATGGTGGTTTAAAAGCAGGGGCGGTCCTGAGATTTTTAGTGCTCCGGTCAAGCTATGATAAAAATGTCCCTTTCGAATTGGAAATTTCTATTTTTCAATTTTATATTTTTAAATATTAAAATAAATATATGTAATATATAAAAGATTTTTAAGACAAAGGTCAGGTTTGCACATCTCTATGGCCTCCCATGTCTAAAAGCAAGTGAATATGAATGTAAAGTGGTAGGATGCATGGGTATTATGTGACTATAGGTGAAGAAGAAGAAGGTAGTCATAGAAATTATCATGGAGGTTTCATGCATGTGGGTGTATGGATTTAGAATTTAGTATGACCACAGAAATTACATTTGAATTTGATTATTTTTTTTATAAACCTTTAATGTAATAAATGGTGTCATAATAAAAGAAAATCACAAGAATAAACACTCATGAGTTTTATACTAATTCGTATATGTTAATCAAATTGTAGGATCTGGGTAGAACATAGATCCATTAAATATTTGATAATTTGAGAAAGCTTACGCATCATAAAACTATTGGCTGAAAAACATGTTATTTGTCAATTACTGGAGAACTTGTTATTTGTTAAATGCTTTATAAACTGAACTTGTGTTTGAACCATTATTTGTATGTTTTGGATACTCAGTAAATTATGATTAATTGTTATATATTAAACGTGTGCATGAGCATACGGCCTAGCTTGAGGTTCTTATTTAAAACACAATTGTATGTCCCTCGTTACATTAACACCACCTTTAGCTTAGTGAAGCTAACGGTAACGTTAATAGATCTATTATGTTGACATCCCATTCGATTATCCCGGTTAGGGCTTCAAATGTACCTTGCGTGCATGTAAATTATTTACAATGTCTAGTGTTAGGATATTGCACATCGGGGGCTGAATAGTCATAGGTTTGATTGGTTGCTTCTTGTGAACGGTCTATTTTGCATGCATACGAGATACACATTTGATGCTATATGTATATAATTGGGATGATATGAAAATAAATTGGTTTGGTTGTATGTAAAAATTATGATTTTTTTTAAAAACGTATGATCTCACTCAACTTTATAGTTGACCCGTTTAAGCATGTTTTTCAGGTAATGGAACTCAAGTTTAGCACAAGTATGATATGAGAAAGATAGGAGGAACATGACACCTAGCATTAGTTAATTTTCATGATTGTGACTACTTTATACTTGTTTTGGTTTGTTTTTGGATTGTAACTGTTTAGACATCGTTTTATTATGTTGCATGATGTTAGTTATTTTAATTGCCATGGCTGTATGATTCAATTTCGTCACCCCTCGTTATTCCGCCTGAAGCGAATAGTCGTTTTTGACGGGGTGTGACACTCTATAACCATTGCTCTGATACCAATTTGTTACACCCCGAGCCGGCGGGCTGGATCGACTTTCTAGTCAGGCGGAATGGTCCCGGGGCGCGATATCAGGTGATAATCGAAGTGATCAGATTGTTTACATTGCACATGATATATAATGAGAAAATACTTTATGAAATAGAATTATAAAGTAAAATTACGTCAGTCATGTTTCATAATTTAACAATGTAAATCTACCAAAAGAATTATAAACTATCTTGTATCTGCACAAGATATACAAAATGATTCGTATCTTGATGTCCAAAAGAGATGCACATCCAAAAGTACTAGGTCCTCTTAACTAGGCGTCATAATAGTAACTTAAGCTCTTAAAGCTTAGACATGTTCGTCACATGAGAAGTCATGCAAAAAGATCGAGTTCATATAGTTTTGTAACTGAAAATGAGTTTTCACAAACCTGCTGGAGTGACTACCTTAACCTCACTAACAACACATATTCTATCCAATCAAGTATGCTTATATATAGGGCATACGTAGGGTCAAGCTTACTGCCAGCCCACCCCATACCGAACCACATACGATATTGTTATTAATGATAATTAAGCGTTTCACTCCCTACCAACATCACACTTGATTCTTTTGATTCGTTCTTGATTCTTTTAATTCACCATTGTTTCCCGTTCCACATACGGTCAACCCCATGATCCCATTGTGGAAGTTGAAAAATATTTAAGTTGCTTAAATAACTAAACACTTAAATAAAACTAAGTCCTAATAATTGGGTCCAGGTCTACTCGAGTATACTAGTCTATCAATCAAAGCTTCTTAATGGGGTCATGGATTTCGTAATTATCATCAAACATGTGGCCTATAAATCAAACGTTCTAGCTAGGACTTCTTGAAATATAGGACTTTTGTTTCATTCTTGATTCGTCTAGATTCGTACTTGTTTCGTCTTGTTTCGTTCGCACATGTTATCTTTGATATTTCTCAGGCATCCCACCAAAATGATTTCCTGTTTCGTACTTGATTCGTTGAAAACTCGTGTTTGATTTGTTGAATAATGAATACTTGATTCGTTGAATAATGAACTTTTGATTCGTTGAAAATGTACACTTGGTTCGTTGAAAAATGGTTAATATTATCTTATAAGATTAAATTACATACAATTAAGTAATAAATCTTAATAAAATCTAAGCTTAATCATGAAAATATAAAGTTTGAAATATTGGAACTTAGGTTAACCTTAACCAAGTATGACCTAAGCCCTTATAAGTTTCTTTGATACTTGTTATATTGAATTAACCATTGTGAATGTTTGAAATTGACCTTTTGACGCTAATATCATTGGATTTGATAATCCAAAGGTAGTATCAATAAGGGTTATGGTAATATCGAAGACTTTAGAATCGTGCAACACATTATGCCATCCAATATTCCTTTATCAATCTTATTACCTATAACTCCATCATCTTGTTGTTTGAATTTCATTGTCCTTGACCTTAAGTAGTTTGTAAATCATTTTTTATAATTAATATGTTGTAAGATGTTAGTTTTCGTCCCAAAACCCTAGTATCGATGCGGTTCACAACTGGATAGCACTTGATAATCCCTAATGTTCTTTAACAGACACCCCTACATTCAACCAAACCCCATGACCTCAATTTTTATCCTTAACATCTACTTTTAGGTTCTAAGTACTTGGATTGAGCTTAGGTATCCCTATCGAAGATCTGCAGCTAGTATCGACTGCATAAACCTGATTAATATCGATGGCAACACAAAACCCTTCCTACCGATACTACAGTATCGATAGACTCATGTTGATCGGCCCCTAGACCATCGATACTACTAGTATCGATGGTCACTTGACCTTGAACCTTTGGAGACCTTCAATCCTAGTAAGTTCGACCAGAAGCCATCGAGATTAGCATCATCGACACTAATAACTTCGATGAACAGTTGTTGCCATGACGCAGTTCCATCAATACTGATGAATTGTTATGTTTCTTCCATCGATACTAGTGGATTTCCAGAGTTTCAGCCAAGTTCGAGCCTCCAAACACTTATTCTAACATATTCTAAGTATCCTAGAGCTCATTTCGTGTTTATCCTAGTCAATTTGAAGTGCTTAAACCGGTTACCAAGCTCAAGAGCTGAAAAGGGTAGAAAACCCTTAAATGACAAACCTTCTCTCTAAAATATGGGTCGTTTGAGCTCATTTTACCATGGATCCTTTGTACTTCCTTGTTCTCCTTATTCCCACAATTGTTTTGACTATAAGAACGTCAATTTTGGTGAAGATTTGGGTGGGTTGAGTTTGGTTTTAAATAGAGAGAGAGTAGAGAGCGAAAGGAAAACGAAAATGGAGAGGGAGGTTGGGAAAATCTGCAATAAATGAAGAGAGGGGGAGAAAATTTAGGGCTTTTATAGCCTGTGTGTTCGGGTGTATTCGGTTTTGTTTTAACGTGTCGTTTTTGTTATGTTACGTAATATTACGTAATTTTTGTAAAAATAGAAGTTTTTGAATATTTTTAAGTGGTAATTCCTAATAAATATTCTACTTATCTTTTTATTATTTTTAAAATTTTGAAAACGTTTATTTTAACTATTTCGTCGGATCATATCTTTTTCGCTCATATTCGTAAAGATCGTCACCCGTACGAACACGATGACAACTGTACTTTTCGATTTGATGTTCTAATTATAAGATATCATTCAGAACGTTAAAATCACAGATATATTCATGCGAATCGTCTCCCACACGAATACACTGTTAGTTTAATATTCCCGTAACGACATCCGTTATTGTTTTGAATTGCAAAACCTCACATACGTTCACACATAATAATTTACTAACTAACATTCATATTATTAATCCGTTTTGTCAATATACTTTTGGCTGTTAAACATTGATTTCACACAATGTTGATGAATAGTTTCGTATTGAATTCACAAAATATGGATTACACAGTTTCGTACATGACCCTTTTGTACAACCTCCTGTTCCGACTACTGTTCAGGCACTGATGTTACACATCATCTGGTGACGAGAGGTGGGGGTGTGACAGGGTTGTATCAGAGCCACAAGTTATAGAGAATTTGGTTGACTTAGTGACCTAGTCTATAGCCATAGGCTCGTATAGTGACACTAAGTGCACCGGATATAATCAACAAACAAAACTAAACTTGAGTTGAGTTAGATTAATCAGGTGGTGCAGTTTACAATTATGAGTGGCCAACATAAGTGAAATCTGCAACACGTGTGCATTCTTGTGAGTCTTAAGCTAAGCTTAATAATAATATAACATATCTGAATAAGAAATGTTTAGAGCTGTTGAATGTTACCTTTAACGGAAAATACTACTCGTTGTTATGATAGAGGATAATTCCTTTGAGCCACCATCATGTACTCCTCTAACATCAGGTTCATATGTATGTTCCTTATCATCCCACACCCCAGTCAGACATCCTTAACTTTCCGATGTTGATTCGAAGACGATAAGTCAGAGGAGGAATCCCACTTCACATCGCTCTTTACTATTTTAGGGTTTACGTAGGATGTGAGGTCGGACTCATAAGACCACCAAACTGCCATACTTCATTCATGAAGTTGGAGAATTGTTGCAACAGGTGGAGCTCAGGGCACAATTCCTGCAGATTACTCTAGAACTCTAGATAATCTTTTTGGAGTAGTCGTGGTTGCATACTTGCTTGCAGAAGGCATAGACTACTTTACTTTAAACTCGTCTGGCATACCTGACCTTAGCAGAACAAGCGATTGTCTTGGAAGCCATCACAAGGGCTTGGAGGTAAGTGATTGAAATACAGATGCAATGGTCCATTGTTATCACATAGAGTTGTTATGTGGTGAAATTATCAGTGATACATTTGGAAACACGATTGATCATGACAGTGATTCCGATGGTTGTTTCCATCTTAATTGCATGTGTACCATATTTCTTTCCTTACAAGAGAGGTAGGATATTAGGGAACTTCATTGCTGGAAGAGGTTAAAGCATCAACCGTGGATAGATGGTAAGGGTACATTGTAGTGAGAATTAGGTGATTTTGACATGTACATAGGGAAAATACAACGTATCTATAAGACAACACAATAAAACGGTAAGATAACGCAATATCTTAGTATGATAACACAACATCTTTGTATGAACAACTAGTTACAATTATTCTTGGTATGTTGGCTCAATACCAGCAGAACATAGCTTTCGGTTCAGGTGGAGGCCATACAGAGCACAACGCTACTGATAGGAAAACAAAAACTCATACTACCACCAGTATAAACATAATAGTTTCATATCCTCCACCACATGGTTGTATGTACAATCATTTTGAATCCTACAACCCTCCTGATTTTACTGGCGAGGAAGGGGCTGAGTGGTTATTAAAGTGGATCAAAGAGATGGAAGCAAAACTTAAAATCATCTAGTGCTTAGAAGATCACAAAGTAACATATGATACTTGTTTTCTTAAGGACTCAGCTTTGACATGGTGGAATACCCATGTGAGAACATTGGGTATGGCCACTATTGATGTGATGGACTGGAATAAGTTTAAAACTTAGATTGTTTCAGAATATTGCCCAGTCCTCAAAATGAAGAAACTACAAGAAGAGTTTTGGAATCATTCTACGGTTGGTGCGGAGTGTCAAAAATATACCGACCGATTTTATGAACTCACATGTTTACTTCCTAACATGTTCCCTACTGAGCTAGTCTTGGTAGAGATAAACATCAAAGGTTTGGTTCCTCAAATTTGAGGAATGGTAGCCGATGCCAAAGTCACAACTCTAGAATGTATCATTATCTTGGCCACTAAGATTACTAATGAGGCATTAAGGAGTGGTACCTTATCAATAATGGGTGAGCAAAAATCCAGTCGTACCCATGTCAATAACCCTAGTAACTAAAAGGGCATTAAACGTAAGTTTCTTGAAAGAAACAAATCAAGGATTCCAGTTGAAACCATCCGGAATACTCAAACTATTCAAAGCTATGGTGCAACTGTTTCAAAGAAGAAAACTCATGTCGGGCAAGCACTGAAGTGTAATGTGACATTTCGTTCTTTACTGCGAGGTAATTCCCTAAATTCATGAATTAACATTTTAATTAATTAATTCATGATTGAATATGTATATACATGTGAATCTATGTATATATGTATGTAAAATTACAAGATGAAACAAATCACAAATGACATTACGCAAAATTGCCGATTCATGCGAAATTTCTATAATAATGACCAAAAATAAAATTCAAGGGTCCAAAACTAAATTAATATAAATTATATGATGAATTGAAGTGAAATAGTGATAACATAACAAAATCAAAGAATCCCTAAGTTCGATAAGTCAAATTGTTAAAATTTGCGAAAAGGCAATTCGGCATGTGTAATTGACAAATTCACGACAACTCGAACTTCCTAATCTCATTATAATAATAATGGGATGTAATTGGAAGCATGACAATGATAGTTGATCATTATTAGCAATTCCTGATATTATACGTGAAAAAGCCGAACAAACGATCGCGAAAATGGCAAAACCAACAAAAACCCTTGAACCCCTTTCACATTTGGACTCTAGGATCTGGTTTACAGATATTTTAATTGAAATATCTGACCCAAACTTGCAGAAGAAGTTAATTCAACATTAAAGCTTGAATGTAGACTTTTGGGTCAACTTTCACACCCTTCTTTCTCCCCAAATACTCCCAAATCCGACCAGAACAATTTACCATTTTTCAGAAGCTTCAATCATCATCCAAGTGACAATTCTAAGCAATCCCAACTAGAAAGTAAGGCCAAGATCAAGAGAATCCAAGAAATCAACCTTCAAAATTGATTTTTGGTGCATTTTTCCACTCCAAACTTGAATCAGTGAGTTCTAACGTCAATTCTTAGTTTTAATAGATTAATATGAATTAAATAAACATGATGGAATGATTTGTGATGTTTGGAAAGAATCAGATCTTGAAAACCCATTAAAAAGGCCATTTCGTTGAAAACCCGGATTTTCAAAGTGGTCGAAATTGAGATTTTTCTTTACCAAACACTATATATATGTTAAAAACTAGGATTTGGAGAGTTTGGCTCGGAAAAAGTTTCAAACAATGGATTTTGGCACATAAAAACCGTTTCTGGCACGCTGCACAAGCACAGCGGCCCAGCACGGCACGACGTTTGGCCCTACGGCCCTGCGCGGAACGGGCGCGACCCCCATTCCCGGGCAAAGCAGGTCACGATGAGGTGTGTAGCCGAGAACCGTCGGCCAACCTCGGGCATTGCCAAGCAAAAGTAAGTCTTGACCCATAGGCCAAGGCCATTGGTCAGGCCACCAAGCCACCATCGCCGCAGGCCACCGAGCTACCGGCCACCGCCGGACTCTAGCTAAATTCCGGCCAAAACTCCGGCGTGGGTCTCCGCCGGTGGAATATTCCTGTGAATATTATGGCCAAAACCCTAATTTTGTCCGTTTTGCGTTTTGAAATGCGTTTCGCGCTCCGTTTCGCAATCCGATGATCCGTTTTCGATACAAAGGACATCTTTT
Organism: Mikania micrantha; assembly: GCA_009363875.1. Lineage (NCBI taxonomy): Eukaryota > Viridiplantae > Streptophyta > Magnoliopsida > Asterales > Asteraceae > Mikania > Mikania micrantha. The sequence goes on along the minus strand of CM018692.1, from coordinate 101,610,445 downwards.
GAATCGATTTCGCGTTCCGGAATCGATTTCAAGAAGCGTTTTGCAATCCGGTGACTCGATTTTTATCTGATTTCTGATTAACACTCCAGTTTCAATACAAAACTTAATTTAATCATTGGTTTTCAATACGAAAACATATTCACAATTGATTTCGCATTCCGGACTTGATTTCGCAAACCATTTTACAATCCGGTGATCTGATTTTTATCAAATTTCTGATTAAAACTCCATTTCAATACAAAATTCAATACGAAAACATATTCTCAATTGATTTCGCATTCCGGCTCGATTTTGCAATCAATTTCGTAATCCAGAAACCCGATTTTTAATCTAAAAGTTGATTAGGATCCTGGTTTTAACAACGGGATGCAATTATCATTAGTTTACAATCAAATGAGCATAAGAACTCAATTACTAAACAAAATCAGTGATTTTAACATTACAAATTAACTGATAATCTTATTACATTGATTCTGAATAAATACGTGATTCAAAATCAGTTTGATGAATCAAATTACTTTATCATTGATATTTAATATCAAGGAATGTTCAGGTAATCCAAATTGGATACAAAGAACTTATAAAACCTTAATGATAAGAAAAATTCAATTGAAGTTGTGTGTAACATTGCAACAACATCACCGGTAAGTTTCATAGACCCCCTTTTAAATGTTTTGTTTTCCAGAACTTGGGGATTCTATTACAATAACATTATGTTTACGCATTTCAATTACAATGATATGTTACATGATTTCATTCCCCCTTTTGAAATATTCAGATTTCTAAAACTCGGGGTTGGTATTACAATAACATTATGGTTACATATTTCAATTACAATGATATGCTTGCATGTTACTAATGCATTTTAACTCTTTTCTGATGATTACATGAAAATTGTGCCATGCTATCGTCAAAGTTATCACATAACAACTTGTTAGTACATATTTGTAATAGGTTGCTATTCAAACATGTAAATTATAGAAAGTTTTGTAAAGGTTTAGTTTGTAAAAGGTTTGGCTTAGGTTCGTCTGGCCCACGAACCTTAGTAGGTTCGGCAAACCTATTAGGTTTGGCAACCTAGGTTCGGCCAGCAAACCTCAAGGTTCGGCCAGCAAACCTCAAGGTTCGGCTGGCGAACCTAAGGATTCGGCTAGAGAATTGGTTCGGCTGACTAGTCTGTGTATATATAGAAGGTTTGTCTGATTCTCTCAGACTTTTGGAGTACTTCAGAAACCTGTGTGTGTTTTCCCAGTGTGAGAAATTCTCTGTGTGAGATCTGTAATCAATTGATTGATTAATAGAATAAAGATGTTTATGGAAATGCTTGTTGTTCTTTGGTTCTTATAGATTAAACATAGATTCCACATGTGTTTAATTGTTCGTTGAACTTCTTGATACGATCCAGATCGAATTCACCAAATCAACAGTGGTATCATAGAATTTGGTGAAGTTCTATACAAGTTTTATCAAAGAAATTCAAGTATTTGAAGATTTGAAGATTAGAAGATCAAGTTATGGATCAAAATTCTTCTTTTCATTGTGATTGATTGCTGTTTAGAGTGCAAATTCATCATCAATTGTTGTGGAATACTATAATTCACGGTTTGGTGGTGTTAATTTGAAGATTTGGAAGGATTTTCTTCAAGTTTTGGAAGTTTTTCCCTCCAAAATTTCGAATTTTGCAGTACAGGTTCATGAGCCGAACCTGTGAACAACTGGAACAATAGGTTCGCTGTTATTGGCATTTTTCTGAGGTTCGTTTGAAGGTTTTTTTGAAAAGGTTCGTTGCCTTTTCAGTAGAGGTTCGTCTGACGTTTTCTGCATAGGTTCGTTTGCAAGGTTTGTTGCTTTTCAGCTGAGGTTCGTTGCTGTTTAAGCAGAGGTTCGTTGATTTTCATCAGAGGTTCGTCTGACTTGAGGTTCGTTTGACTCAAGGTTCGTGATTGAGGTTCGCTACTTGAGGTTCGTGTGATACAAGGTTCGTCTGACTTCAGGTTCGTGTGATTTGAGGTTCGTGTCTTCAGGTTCGTCACTGAAGGTTCATCTAGTTCACAGATTGTTGAAGGTTCATGTAACACCCCGACCGATGGCGGAAACGTCGGGATGCCACGAGGGATGTGTAGATTGTTCATAAGCTCGTGGGCATTTAATTTAAATCATCACAAATCATTTAATCAACCAAATTAATTACACAAAAATCATGTCTATCATGAATTAGTTACATCAAATACAAAAGAGATTTAGCTATCTAACTAAATTCTAATCGCCAGAATTTCAGTTATTTAGCTAAGTCCAAGATTCCTATGTGATGATGTCCAAAAGTGTGAGTTCATCTTCCTCAACCTACTTAGCTTCATTACCTGAAACATGTGAAAATCAAGTGTCAACTACGAAGTAGTTGGTGAGTAATCATAAGTTTTTACATTTAAAAATGTTTTACAAAATGATTTTAAAAGTTTATATTTTCTTGAAAAATCCACATGAGTACCTGCGAGATAATCCAACACATACCCAAACACACAATCACAAACACATTATCACACATCTCAAATAATCATAGATAATCAATCACATAAGCATTCAACCAATCACAATCATTAATATTCTCAAATAGTATAAGTGACTATACATGAAATCATTGTGATTAACCGAAGTTAAAGAACTGATTTCATGGAGTGATATCCAACCACGTGACAATACATGTGACCATTGTGGATGACCGAAGTCAACAACAAGGTCTCATAAAGTTATGATAATCCAAGTGACAATACATGTAATCGTCTCGGATGACCGAAGTCAACACAACGATACACGGAACTGTGGTAACCCACGTGACAATACATGTGATCATTGCGGATAACCGAGGTCATCAGCAATGCCACACGGAGTTATAATAATCAGTGTTAATCCATATATAGTGATACTCCCATAATATGAATATCGTATTGATAAACAGGTACAAGTCATGTGTTATCAAAATACTATTAAAAATTGGTATACATCTTTCACCTCCGAGTTTAAAACGAAATGGTTTAAAAGGGAGGTTATGAGAACTCACCTGAGTCCTTAGAATTAGTATTCTTGTAGTATGCGAGCTCACGTATGAGAAATCAAAGGTAACTCAACAATCTGTAATATCGTATGTTTGTGTGAGTATATGCATTTATTACTATTATGTGGCCATAGGAGTTTACTTAATCTAAGTTAAGATGGATTTACCCAACCTTATATAAATGTTTATCATTAAGATATAGTTTAGGCTCGCTATAGTCTAACTATCTTCCAGATATAAACTTATTATAAGACAATATGTGCATACTCATAGCTAACCTTAATCCTACACTTAACCATACATACATGCATGATCTTTATCAAATCAGCCACCCTTATCTAATCAAAATCCCTTTTAAGTTTAAGGAAACCATATTCAAGTTACTCATACCAAATTTCACATTTCATAAGTAACCTAAAAATTTAACATATGTGTTTAAATAAAATAAAAATGGTGACTCCTGTCATTCGTGCATGTATGGTTATCCATAATTAATCATAGTGTTTAATCCCTTTCTAACATTAGTTCTTTTTGTTCGCTTATTTTTTGGGTAATCAAGAGGGCAGCAAACCTAAGGCTTAGTACCCCTTAGGTTCGGCCACATGAGGAAGGTTCGGCCCATACAATGCTTCAGCCCCACCCAAGGTTCGCCTATCATTTCCTACCCCAAAAGGTTCGCTGTCCATTAAGGGTTTGGCTGATAAAAGGGTTCGGCCAGCTAGGGTTTATAGAGTCTAGGTTCGTTCCTCCCAGATTCGGCTAGAAGTAAAGATTTTAGACCAAGGTTCGCTGCATGTGGTTTCCAGGTTCGTTCAAAAGAAAGGTTCGGTCGTCCAATGGGTTCGTCTAAATGATAAGGTTCGTCCAAAGGATTTCGTATGGTGCCATGCAGGTTTAGCTAACCAGGGTTCGCCCAGTAGGGTTCACCTGCTAGCAAAAGGGTCATGGGTTGGTGGGTTCATGGCTCAATCCGAAAGGCTCGTTGATGACAGGTTCGTAGCAGCCGTAACAGGTTCGGCTAACATCAGCCATGCTCCAGGTTCGTCGGACTGGGCTAGGGTTCGCCAATGAGAGAGGGTTCGCTGCTATGGTTTGGAGGCTGCGCTGGGTTCGGCTGGTCAGGAAGAACCCACAGGTTATGCTACCTGCTGATTCGCGGACCAGCTTCATCACCTTCTCCTCAAACTCTAACCGGTTACAGACCACATCCCAAGGTTTTCCCTAAGCCCATACCCGTTTATTATAGCATTCTTAAGGTGTATAGATCGTTTAAATAACCCTTTCATGAAACGGTTGTGTCTAAGTGAAAACCCAAAAGTAATTTGTTTAACTTACCTCCAAATCGTGCTCGGATGATAGGTTTCTTCGTATCTTTCTGTTCCTCTCATCACACGGTCGTTTAGGCTCCTAGATCTTGCGATTTCGTCAAGGAATGAGGAAGAAAATCTAGGGAGAAGATGGAGAGGAAATGGGGTGGCGGAAATGAAATGTAGAGAGAGAAAGGCTTGGTGTAAAATGAAGAAGAAGGAAGGAAGTATTCTTCCTTATACCGCGTCTCGATCCCCCGTGCTCGGTCTCGTTTTTATCGCGATAAATTTTATAAAATGTCGATTTTTATTGTATAACACATTTAAAACATACAACATTTAAATAAATAAGTTTCGTTTTAACGAAATGATTTTTAAATGGAAATCGTTTAAATAAAATACTTCCGTTTACTTTCATTAAATTAATTATCTAAATAAATTAATTCGTTCGTTTCCGTTTAAGGTCGTGATTTCTAAAAAAACGTTTTAAGGTTTCATTTATTAGTTTAATATTATTTGATATTATTTTGTTATTTCGTCGAAACACACTACTTGCGTGCGTATTCGTAAAGATCGTCATCTTTACGAATCCGGCGCTCGTATCGTATTTCGATTCGATTTACGATTTATGGAATATCGTTTCAGAATATTATTCCTAATAATTATATTCGTGTGAATCATCACCCACGCGAATACATTATTAAGTTAATAATTCTGAAATAACATTCGTGTTCAAGTTATGTTCGTAACCTCACCATCGCGTAATTGTTTCCAATTATACTTTCATTATTTTATTAACTTTATTTTTATGAATTCCCAATCCAACTCCTAATTCCTTTCCATTTCAACCAATAAACCATTATCCGTGTTTTTCATCTGCGATAAACTCTCTTGTTTTGTTTAGTTGGGTTACAACTAAACTTCCCATGGTTTACGCGTATAATAATATATTCTAAATATGTATACTCTCACCAAGGCCTTTGATAAAATTTTTTTTGAGTATTTGCTCAAATTAAATGGAATTAGGGTCTTGGGTGAGGTAATTCCAAATCAATCTCCTTCCTAATCAATTTTTATTGAATTAACATCAGATATTTTAATTTTTTTGTTGTTTTGTGTTTTAGTTTTTAGGGGGAGAAAATTTTGAAAAATACAAAAACATTTGAAAAATCAGAAACACAAAAACATTAAAAAATTTAAAATTTTGAGAAATTGATTCGATCAAGTGAGAAATGATAGCACATTGTTTGCAATTGGAAGCACATTTGTATCATATAAAAACTTAAATATAAAGAGCAGTTACAATTATTAAGTTTGATGTGTTAGTAGGTTTATAACTTAGTTAAGATGAAATTAGACAAAAGTTTGATTATGCTTTATAAGAAACAGATGCTTAGAATATAGTACTTATTTTGTCCTGAATGAGTAGTAATTATTCTTACAAAATGTTTCTTGAACAAAAGGTCAAGTTGCTAGTTTTGATCATGTGTTTAATTTTCAAAAGAAATTCTAATTGTGTTTTTTTTCTTTTATTTTAGTTTAAAGCTGAAACATTCTTCACGTATACTTATGTATCGACCTGATTGTTATAGCTTTAAAAAATTCAAATTTGTTTTCTTGGTTTTGATTAAGGTTTGGACAATCTCTGCGTATATGAAAATATCCATCTGATTGTTAAAAGTTTAATCTTAAATTATATTTTAGTTCATTATCTGGATCATCTGAGAATACGTAAGTATCAACCTTGATTCCAAAATTTTGAACAAATTCAAATTATTTTCTATTTTGTTATTTTTAAAAATAAATTATGCTTTATTTTTACATGATCAAGCTAGTTAAAATTGAAGTAATTAGTTTCAAGAACATTTGTATTTGATTAGTTATTCACAAACCGGGGATGTGTTCAAGTAAATGGATAATATAAGGTATTTGATATTTTTGATTTTAATTAACATCTTAACTAAGTAATTAAACTTAAAGAGGATAAGTATACTAACAATCATCTTTGAATTGTAATTTGCTAATAAATATATTCATTAATTCAGTCCGATGTGTTGATAATTGTAATACAATATGATCTCATGTCTGGATCTTTCTCAAACAAAAAGATGTGATTGTTTTGTTATTTTAGTTAGATTTGTAAATTTATAGTTTAGTTGTTCTAAAAGTTTTGAAAAATTACAAAAAGATTTTTGTTTTTATCTGATGTTAAATCAATAATTTTTGATTATTTGTTTGGCTTTGAAACATTAAAACATTGTTTTGTTTTGAATTTTTATATAAAAATCAAATTTTTTTAAAAGGTTCGCTTAATAGGTTTATGAGAAGGTTCCTCCAATTGGTTCGTTGAACAGGTTCATTGGACAGGTTCGTTGGATAGGTTCGTCCAACAGGTTCGGTCAATAGGTTTTGAATAGGTTCCCCTGAGAAGGTTCGTTGACATGTTCAGTCAACTTTTTGGTCAAAGGTTCGTGAAAAGGTTTGTCAAAAAGGTTCGCATATAAATGATAGGTTCGTGAAAACGTTCGTCACTTTCATCTGACTTCACTCACCGAACCTGCAAATTTCGATTTTTCGATTTTTGATTTAGTACCTTCGAAGTTTTTTTCTTAATATCATTAGATTTGAAATCTAATTGCGATCATTTTTAGGTAAAAATCTTGGAATTTGACCGGCTAAATCATAAGATATAACTGGTTTTAAGAAGTTTAAGTCAAACCTAGTTTGTTGAGTCAAAAACCTATTAAAAACTAAGTTCTGGACAAACTGCCTTCATTAAAGTTGTTCATCGTTGAGTTTCGAATCTTGGGGTATAGATTTTATAAACTAATTCGAAGATTTGAGAATTTGATTTTAAAAATGTAAAAGGTTCGCTGGATGAACTAAGGTTCGCTGAATCTTGAAGGTTCGTTTGAATCTAATAGGTTCGTTTGAATCTGATAGGTTCGTGACGAACCTCTGAATTTCATAAGAACCGAACCTTTGTTGGTCAAGGTTCGTTTGACCAACAGGTTCGTTTGTTACGAAGGTTCGTTCATTGAAGGTTCGTTCATTCAAGATTCGTCCATCAGAAGGTTCGTTCAGTTGAATAGGTTTGTCTTAACAACAGGTTCGTCTAGACTTAGGTTCGTCTCAGGAAAAGGTTCGCTGGGTTCAACACTTAGAATTTTTTTTTGATTTATTAAAATTTTTGTTTTAATTTTGTTTTCTTTTTGATTGTAGAAATGGCGAATCTTACTTTCGGAGACAAGCACAACCTATGTGCTTATCTAGATCCTACTACTAGGAATGGGAAAGATTTCAGACCGATGATCGAGTTTCTGAATAGGTCGAGGATATATCATGCTATTTCCAGCTCATGCCAGATTTACCGATCACATGTACAGAGTTTCTGGGAATCTGCCAGATTGATCAGTGTTGATGAGGAGTATGTGATAGAGGCGAATATGCTTGGACAAGCAATTCGTGTTACTGAAACTGAAATCAGACGGGTGCTACAGTTTTGGGGAGAACCTGCTGGTATGACACTTATACCAGAGAGGAGAATTAAAGGTTGTTTCTCGCGGATCAGGTACTTTGGAGTCTACAATGTGACTTCAATCAAGAAGGGAAAGCTTCCTTTGCAGTATAAGCTGCTAGCTCATGTATTGCTACATTGTCTGAGCATGAGGAATGGTACCTTTGATGAGCTCAGAGATCTTATGAGATCCGATATGGTGGCATTGATCTTGAACAAACCGTTCAATTTCTCTGCTATGATATTCAGATACATGTATGATAATATCACAAAAGCAAAGGATCGATTCTATATGTACCTCGTTTTGTTCAGATGCTTATTGATGAAAGATTGCCAGAGCAGATGTTGCCAGGAGATGCTTCTGATCTTCTCAAGCTTAAACACATGACTGACTCAAGTCTTGGTCAGGTCTGGGTGTATCAGAAGAGTAGTGATGCTGTGTTGGAGAAAGACTTAGTTTGTCACCGTGCCAGGGCTAATTATGTAGCTCCTGAGGATGATGCATGGAGACATGCAGATTCTGGATCTGATAGTGAAGTGTTTGATGATGATGATGACCAGCAACAACCACCACCTTCTCCTCCAAGACAACAGACTAGAAAATCACCTGCTCAGTATTCCTGATCACAACAACCAAGACAAGCTCAATCTCAAAGACCAAGTATAACTCCTACTACACTGGTACCTCTTCAGGTTGTATTCCCAGATCAACAGGGTGAACAAAGGCAACAAGAAGATACTTCTGTTCATGTTGATGCTGAGGTTGAAGATGAAGGTGTAGAGTCTTCTGAGACTGAGTCTGAGTTAGAGACTATTGTGAGAGGTAGTACAGTGATTAAAAGGTTGAAGAAAAGATTTGCTCCACAAACTGCAGAAGATAAAGAAGATGCTACTTATCCTAGCTTTACTGCTGAAGAGCCTGAGTCATCTAGGCCAAAGAAGAAGAAGAGGATGGCTAGAGGTCCAACTGCAAAGAAGAAGTCCAAAGCTCCTAAGATCATTGTATCTTCATCAGTCGTTACTTCTACAGTTTCTTCTTCATCTGTTCCTGTTATTACATCTACACCAGTCTCTGCTACAGTTCAAGGAGGTTTTGCTCCTGAGTATGTGAACGTAGCTTCTTTTGTTACTTTTTTCATGGAGACTACTACAGTGACAACATCATTTTCAGAAACTTCATTTCATCTTGCTTCTACTTCCAGAGAAGATACTTTATTTGGAAATTTAGAAGATTTGGATCTAAATTTCACTGTTGATTATGATGACTCCCAGCTTAGAAGAAGAATTTCTATGTTGTCGAAAGAGTTTGATTTATATAAGATGGAAAAGGAGAAGGTCAAAGCTGATCAACCATCTTCTTTGCGAACAAGTGAGTTAGATGAGATGAAAAGCCAAATTGCTCAATTAATGAAGTGGAGGGAAGAAGATGTAGCTGAGAAGAAGGTGTTGAATAAAAGAATTGCTTCTTTGGAGTCTATGATTGATATTCAGAATGTTGATATAGCTGAATTGCAGAATGAGAATAGAGATTTGAGGCAAAAGATTAATGATAAGAAAGTTAAGGATTCTCAAGCTGAAGCTTCTGGTGCTGCAAAGGTATTTGTGACTGTGGATGAAGAGGAAGAGGAAGATGAGAAGGTGGACTATGGTGATTCTGATATTGATGAGCATCCAAGCTTAAATGCTAATGGTGATGATGAAGAGGATGATGGTGATATTGGTGGTGTTAGTGGATCTAGTGGGCTGAATTCAATGACTGGAGCTATGGTTGTTTATGATCCGTTAAAGATTACTTTGAATGCTACTCCGGTTACAGCTGTGTCTTCTGATAGGGCTGAAGATTGTAATGTTATTGAAATTGAACATTTAACTGAAATGGAATATCAGAAGATTATTTATTATTCTCTGTCTACTTTTCTTGATTTATTTAAACAACATTCTGATATTGATTTGCAAAGAATGATTGTTGAGATATCAGAAGAGAAAGACTTAGAAGAAGGAGAGATAGCTGGTGGCTATTCAGCAAAAGACTTCAATGATATGTATGAGATTGATGCTGATCAAGTTTTTGACTTTGAGCAAGATGATGAGTTGGATTTATTTGATTTTGAGAAGGATGATCCAATGGATGAAGACTTGTACAACCTACATACTTTAAAGAAGATTTTTGATCTTGGAGGTGTGTCAAGAACATCATTGGCTCAAGTTAAAGAAAAGACTAATATGGATTTATGGAAAGAGAATCAAGAGGAGATGAAGTATATTGTTGATCATTTATGTATCTTCAAGCAAATGATTGAAGTAATAGACGATAAAGCTCAAGACAACCAAACTAAACAATTCACAAGATTCAAGATTGGATCTAAATCGAAGATGATTGGAAGAATTGTTAGTTATGGTTGCTTTCACAACATTCCTAGAAGTAATACTGATAAAGTATGTTATGTGGTGAAACGGATTGATGGATGCCAGTATTTTGGTAAGGCTTTAGATTTGATGACTTTACCATCTTTTGAGTGCATGGAGTTGTCCAGATTGAAGATAATAAAGCCTATTTAGACCAAACACAATGAAACTTTTGAGAAGTTACTAAAGAAGGAGGCTAGGTCTGGGTGGATTTTGTTGTCTCCTCAAGCAAAAGATAAGATACATGGATATCCAAAGCCTACAATGTTCAAAAGACCAAGGTTAAGGAATGTAGAACATACTTGGGTTAATCCATATTTTAAACTCTGATTCTATGATGAGAAGACAGCTGAAGCAGTGATTTTATTGAAACAAGAAGATCAATGTAGAGTTATCAGAATGTTAGATCCAGTTTGGATTGTCAATTGCTCAAAGGAAGACATTGATTTGCTTAACATGGCTGAGATTTTTGCAGCTGATGGTTATTATGATGTGGGGATCAGTTACAAGGATATGGCAATTCAGTTTCAGACCATTGCTCTGATGTGTTATACTTTAGGTATACATTCAGGATGCAATTATGAAGATGTGAACTATTTGTATGTGGAGATGATGAAGCTCCAGAAGGAAATGGATGAAAGGGATGCTAAGCTGGATGCAGAAAGGTTAGCCAAGATTCCTAGATCTGTTGTGATTCGAGCGGTTGATAATGTTTTTGGAGAAACGAGTGGAGTTGATGACAAGACTGAAGATAAAGCTAAAGAAGAAGACTAAAGATTTTTGATAGCGACTATTAAGGGGGAGTTTGTTAGTACATATTTGTAATAGGTTGCTATTCAAATATGTAAATTATAGAAAGTATTGTAACGGTTTAGTTTGTAAAAGGTTTGGCTTAGGTTCGTCTGGCCCACGAACCTTAGCAGGTTCAGCGAACCTATCACTTTGATAGGTATAACCTTGGAAAGGTTCGGCGAACCTATTAGGTTTGGCAACCTAGGTTCGCCCAGCAAACCTCAAGGTTCAGCTAGAGAATAGGTTCGGCTGACAAGTCTGTGTATATATAGAAGGATTGTCTGATTCTATCAGAACTTTTGGAGAACTTCAGAAACCTGTGTGTGCTTTCTCTGTGTGAGAAATTCTCTGTGTGAGATCTGCAATTGATTGATTAATAGAATGAAGATGTTTATGGAAATGCTTGTTGTTCTTTGATTCTTATAGATTAAACATAGATTTTGCATGTGCTTAATTGTTCGTAGAACTTCTTGATACAATCCAGATCGAATTCACCAAATCAACACAACTGTAACCAATAAACTCATGGATGAGCCGGATGATAACAATGACAGTACTATCGGGCTTACAACCCCATTCACGGGTAGATAGAGTCTACCTTTTTGTGAATGCATGTTACCATTTGTTACATTACTAGATAACAACTTAATGCAACAATAGGCATTAAGAATGAGGCTTAGGTTTTACCTTCGAGTATTGCCGCCAATTACATTACAGTCACATAGGTGTTGGTTATGGGTTATTACGGTGAATTGTATTCATAAAGTTGCGTATGCATGCATACTTATCATATCATTACATGTCATATCAAATCATATTGTATCAAACTTATTATATTTATATATGAACTCACGAGCATCCTTGCTAATCTTTTACATTACAAAAACCAATTTCAGGTGAACAGTGAATAACAAAAGAAACGAAGGTGATGATGCACAATAAGATCACACATTAGGAAACACATTAGGAAACCTTTGACTATGGCATAAGCCAAAAACCTTGATAAAAAAGAAGCATTTGTTTTAACCGCTTGTTCAAGCTCCAAATTCAGCAATTTCACCAAAACAAGAGATGCATCAATTGCAAAATCTATTAACAACAAAATATGAACTTCACCGTATTGACAATTGTTAGGCCCATCAAAAACAAATCAACACAAGTAGTTCCAATTATTCAAAGGTGAGTGAATCGCATATGTCTTTGAAAACACTACATATTATCAAAAGATCCAAATTAGATCAAATAGCTACAAATTAAAACCTAATCACCAAAATTAAACAAATAAATATATGATAATTAAAACAACTAATGTGTCAGGCTGATTTTAGTTATATCAAAAAAACTAACAATTTGTGTATCATCACAATTCTGAGCCTCGATGTAAATTTGAGTCATTTAGCATTCACAATTGTCAAGGCATAAGTTAAGATGACATAACAAAAAATCATCAGCTAACTTAAGTTGAATTCACAAAATGACCAGTACATGCCAATAAAATCAAGGTCGCATGCATTGACTTGGGAGTTTTACATGGAATAGAACTTACCAAAGCCATGGTCCTAGAGGATCTTCAACTTCATACTCATTTATGGCTTTAATCAGCTTGGTAACAAAACTAAAGACAATAATTAAACAAATAAGAAACAAAGAGCTCATTTACATATCTATCTAGAGCTTTATGTTATACCAAATTAGTCTTTAAATTTCATCATGTGATTACTCGTGTTGAACAAATCATATTATAGCCTGCACTCATAGAGTGGAAAATAAACATGAAACGCATTGCAACTGAGTTTCAAAACTACTTAAATAAATATGGAATTCAAAAAGTTATTAATTAGTAAAATTGTAATAAAAAAACACATAAACAGCACTCAATTTTCAAAACAATTCCAACACCTAATGAAACTCATACCGGCAATCAAGTCGAAAAGAGGAAAAAAATACCCTGAGAAAAAACAAAAAGGGAAATAACATACCAGAGACTAGGATCCATGTCAAATTTGAACAAAGGGCCTTGTCTGTGCACAAGTTGTAGAAACAATTTCTATATAGTTTATACATCAATTTGAGCATATTAAACAAAATGGTCTTGTCAAAATGTATAGGTCTTGAAAAAACATTAAATGGCCACTTGTCAACCTAATTTCTTACCTGGTATATTGAAGTACCATAGAAGCACCTGGTAAAAAAGTAAACAACATAACATATAAAAAAGATGATAGCCTTAATATACGCATTTGAAAATTAAAGCATTCTAAGCAAACAATATCAGGTCAAGTAATTTATAAACTTGAAAAATTGTTCAAATTGTAAATGATGGTCTTAATCGTCAACCCTCATTTCAATTGATACCATCTACAGATTCCTATATGTCAACCGTACTTATAAGAAGGAAAAATAAAACAGATAGTATAGTATCCAAATTAAATTAAAATTTTCAATTTATGAGTACCCTTCGTGAACTCACAACTTCTTTAAGCAAACCTGATGTCATAAATAAAACATGAACAATTCATAAATAGTTGGTGCAAACCAAATTCAAATTCATAAAACCAGTAAAAGAATTCAGCCACTACTCTTGAATTGATTCAAAAATAAAAGAACTTCAGTACTTAACAAAAACCCACATAGATAATTTAATCAAAAAAGAGGAAAAACCCTAAGTAAAATCAAAAGGGAAGAACATACCAGTGGGCCAAGAATCATTCCATGTCTGCACCAAGTGAGACGACGATTAACACCGCCATCTTCATCACTCGCTATATTATGACCAGAAACCCTATATTATGCATTATCTTGACCTTTTAAAATCAAACGAACATTATGTACTGTGGTTTAAGAGGGGTGTGTTTCCATCACAGTTTAACAAACCTGGAAGATGGATTTCCTCTTGCACTGTGGAGCCCTAACTTGAGAACAACCTTTGCAACGGACCCGTGACCAAGGGTAGTGTTGTTCTTCGATCGAAAGCATGCCGAGGCCAAAGGTAAAACCCATGTACCACTGTTGCCATTGTGATCAAGTATGGGGAGTCTTATAGCATGAGATATACCACCCAGCCACCACCATCGCATGTTGTAATTGAGTGAGGAGGAACTTGCTTATCTACTGGTGGCTGGACTGTTCCACTAGACTCCCGTCGGAGGTGGTGCCGCTGGATTCTGTCGGAGATGGTCTGGATGTGGCCGCTAGAGAGAATGAGAGTGAGATTGGGGCTAGGGTTTTGTTGAGACGTATGTTTTTGAATTTTGAATTGTGATTTTGAATCCACGTTTCTGTCCACTTCATTAAGCATCACATGTTGTACCACGTGCATGAATTGTTCCATATTTCTTAATTTTAAGATATCTCATTTTCTCTCTCATATATGCATTATATATATTATATAGATATATAGATCTACCTACTCTAATAAAAGAGTATTTTTAGGAGACACATGTCATCTCCTAATTAAATGTAAAAAAGTTTTTCACGTCTCTCTCTCTTCTAAAAATATTAATAATTTTTATTAATTAAATTAATTAAATATTAATAATTATAAATCATATTATTAAAATTTATCAATTTACTAAAAATTAATAAAATATAATAAAATTATAATTATATCTTATATGTTTATATAATTTTAAAATTATTAAATATTTATAATTATTTGTTATTTATAATATTTAAATATTCATATTTCTTATTTAACCAACAATTGATAAATGTAACATATAAATTTTTATATAAATCATTGTTTATAACATATTATATTTGTTCAACCCATGTAATACATGGGTTTCTAGGCTAGTATACACACACACATTTTATCCTTTTATGTACATGTTTATGAACTAAAATTTAAAATAGTCCACAACCTTGGTTTATAACAACTTTGATATGATTTTATTTTAAATTTAATTACTAAAAACCCTAATGGTACAGTCTCCCCTACTTGAGGGAATTTCGTCCCGAAATTAGGTGGACTTTTGATTAAATGAATGTGGGTATTTGATTCATAAATGAGATACGACTGTATTTAACAAAGCAAACGATTTCAGCATGGAGTTTTAAACAAAAAATCCATGCCTACTATGATGTCAAAGTTTCTTGTTTGCATAAGAATTAAGTTAATAGAAAGAACAAGATTGTTTAATATTCAATACATAACCAAGACTTACCCAATCACATTTGATTTATTTATTCATAGTTAAACCTAAACATCCCATAAGATTTATTTGTAAAACTCTCAAAATCTTTCATTTACTCAACCGAGCCGTTCGTCATTGTTTTTTTGAGCTTGATTTGCATTAACATTGAAAACTGACCTCATGTTCCTTGATTTGTTTGGTCAGTTGTGGCAACCACATTGTTGTTGGCTCTTAGTGGACAATTATAGATGAAACGATTTGGATTCCCACAATTAAAGCAACCTTTAACCATGGGTTGTCTTGGAGAATTTACTTGATTAGTTGTAGCTTTAGGCACACGAAAAAAATTAGCAAAATGTCCAAATCGATTGCAATTTTTGCACAATCGACAAGGATTGGTTGAAGGATGATGATAGTTGCAGTTTGTGCACAATAGGAAAGGTCCAGTGTATGCCTTGTTATTGGCTTGCATAGTAGTAGTTGGTGCCACTTGTCGAAGAGGAACAACTTTAGTCACAGCTAGGCTCATGTGATTCTCTTTCCTTTTGTTTTTTTTTCTTGAAAGTAGAGGATGAATCATCTTTTGACTCTTTTTTTGAAGTCTCAGTTATATTCTTCCCATTATCTTGTTCTTTTTGTTTCTTGGAACCTTTTCTAGTTAAAGTCCCTGCTTTGACATGATTATCAGTGAGAGTTGCAGCAAGATGAGTTGCATCAGCTAGAGTAGCAGGTTTGCTACCCCAAACAACAGCTTGAATTATCATTGGCAATATACCAATGTATTTCTCAATTCCCCTAGATAATGGAGTCACCATGTCAAGGCAAAGCAGGCTGAGTTCATGGAATCTATTATTGTTGGCCATGTTTTCACCACTTTCCTGCTTGAGCTCCCAAAACTCATAATCGAGCTTTTTGACCTCTTTACGTGGGAAAAATTCACGAGTCATCATTTCCTTGAGCTGATTCCAAGTCAAGGTAGCAACAACTTCTCCTAGAGTTCATTTCTCATTATTCCACCAAGTAAGTTTGATGATTATAGTAGGATAATCATGATTTTTGGGGAGTTTAAAAAGATTTTTAGTTGTCAGGGCCGCTAGGCGCATCGCCTTGCGAGCAACCTTGGCGCCTAGGCATACCGCGTGAACTAACCGGCTAGGAGGCATCCCTTTCCCTTTTGCGCGCACCGCTTGGAGTGGAGCATTGGGTCAAGCGTACCGCCTGGACCCTTGGTCAGGCCCAATTTGGCCCATTTTCATGCTTTGGCCCATTTTTCGCGTATTTCACTATTATGATCATCGTTTTGAGGTTTGTGAACATCGTTTCACCTATTTTAGGTTCCCTAGAACCTAGGTGTAGTGCAAGTGGACTGTGGTTCGTTTAATTCACCAATGTTCGTTATTCAAGACACGTGCGTGTGTTTTACGATAATTCCTCGAATTATCTGTGTGTTTGGAATGTTGTGCCACGTGTCATACTAAATATTAACAATTCTAGTGCCACGTATGAAATAATAATACACATTATTATTAAAATAAAGTAAATGCTGACCTGGAATTTACGAGATGTCACAACGGCCAAACGTGAAGCCTTACCGTTTGGACCTGTGTGGTTTGCTAGGAGTGATTCTGAACCGTTTATGTATATACTTGAGATAAAATCAACCCCTTTGTGATATGAACCCTAGTTTCTTAATCCATCAAATTCGACTCGTTCATTGATCATGAGTGCGTGAATCTTTAGGGCTTTTGTTCTCCATCTAAATCCGATCGTAATGAATATAATAATTACCGGGAATTTTTTCGTATTGATTGATTTCGGTTGAGGAATACGGTCGTCTCAAACATGATGATGATTCGATGAACCAGATTATCCCAGGTTGTGTTTCCTATCTCGTTCGAATCAGAGAAGAGTCATGATGCTTGTGGGGTGTTCAATTTGATATGTTAATTTTGTTTTAAATCATTTTGGTTTACGTTTTTGTATGGTTCTTTCGGTTATGGTTAATCGCTTTTAAAGACATTCAAAACTCGAATTAATGGTATGGTTAGGCTTGAATACTGATTAGAAACACATGTATGTTACCGATTTGTGTTAATTGTTGTGTTTTGAAGTGTTTTAAATGGAACCCGTGGTTCCACTGGTTCGAACGGCTGGTGCTTTTGGGAAGAAGATGACCACTATGGCAAATTTGGCCCAACTATTTTCCTGTTTTTAATGTTTTAGTTTAAAACTTTCTTAAACCAATTTCAATTTTTAGCACTTACAACATTGATCCTTCATATTAACCTTCTAGTTATTTTATGTTGAACTTGTATAAAGTTTTAGAAAAGTTTTATGAGTTATTTATAAATAAATGTTTATAATTTTTAAATACCTCTTCAAGAATTTTAATTACTTATTGTTAATATTATTATCATAAGTTAAGTTATTTGTGTATTTATTATATATCTATATACACAACTCGTATATACAGTTTGTGAAAGAATTTGTTTACTTATTTAAATTACATTAATTTAATTAATATTTATTTTGTTTATACACACACACACAGACCTACCTATATATATACTTTTATGTACATGTTTATGAACTCAAATATAAAATACTCTACAACCTTGGTTTATAACACCTTTGATATGATTTTATTTTAAATTTAATTACTAAAAACCCTCATGGTTACACTTAATAGGAACCTAAATCATTATAGGTTCCTAGTTTATCATACTCTATGTGATATTGAGTTAAGGAAGCTGATTAAGGATTTAAGATAAGTTTGATGACTTGAGTTGCAATGTCCTTGACATTGAACGCTAAGGAAAGTTCTGATAAGCAAATCAAACACAAATAAATTATAAAACTTTAACCTAATGCAAAGCAGAACTACAAGAACCATAACACGAGTCTGAGTACTAATTGTGGATTTCAACACTCCAAGTTAGTTTCGTACAACCCTTTTTGTTTTTAATGATTTACAAACATCGGTGTATCATTATGAAATCTTTCCTAAACGCATTATATGCTTCACTATTATCAGTGTGATTTCATGGGATTTCATGTGTATCTTGCTATCACAATAATAAAAATTCCTTATATATCATGCCATATCTAGTGAACCCATGTGGGCCGAATGGGTGAACAACGATAGTACTATGGGGCCGACAACCCCATTTGCTGGGAGGATTGCATCTCCTTTGGTGTGAATGTTCGTTACCGTTTCCAAAATTAGCTTAATGTATGCGTTAGACATTAAAAGTTAGGCGCAAGGATATTTATCGACGGGTAGTATGTTATTAGATTTTTCAGTCAGAAAGGAACTAGATACAAGTCACATGGTTTTCTTTGTCAATGTGTATCAATGACTTTATTATCATATTATATTGTTTTGGATTATTTATTACGAACTCACCAGCTTTATGTTGATTTTTAAAACTTAAAACGTTTACTGGCAAATAGTGACGAGCAGTGAGAAAGCACTTACAGGAACAAGTTCAAAGAGGAATTACGGATCTTTGTTGTACTTTAAGTTTGTAAACAATGACTTAGGATGTTTAATAACTGCTTTAGAGTTATGTATAATACCTTTAGATAATTATATGTCTTTGATATCTGTTCAAGTAAAGTTACACCCCATCTTTGAGACTTCACCACCATGCTTCCGCAAATCATCAGATCATCGTAGCGACAACATCAATGACAACATCTAGTGAGGAGAGGTGGGGGTGTGACATCGGAATCACCATCATTTCCACCACCAAATCCACCACCTTCTCCAGGACCACGAACTCCAGCACCACCACCACCACGAAACCCTCCACCAGCACCTACACCACCTCCTAATTCAGGGACACTAAAATTGCCACCAAATCCTCCTTCGAGCCCAGACTCACCTCCAAATCCATCACCACCACCTACCCTAATCTCTTCTCCATCACCATGTCCCAATCCATATCCACCACTGAATTCAAGATCACCTATGCCAGTAGGCTCACCACCATAGAACGCCATTTCATCTCGAAAAGACGATGCCAAACCCGTCAATTTCTGAGCAGTGGGAGTGCAAACAAGAACAACAACAAAAACAACAACAAAAAGGAATAGTTTAGAAGAAGAAGCCATATTGAGATGACTATGATGAATGCTTGATGCCACATTTATATAGGAAAACTTGTCTTAGACATTTATATAGGAAAACTTGTCGAAGAGTGCAGAGCTGAATCTTGAGTCAGTGGTAATAGAGGTGGTTGTCTTCTTGGCGGCATTCTGATCATAACCGAAAGAGAATCGGTTAGTGCAGTGATCAGAAGCAGAAGACATATGCAAATAAAATCCTATATCACAAAATCTCTACATGAGGGTCCTTAGGTTATAGTCTAGGCCAAACCATTCAAGTAATATGACCTATATTTCTCTATAACCATGGCTCTGATACCAATCTATCACACCCCAGGCCGGCGGGAACTGATCGTGTTTTCCTGCCGGGCGGAAGGTTCCCGGGGTGCGATATCTTTGAGTGATAATCAAATGATCAGATTGTTTACATAGCACATGAGATATAAATGATAAATGCTAACATGACATGAAATATAATTACAAAGTTAAATTACATTGTACATCATAATTTAACTAAGTAAATCTAATAAAAAAGAATCAATGAGTTTATATCTTGTATATATACAAGATATACAAAAGATGATTCATTGTCTAGTCATCAAAAGTATGCAATATCCAAAAGTAGCTAGGTCTTCTAAAAGTCCACTAGCTAGTCCTTGCATATATGAAATTACACATGTTCGTCACCTGAGAAACATGTATTTAAACAAAGTCAACACTAGGTTGGTGAGTTCATAAGTAAGTTAATTGAAAACCTTGATTCATTCACATGCACAATCACAATATGTATTTCGTTACTTGTATGTTGTTTGTTCACTTGTTTACCCAATGGCCTTTCAATAGTTATATTTACAAGTAATATATCATCCTAGTAGTGATGCTTATATATAGGGCATATGTAAGGGAACTAAGCCCTAGCCAACATCCCACCACATCACTACTAGAACTCCATACCACTTGCAATACAACTATTGATTTTCCATTCCCAATCCAATGCCTATGTCATTCTTGAATCATCTGTGATAACTTGTATAGAATAATTTAATGAAATAATTGCAGTTATCGAACCGAAGTTTAGATAAACATTATAAGTTAAGGATATTAGATTTATCAAATCTGTCCCTTATATTATTCTATATTTGAGAGGTTAACTGTTGTTACACTTTTAAATATTAAGAGTGTTAATTAACCACTTGCAACTTGTTCTTGAACCATAGTGCATAGAGCCTAAAAGGAATCCATTGAAATCCTCACGTAATCAGATTCCAATGCATCCGATTTACCTCTACCACTTTGTATGTCTAGCGTCCTTAACGAAATCTATTACTAGTAGTGTAACATGAGAGAAGATCACTTTCTCAACCTACTAGTCAATAGAGTGTCCGCTGGATTAATTACTTATCACTGCAGATTAATATCACCATGTGTCGCTTACCAGAACCTGACTTGAAGTCGCCCTGTCACCGGTCATACGTTACCGGCCAAAGAATCAATACGATCAACATACTAGCCCTACAAACTAGATGTTTGTCAAACCTATGGTACCACTATGCTATCGTCGGTTTAGTCAAGTCAAACTAATTGGCCAGCGAATTAAAGGGGCTTACATGATCTACTTGTACAATTTGGCACATGATTGAAGTGATATAATGCAACAGGTCAATAGTAACTAATTGTAATTGTATTCACTTGTATTCTTGTTCTCATTGTCATATGTTCTCCGTGATATTAACAAAGTTAAATAAGAACTTGTCTTATTGCATTATGTTAATCGTTTGAGTGAATGATGTTGTTATCATGAAGTTACATTATCATGATTATCATTCTTTGTTCCTTGTTCCTTGTTCTCTTATAATATGTGTTGAATTGAAAAGCTAAGTGTTATAAGAACTAGTCTTATTACACTTACTTAATTCTTGTATCGAATGATGTAATGAAGATGTGTTATCTTCATATCATTCTTATGTGTGTTCTTGTAATCATGTCATCATGTTCCTTGTAATTGTTTCCATGTTATTTCTTGTAAGAATAACTAAGTGTTGTAAGAGATAATCATACAACTATGTTATTCTATCGTGTTGATGAGTTATGATATTATAATATCATCATCATCTTATTTTTCCCTGTCATAATGTAATCATACAAGCAAACATACAATGATATATGATAATAAGCAATTTAATATCATTTAATCAAAGTATTAACAATATGTAAGCAGAACTTTTAAGTAAATAAAAGTAAAGCATGTTTCTCAGCCCCGAGAGTTTAAAATCAGTAAAGATTAAAGAAAAGGGGTTTATGAACTCACCTTGTGATTGTAGGGTTGACTTAGCTTAAAAGGAATAAGACACGCGCTCTTGATTGTTCTTTGATGTTGATTTCATGATCCTGTATTGAATTCAAATTGTATGTGTCTTATGAGTATGAGGTTATTGTTTATTGTGTGCGTATGCGGGTTAGCCTTAACTTGGCTAACACTCGTGAGTCTCGGTTGTCTACATTCGGCCCTGTGTATTTGTTGTGATTTTTACTTGTTCCTTTGTTTACTTGACTTAACACTTGAAATCAATTGTGAGTGTATCCAAACTAAATTGTGTTAGGATTTATGACTCTAATTCCAAAACCTTGTTATCCTTGTAACAATTTAATTGAGTAATTACGAGTATTTGTCATAATTTAATCCGATTTAATGTGTTAAACTTTCTCATTAATCGTGTGACCGAATGGGGGACTCATCGTGGGCCGAATAATGTGTGAGCTTGATGGGCCTTCATGATGGATCGATTGGGTTTTCTTGGGCCTATGCAACATGAAATTGGGCCGATCGGTTGAGTCGGATGGGTTTTATTGGGCTCAAATGAGGTTACGGGCCGTAGCAAAGGGATTGGGTCTAGGGTATTCTTGGGCCGATGGAATGGTTGGGCCAAGGAAAAATGTTTTGGGCTTTGGCCAATTGAGTTACTATTGGGCCACTATACAATTAACTTGGGCCGAAGGTTGGTCTGATCATAAACCGAAGAATCACTCCCCAAGGCCGCGAACCTTGGGGGTCGGCTAACATAGGTTCGGCAGGGAGGCACCACCGGTTCGGCTGCATGGGTGGAAGGTTCGGGGTGGTTAGGCTTGGCTGACCACCATGGTTCGCCACCCATATAGTTCGCCAGTCATGTAGCAGTGGTTCGCTAGTGTGAAGAAAGGTTCGTAGATAAAGAGATGGTTCGGCCGTCGTGTATGAGTGTTCGTCTCCAAGATCAAAGAAAGTTTCGTTACATGAAATCATGGGTTCGTGAACATACAGGGTTCGGCTCCTTCCGAGGCTCGGCCATGGTCTGATGGGCACAGGTTCGTGAGATGTTAAATGGTTCGCTGAGGTTCGCCAGTTGGTCTAGGGTTCGGTGACTCAAGGGCTCGTGAACATAGGTTCGTCTAACACTCGAAGGTTCGGCAAAACGCGAGGGTTCGGCTAGTGCAGGTTCGGTGATGGAGATGCCCACAGAAAGTTTGTCATACGCAAGAGGGTTCGGCAGTGGCTTTAACGAACCCTAGTTAGGTTCGGCCAGCCTTCTCTTTGCACGATCTGGAGCTGTTCAGCATCTCCTTCGTTGAACCTAGCCGTCCTAACTCGTGCCCATCCAGCTACTGGTTGACTCTAGGTCCCATGATGTGCACATGAAGGTTTAGGGTCGATTTAAATGGTGTCAACCGGACATGGGTAAAAACCCTTCTTTTTTGTGAACTAGATGACTTCATACCTCAAATTCAACCCAGTATTTGCTCAGATCTGTTGTACTTTCATGTAGAGGATGTCAATAGCTACGCGTGGGTTCAAGAATCACCCAAATCCATGGAGAAATGAAGGAGATATGAGAGATTGAAGGTGTAAAAATGGTGGTTCTTGTGTTAGCCGGAAATGAGAGAGAGAGAGAAGGATTGTGGAGGTGAAAAATGAGAGAAAAGCTCTCACTTAAGGTTTTTATACTTCTGGTGGTGTTCGGGTCCGTTTCGGTTGCTCGGTTCGCGTTTTCGTCGCGTATCCAGATTTTTACGCTTAATTAATTGAAGTTAATAAAAGAAGATTATTTTAATTTATTGATGAGTTTCAAAATTGTAAACTGTTAAATATTTTATTTTATTAAATTTATTATCGTTCCGTGTCGTGTTTCGTTTTGTTTCGTCGAATCGCGTCACCACCGGGCGTATTCGTTCGAATCGTCACTTGAACGAACACGACGATGGTTTTGCTTTCCGACTTTTGTTTTCTACTTTCCAGTCATCATTTCAGAACGTTAAACTCACAGATATGTTTGTGTGAATCGTTACTCACGCAAACACACTGTCAATTCGTTATTCTGAAACGACGCTGTGTTTTATGTTTGAATTGTGTTTCCCCACTGTCAGACTCAACTAAACATCCTGATATCACATTGTTTTCACATTGAATTGTCGGCCATCTGATTCCTGTCATCTATGGATATCATATCGCAACCGATTGTTTTTGTCATTCGCTTGAACATCATTGTTTCTCATGATTAGTTGTGTTAATTGTACTTAGGTTTTCACTTAAATACACACAACTAGTGTTTCAAATGTACATTGCATTTACTGTATTTAAGTTTACACGAAAATACGTACAACGATTTCTTGTATTTCTGAATCGGTTAATACAAACACTGTTTACAATCACGTATGTACACATAGTTACTGTAGAAAGTACATGCACCGTACGGACTTGCCGGCCGGTCTGATACCAGTTGTCACAGTCTCCCTTGTTAAAGAAATTTCGTCTCGAAATTTAAGCATAAAGGCCAGGCTTTATTTCTCGAACAGGTGGGGATACTTTGCTTTCATGTTGTCCTCGTGCTCCCAAGTAAATTCTGGTCCACGCTTGGAGTTCCATCGAACCTTTACAATAGGGATACGGCTACGTTTCAGTTTCTTAATTTCACGTTCCATAATCTCTACAGATTTTTCAATGAAATGTAGTTGTTCATCAATTTGTATTTCTTCCAATGGTATGATCAATGACTCGTCTGCTAAGCACCTCTTGAGATTTGACACATGAAACACATCGTGTACTCCGCTGAGCTCATCAGGGAGTCTGAGTCTGTATGCCACATGACCTATGCGTTCAGTAATCTCAAACGGTCCAACATACCTAGGTGCTAGCTTGCCCTTAGCCCCAAAACGAACTACGCCTTTCCATGGGGACACTTTCAACATGACTCGGTCACCCACATCGAATTCCAAAGGCTTGGGCCGTTTGTCTGCGTAACTCTTTTGGTGGCTACGTGTTGCTTGTAATCGTTGTTGTATCTGGGCTATCTTATCAGTAGTCTCCTGAATAAGTTCAGGCCTAGTTATCCTGTTGTCTCCAACTTCGGTCCAACAAATTGGAGACTGACATTTTCTACCATAAAGTGCTTCAAAAGGAGCACATCCAATGCTACTGTGGTAGCTATTGTTGTAGGATAACTCAATGAGTGGTAAGTGTGTGTCCCAACTTCCACCGAAGTCTAGGATGCATGTTCTCAACATATCCTTTAGGGTTTGAATGGTGCGTTCGCTTTGTCCATCCGTTTGTGGATGATAAGCGGTGCTCAAGTTAACACTTGTCCCTAAGGATTGTGCAATGATT
The DNA here is from genome assembly GCA_009363875.1 of Mikania micrantha. Classification (NCBI taxonomy): domain Eukaryota; kingdom Viridiplantae; phylum Streptophyta; class Magnoliopsida; order Asterales; family Asteraceae; genus Mikania; species Mikania micrantha. Next base: position 101,585,490 of record CM018692.1, on the reverse strand, counting down.
GCCAGAACCGCGAAGTAAATCTACTGTCCCGGTCAGAAATAATAGACAACGACACCCCGTGTCTAACTACTATTTCATCAATGTATAGTCTCGCTAGTTTCTCCATCTTGTATGTCTCTCTGATTGGCAAGAAATGTGCGGACTTGGTCAATCTATCAATGATGACCCAAAATCGTATCCGCTGGAAGTGGGGGGTAGCTTGGTAATGAAATCCATAGCTATTTGTTCCCACTTACATTGTGGTATCTCTGGTTTTTCCAGCAAACCCGAAGGTTTCTGGTGTTCAGCTTTGACTTTGGCACATGTGAGGCATTTTCTGACATAAGTGGCAATGTCTTTCTTCATACCTGTCCACCAATAAAACGACCTAAGATCTTGATACATCTTATCGGCACCAGGATGAACTGAATAACGTGTCTTGTGTGCCTCGTCAAGTATGAGTGTTCGAAGTTCCTCTACAGCTGGAATCCAAACACGATCTAGATAATAGATAACTCCATCTTGTCTTGTCTTGAAGTGTTTCTCGGCTCCATAATCGAGCTCGCGTTTCAAGTTGTCTCTTGCCACTGCTTCTTGTTGTGCTTGTAGAATGTGATCTCTCAGACTTGTTTGCACAGTCATTCCCATGGCGCGAATGCGTAAGGGGTTGACTCTTTCCTTCCGGCTCAAAGCATCTGCAACAACATTTGCCTTGCCCGGATGGTATTTGATCACACAATCGTAATCGTTCAGGAGCTCAACCCAACGTCTCTGTCTCATGTTAAGCTCTTTCTGATCAAATATGTGCTGTAAGCTCTTGTGATCTGTGAAGATAGTGCATTTGGTACCATACATATAGTGTCTCCAAATCTTTAATGCAAAGACAACAGCTCCCAGTTCTAAGTCATGTGTCGTGTAATTCTTCTCGTGTATCTTCAGCTGTCGTGAGGCATAAGCAATGACTTTGTCTCGTTGCATCAAAACACATCCGAGTCCCTGATGGGAAGCATCACAATAAACTACAAAGTCATCATTGCCTTCTGGGAGTGTTAAGATTGGAGCATTGCACAATCTTTGTTTCAATGTCTGGAATGCCTCTTCTTGTTTCTGAGTCCACACAAAAGGTTCAGACTTCTGTGTGAGCTTGGTGAGAGGCAAGGCTATCTTAGAAAAATTCGAGATGAATCTCCTGTAATAACCTGCCAATCCCAAGAATGATCTGATCTCTGTCGGTGTTGTAGGCACATCCCAGTTCTTGATTGCTTAAATCTTGGCCGGATCCACGTGTATACCATTACTGTTAATCACGTGACCCAAGAACTAAACTTCTCTTAACCAAAATTCACACTTAGAGAATTTGGCATAGAGTCGTTCCTCTTTCAGAAGCTCCAAAACTGTCTTGAGGTGTTGCTCATGTTCCTTCTCGTTCTTTGAATAAATCAGTATATCATCAATGAAGACGATAACGAACTGATCTAAGTACGGCTTGCACACCCGGTTCATCAAATCCATGAACACTGTCGGTGCGTTCGTCAGTCCGAATGGCATCACCCAGAATTCGTAGTGACCATATCGGGTACGAAAAGTCGTCTTTGGTATGCCTTCCTCTTGAATCCGGAGCTGATGATAACCTGATCTCAGATCTATCTTTGAAAAGTATTGTGCTCCCTGTAACTGATCAAACAAATCATCAATCCTCGGTAACGGGTACCGATTCTTGTTGGTAAGTTTGTTGAGTTCTCGATAATCAATGGACATCCTGAAAGTTCCATTCTTCTTTTTAACAAAAAGAACCGGAGCTCCCCACGGGGAAAAGCTCGGTCGGATGAATCCTTTATCAAGTAGCTCTTGTAACTGATGGGACAACTCCTGCATCTCTGATGGAGCAAGTCTATAAGGAGACTTAGCTACAGGAGTTGCTCCCGAAATCAAATCGATTCGGAACTGCACCGATCTCTCAGGTGGTAGTCCCGGTAAATCATCCGGAAACATGTCTGCAAAGTTTCTCACAATTGATACATCTTGAATCTTGATCGCCTTCTTGTATTTCTGAATCACGTGAGCTAGAAATGCGACGCATTGTTTTCGTAAGTACTTGCGAGCCTTCATGCACGATATTATCTTGACACTACGTTTCGCTTGGTCTCCACGAATCTCCAAGACCTCATTGTTCTCCACAGGAATGCGTAGTAGTTTATCGGAACAGATGAACTCAACTCGGTTAAGAGATAGCCAATCCATTCCGATAATGATGTCGAAACTGCCCAGCTCCATCGGTATCAATTCGATGGAAAATGTGTGATAGCCAAGTGTTAGTGGGCAATTCCTAAATATTTTGTCTACTGTAATCTATTTGCCGTTAGCTATCTCAATAGTGTAAGTGGAGTCTAACAATTCCTTAACATAATCAAGATGGCATGCAAAATCGGATGAGATGAAACTCTGATCCGCACCAGTGTCAAATAATATGGATGCATAGAAGTCAGATAAGAGAAATGTACCTGTAATAACATTCGGGTCCTGTCGTGCGGCAGCAGCTCCTATCTGAAAGGCTCGTCCTCTTGGTGCTTGAGCCCTTTGTTGGTTTCTCTTGGGACAATCCCGAGAGAAATGTCCAGGTTCACCATAGTTGTAGCAAGACATGTCCAGGCTAACTCATGAAATCTTGTGGTGTAGGCCAGATGCCCACCACCGATCATCTCCAGGTTGAGCAGTTCAGTCTCAACTTTCTTCAGTTCATTTCTTGGGCAAAACTCTGCCCTCAACATCGCCTTGAAGTCATTCCAAGGCATAGCCTGGGCCTCATCCCGACCTCTGATCGAAACTTGAGCGTTCCACCAAGTTAACTCTCGCTTGTGAAATGATCCCGCAGCATACTTGACTCTGTTCTGTTCAGGACATCCACTGATGTCAAGGGTAGTCTCCAACTTTTCGATCCAATGGATCAATCCGACGGCACCCTCACTGCCACTAAAGCTAGGTGGCTTGCAGCCTACAAAGTTCTTGTAGGCGTAGTCCTGTTGCTGACGGGTGTTACCACTGCCTTCCCCCGATGAGTTAGCAACGTTGTTGTTGTTGTTGATCCGGTTCATCATTTCGGGAACATCATTGTTTCTCATGATTAGTTGTGTTAACTGTACTTAGGTTTTTACTTAAATACATACAACTAGTGTTTCAAATGTACGTTGCATTTACTGTATTTAAGTTTACACGAAAATATGTACAACGATTTCTTGTATTTCTGAATCTGTTAATACAAACACTGTTTACAATCACGTATGTACACATAGTTACTGTAGAAAGTACACGCACCGTACGGACTTGCTGGCCGGTCTGGTACCAGTTGTCACAATGATCACAGGTTTCCAGAACTTTGCTATTAGAAAAAATTGTATTCTTTGTATTAGATAGTCAATGATATACTGATATTCTACATGGTGCCAGCCATGGCTGTAACTATTGATTCCCTTTGTTAGCTTCAAAGGGGCTTATCTTTGTTGCATGTTCATTTGTGATCAACTTGCTGCTATATTGGACACCCAATTCATGACGATGATAAGTGTCATTGGTTTCTCTATGGTCTGGGTTCGTCTTTTGAAACTTTCTCAACGACCACAATCGTTGTCAGTTCGATCACATATTTCATTTTGATACTCTTATCACAAGCTGAGAGCCATGAGCTGTTTTAGCAGTCCATTTAAAACTCACCAACCTAACGAATATCCTTTGCTCAAAATTCTAGATCTGGTACACGTTCCTCACAAATATTCGTGGCAAATCTCGTGGTGGGTCAACCTTTGCAGACTAAGTAAAAGTTCAGAGCGACAACACCAAGATATTATCATCTTCAAGCTCCATATGAACCATTAAATAAAATTGGTCGTCTATCTGTTACTTCATTGTTAAGAACACCAATTAATTATTAATCTTGTCAACTATCAAAAACTTGTAAATTGCCTTTTATACTGTACACTATACACTTTTTGCTTGTTTTGGATATAATTCAACTAGTTTTCCACTTAAGAACAAATTTGATTTCCACAAGGACCACAACATATTGGTAGCCTTCTTAACTTTTGTGCATACTTCATTTTTTTCCAAGGTTAAATGTTTACAAACATATAGTAGGACATATCTGGCAAAGTGCAAGCACTGTTATATGACTGAAACTAGGCTTTGTATGCTTTTCAATGCTTGCAAGTTTACTAGTTGATGTAATTCATTTCTCTTGCATGTGATTATTTCAAGAGGCGGAGTTGGTTATTCATTTAGTTTGGTATTCATTTGCTTTGTTTATGGTTTAATAAGTGAGCTGTTGGAGGAGTTGAATAGCCCTAATCATGTGTTCGTTTACATAAGTTTTTTTCTTATTTAAGGTTGTTCTAATGTTACTTTATTGTATTCGGTATTCTTATTCAATAAAAAACCTCTTGAGAAATCATTTTTGTTTGTCTGTTTCATTTAAATATTTTCCTTTTTGAGTTGTGTGAAATAGTTCTAATATCAACAGTGGTATTAGAGTAATTTAGTTGATTTTAAATTTCTATGTGTCTCAATCCAGCTTCTTCCATGATTCATCAAACAAGCATGCATCCCACAACACCCACTCCGATCCCAATGTTTAAAGGTGAAGGTTACGAGCACTAGTCCACCAGAATGAAGAAGTCCATAAGAACGAAGACCATCCTTTTTGGGAATCCAAGTAACCATTTACAACTTTTAATTAATTATATTAATTAAGTAAATCATATTTGCATTTGCGGAAGTATTAGGTTACATGATTTTGTTCAAAACAAAATTCCCAAAACAAGAATCCTAATACAAATTAATAAACAAATCACAACCATAGGGTGTTTAGATATCGACCTTATTCGAAGATAATCAAAAACTCACCGTGGATCCGACAGCAGTCTCGCTAGATGACCAAATCACAAATAGCGATCTCTATCGTCGAAAAAAACACCAACCGAGTGATCTAAAACCACCTAGGGTGGTGTGGCGCACATGGGGTGCTTGTTGGTGTTCAATCGAAGCCAAGGAGTGGGGGAGGGGGTGCGGCCAAGGGAGAGGGAGAGAGTTTTGGGTTTTTCAAAAATGAAAAATTTTGTTGTTAGATCTAGATATAAAATCTTCTACATATTCAAATCATATTTATGCTCTAACCCCCACAATTTATTTACATAAATTCCCTCTAGTAATTAACCATTTAATTAGAATTCTTTTATTTTACTAACCAATCATTTATTTAGTAAATATTAATTAAATATCTAAAGTTTAATTAATTAAACTTTTTCAATTTTATTTTAATTAATTATCACTCTAATTAGTTTCTCCAAAACACTGTTATTTCATAAATAATAAAATCATCGGTTTGAATAATTCGTGAACTTGTATAAATCTAATACAATTTTAGACTTAACTTTTGCTGTCCTCCAAAGTGTAAATCTTTGGATCATACCCCGATAGTAACATTGATATTATCGATGATCTGACATCCTATATCCAACGTCTTGAAGTTTAGAGATCTATGGGTTCTTGTTGAAATTGGTGTAAATGAACAAGAATACGATTCGACCAATTTAAAAAATGTCAAGATATGAGATGTTCATGTAATGGCGCTAATACATCAAGTGGTTCATGATCATTTTTTTCTCAAATTTCTTCGGCTAAATCTGCAAAACAAAGTTGGGAGATTCTCATAATGGATTACCAAGAAGATATGTAGGTGAAGGCTATCAAACTTCATGGTTTGAGGAGAGAATTTGAAAATCTATCAATGTGAGAAGGGTAGTGTCACACCCCAACGTATGACGTAATATATCAGGTATGGTTTGCAATTGCTTAAAGGCTCATGGTGCTATTTGAAAGTTATAATATTTAACAATTCAATATAAAACAAACACAATTTCATTTAAATATAATGTCAAATGATAAACTTCCAAACATTACATCATAAATTCAAACTACAATTTATTATTCAATAGTAATCTAGATCCAAAATTTCATAAGTTTCTTCACCCAAAGCTCTAAAATGTTACACATGCATGTAAAATAAGATTTTGATCAACTATTTGCATAGTTGGTGAGTGTTACATATATTTGATGTAGATATGTATGAAAGATGCAAACATAAATCTAACAAGTAAGTATTAAAGTCATGCATAAGAACAAGTTGATATATATGAATGAATATCCCATATGTATCCTATCAAGTATCCATACATAATGGTAATTCAAGTACACACTCACACACATTCGTATTTCAAAAAGTTTTCTAAGTGTACCTTTTACCGTTTACCGCAATGACAAAAGCCAACGTGATGATGGCATCTGACCAACCTTAGGTTACTTAGTATTATGCTCTTGCATGACTGGCAACAATAAAGAATAAATACATGCATCACACATAACGATTAATAAAAAGGCTAACTAGATATAAAGCTTGCATCATAATTTGAATGATTTCTAAAGTTTGAATAAGTTTGAATACTAACATATGTAACATCCCTAAAAGATACAAAATCACAAATAGGGATTATGGGAACTCACATGATTGATGATTGAACAAGGGAATCCTTTGATATGTTTTATTGAATCCACAACCCTCAATAGCCCTATGTTTGTATGAGTATGACTAAGAATTCAAAACTAATCAGACGTCTTTTATAGAATGATAAAGAATGGAATGGAAGGTTATCATAATTCAAAAATAGTTATTAAGTAATTTAAATAAGTATTTTGTGAGTTTCTGTAAAAATTTAATAGAATATTATTATTTCATATATTCTACCATAATAGTTTGAATTTCGTATTTAGAATCAATTACTTACAATAAAATATTTTAAGGGCTTTAAATAACAAATAATTAAAACATTTGTATAAAAATTAGTATATGTTCCTAATTATTTTTGAATCAAAATTAAGTGTTTTATAAAACAAAATAAATAATGGTTGTGCATAAAATTATTTAATAATTTATAAATAATTTTCAACTATTTTTAAAATTAGAAAAATAATATACAACAAGTTTAATAATTTTAATCACTTTTATAATATTTTTTGAATATGAATATATTTAATTATTCTAAAAAAAATAACTTCATATATGTATGTCTTTAAAGGAATATAAATTCCTTATGTTTTATATGTTTCAGAATTAAAATAAATATAATAAAAATAAAATGTTCAACCTTTTATATTCCGAATGTTTGAAATTATTTTTAAAGATTTTTAGAAAAAAATTGATTTTTTTAACCATCTAGAGAGTCTAGAAAGCCAAACGATCTAGACTCCACCCACGAGTGGCCACGACCTTAGCCAGCCTCAACGTCTCACCGCTCGATTGGCTTGAGGCTTCTTTGCTTGTATCGAATTCGATAAATGATTGATCGTGGATTTCAAACATCATAGGGCCTTTGTTTCAGGGATTGATACAATAAAAATGGTATAACTTATTGCCTGGTATGATTTTGAATTGATGAAGATTAAGTATATCACAGTTCTTGAAAATCGTTGGGTTCAATCCGAAGCAAAAGAGGTTCTCAGAAGGTGTTTATGAATTCCTTGGTTTCGGAAACTAGTCGCGATGTTATAGGATTAATCAATTTGATTTGTTTCGTTTGTTAAAATCAATTTTAAGTCAAAGTTTTAATTACAATCAATCGGTTTTGGTTCATATACTTAAATGGTATTAAAAGTAGAATTGATTTTGCGCTTATGTTCGATTAACGACTAAAAACATGCCTATGACTCGTAGTGTAAGGGTTTCGAAGTCGGGAACAAGGAAAGCGAAGGAGAAAAATGCCATTTTGGCAACACTGATCCCTCAATTTACCAGATTTTACATGTAAATTTTAAGTTTCTTAAACTAAAATTCGGCCTTCACACTTACAATATTGGTCCCTCAATTTTCTAATTTATTATTTTATGTAAAATTCTTATAAAAGATTCGAATTTTATTTTTATTAGTTATTTATAAATTAGATCTTTATAATTTTAAATATATTTTATTGAGTTTAATAAAAGTTTAAGTGTTCATACACTTATATCTATTATATATACCGATATATTAAACCTTTTTGTATAACCAAAAGAATATAATTGTTTTAAGAATTTTGTTTATTAATTGTCGGATCGGGTTATGCAATAAGCAGAACACTTTCACAAGTAATCTTCTACTGAGCTTGATAGATGCGGAAGATTATATCAACTCACTCACACTTGCAGGAAAAAATATAATACAAGTGAACATATTTATACTAAAACCTACAATTGTATTCTCATAGAAATACAGGCTGGACAAGATACTAGAAAACAAACTAATGCTAAAACTAGTATACAGTTAAAGCTTGACAGACTAAAGTCTTCTGAAGCTTTTGTATTCGGAAGCCTGTGTATTCAGAAGCCCTTTATTTTTGTTGAGTTATTTTGTATTAATTACAATCAATACAAATATCTTCATTGATTTTTACAATAAATGCCTAAACTACAAATGGCATTTAATGTATCATATCTATGTAAGTCTGAAAAGTCTTTCTTGTTGCTGACTATCCTTGGAATGTCTTCTGAGTTGATCTTGATGATAGAAAGCGTCTCTGAATATTTCCATAAAGGTCTTGGATCTTGTTAGACTAAAGTCTTCTGAAGCTTTTGTATACGGAAGCATGTGTATTCGAAAGCCCTTTATTTCTGTTGAGCTATTATGAAGAACAAAGTTATCTTCCGAGGGTACTTTGTCTTTTGAAGCTCTTAAGCTTCTTCCGAAGACTTGTTCCTTCCGGAAGATAACTCTGTCCTTCCGAGGCTTGTATGGACTTCGTGTGGTGTCAAGGACTTAGAAGATTTGAAGAGCATCAGCCTTTATGTTCTTACAGTCTCCCCTAGGCTCATGCTTCCAAAACTTTATCGTTCTCCTCTGAGAATTTGTGCCCTTGCCTTGACCCATTTTATGGCAATCCTGCCTTCAGCACCATTGTCAGGGTTCTATAGAGGGAGTCTGTCTAAGTCAAAGAAAATGAGGTCCTGAACAACAATGAGCTCATGTATGTTCTTCACCATTTTGACTCCTCCTACTTGTCTAAGAGTGAACAAATTTTGTGTGGCATTGAAGCTCCACTCAACTATTGGAATATAAGATATTATAGGCTTTGGTGAACCGTGTGTTGGTTGTGAATCGTGTAGCATTCGTGTAGGTGTTCGTCGTGTGCAAAACGCGCAAGTCGCGTCTATGGACAACTTACTATTTATAGTAAGTTTCCATTTGTGGAAAGTTTCACAAAGCATAACGATTTTAGAGTTCTAGCATGCTCGTTAGTCCTACGTGATCATGTTAGCACATTACACATTATCAAGCGAATCAAATAGGTCACGTAAGTCATGTTTGTGTACAAAAAGTTTTCTAAAATGGAAAGTTTCCATTTCTAGCATATGCGATATCGGAAACCATCTAACTTAATATTCAACCATTCTATTAAAGCATATTAAACCACTTAGCGTGCTCAAATCATACAAAACATCCATACGTTAACTTTTCTAAAAATAAATTTACTATAAATAGTAACTTTGTAACTTTGCATACAAATGACCACTCTAAACATTTCTAATCAATTTTTATACCACATATCATCATAATAAGCCATCTAACATAATTTAATCATACACATTTGGCCAATTTCACCATTTATCAATATTTAGCTTGTAAAAGTTACTATATATAGTAACTTTGCTAAAAATGATCATAATCAACATTGAAATCTCATTCTAAGCATTAATAACATCCTAATAACATCCTAATAGCAAGTATGCACCCATGCATGTCCATATAATCATCCTTATCAACAACATGTAACTAAAAAGTTACTATTATTGGAAAGTTCATCAAAAATCACCTTTTTAACTATTTTAATAGCATTCAAACATGTAGATCATCATCTATAACATTTATAATCATATATCATCATTCAAGATCATCTAAAATACACTAGATTGTACATGCATGAAGCTATTTCATCAAGTTATGCCCATATCATGCATTTTAATGACACACATCATCATAGATCATCATGAAACGTTCTCTAACCACTTTAGATCATCAAGAAACATATTAAGATCAACAAACCCAGATCAAAATTTCGTGCATGTGCAATAAAGGTGCTTGCATGTGTGATATTAAGCTTGCATGTGTGTGTAGAAGTGATTTTAGGCTACAAAGAGTGTGTGACTACCTTCTAGAGCTCCTTGATCCTCTGGGATGATGTTAAATCAGCTTCCTAGTCTCCTGGTTTGTTGGATTCGACAAGAACAAGAAAGGAGGTGATGGTATTCAAGCCTCTAGGTAGTCACCAAGCTTCAATCTTCAAGTGTGGAGCTTCAACTTGGCCTTCAATGTCTTCCATGAGGTGATCCAGAGGTTGAAGATGACTTTAGAGGATGACGATGTCGAGTAGAAGTGACCAGGACTCGGTAATGGTGGTATAGGGTGGCTAGATACGATTACATCTTGGTTTTATAAAGATTTTGCGTGCTGGCCTCGTCGCGTACCGCGGAGAGAGGCAAAAAGAAGTGTCGAAACGAGCCCGGGTCTCATAAGTTAGGCCATTGTAGAATTTCTCTACAAGGGCCCAGTCAGAGAGACCATGATGGGAGCATCTGCTAAGCAAATTATGGAATCTCTCACAAGCAAGGTAGTATGGCTCATCGGGTGCCATACGGAAAGAGTGGATCTCATCACGAAGGCGAGCTGCCTTGGCAGGTGGAAAGTACTTCTTAAGAAATGCATCTCTAAGACTGCCCCAAGTAGTGAAAGATCCAGGTGCATGTATTTCGAGCCATGTGGCGACCCTACCCGCAAGAGAAAAGGGAAATAGCTGCAAGAAAATGGCATCTTCAGTGGCACCTTGAAGATTGAAGGTACCACATATGCGAGTGAGGCGAGCTATGTGTGCTGGAGCATCCTCATCATCTCGGCCATTAAACTGAGAGTTATAAATGGCTGTCATTATATACAAGGGAATCTGCCACGAATTTTCCTTCGTGATATTTGGCACAGTGATGGGATTATTAAGTCCCGTGAAACCTGCAGTGGCCTGCTGGTGAACCGTGCGACGCACAGCCATGGGTGGAATAAAGTGCAACCGAGGACTAGAATGAGTAGAAGAATTAGAAGAGTTTAATTAAAACTAATAAAAATCGAATAAGAAGTCCCCGGCAACGGCGCCAAAAACTACACAATCGAATAAGAAGTCCCCGGCAATGGCGCCAGAAACTTGATGTGTGCAAAGTAGTTTAATTAAAACTAATAAAAATCAAAGCTAATCTAGACACTAAGTAATACTCTAGACTCTCTAAACTAAACTACTAACAGGCAAGTGAACCTATCAAAAAGTAGTACAGAGAAGTAATTCTGGATATCGAACCCACATACTCCTATAGAAAGTGCAAAATAAACTCAAGGACTTATCTATACAAATGACTTAAATTAAATTAATTGTTTGAAAGGGGGTTTTGTAAATAACTTATTAAACTGAAATTAATAAAATCTAGAAAACCGAATTAAGACTCAAATAGGAAAATGCAACTAAAATTCACGAATGATGAAGTGACTACCTAGGGTTTACTTTATACATGTTTAATGTGTTTAGATTGATTATGGAACTTATTTTGGAACCGGGATCTTTGAATTTTAACTTATCAACAATTTAAAGATTCTTTAACCATTTTCAAAGATTTCAACCAAAGTGTCTATAAGTATTTTAAATACCGGTTTAGGTTAATTACTTTCACAAGTTAACCAACCCATCAATGATATATCCTAAAGACTATCTACCTCACGGAAATGAAAGTCTCAATGCATGAAATGCAAGGGATAATAAGGACATTCATCTTGGATTTAGCATACAAAACTATGTTCAATTTACCTAATCTTGGTCTTTTCTCAAAGACTTTAACTAGTTCTTAAACATACAAGATATACTAACAAACCCTCACCTCACGGCTATTGAATTTGGTTAAACATCTAATTCATTTGTGACCTAATCATCCTTCCTATGAATCACTACGTCTAGTAATTCATCCATAAATCAAGAACACCAAGTAAATGAACTAGCATGCACCTATTACACGAAAGACATTCTCCAAAACACAGAGGAAACAATAAACATTCAAACACATACAGGAGTCCAAACCAAATCATTAAACCATTGAAAAATCCAAACTTGTTCCACAATCAATCGTTATAAACATCAAACATGCATATTCGTAAAACCCTAGGTGGTCTAAAAGCTTTAGCCACGAATCATACTAAATAAACAGTAAGACGTAATGTCAAAACAAATCTCAAACATCATTCAAATGAAAATAACAAGAAAGAAAGAAGAACCGATCACGTTACACCCTTCGGATCACTCGTCTAGGGCTTCCCGATGATCCAACTCGACTCCAGTCTCGTCTCTTTGCTTCTAGTCACCTCCCAAGTCATCTCTGATCGTCCAAAATCAAATGAATCCGCCTCCAGCCGTTTTTTTCCACATTAAACTCGATTTTCTGAGATTTTAACCTTGTCGCGCTACGCGACAGGCTTCCTTGAACCCTTCGCGCTACGCGAGGGAACCCATTACCCGAAAAAATAGTCGGGTCAATCCCGTAATCATTAAAAAGGGCAGAGTTGTGATTTCCACCTGTCGCGCTACGCGACAGGGTTTCTTGTGGTTGTCGCGTTACGCGACAAGGGCTTTTTCCCAGCTTTTGTCTTCTTTTGCATTCAGGTCTGTTCTCGTCCAACCGGGAGCTCGTTCTCTTGATCTTTTTTGCCAAAATAACAAGTTTATTACCTGCAAGCAACAGTTTATGGAAATGTGAAGAACCAGCATCAATCGACTATAAAATTGAATAAAATTGTGCAGAAACTAACTCAAAACAAATAGAAAAACAGATGTGTTTCACAACACATCACATCCCCACACTTATCTCTTTTTCGTCCCTGAAAAAGGCTTATGCAAAAATCTAGGATCATAGCCAAATAAAATGGTTTCTACACAATTAACATCGTCAATTTAAAATTCAATGCTTTGGAAAAGATTTTAAGTATTTTTGTCCTGTTAAACCCAAACTGATTATTCCTATCCCTCAATCATGATCCATTATGTTCATGTTCTACATTTCATTTCATTAGGCCCACACTTAGAAAACCTAAAATCAAATAAAACCTGGGTTCTATCTTTCAAGTCATCCTCACATATAAGCAAACCAAGAATTTCTTAAATCAGATTTTTATACTTGAATTGAAACAGATGGAAGCGTGAGCATTTTTTTTATTTTTCAATCCATTGAATTTAACTTAGTGGTGTTTCAACCAGGCTGCAACCCGGCGAGTAACACATAAGTTTTTAATCCAACTTCTTTTCTTTTTATTTTTCTTTTTAGTCAGCTTATTTGGTGAAATAGAGGCGCCATAAGACTCGGATTTATTCTTATAAAAAGAGTACTTATGTGCCAAACAAAAATCAGATTTTCAAAACTCGAATTGGTTATTATGCAAAGACTTCTTTTTGACTAGAAAACAGTTTAATCAATTCCAAACCCCCAAGATGTTCCCCATGAAAATCATGCATTTAATTAAGATCTTACCAATCCTACACGACAAATACAATCAGTTGAGCCTACTTACACATCCCATAACCAAAGTGTAAAGACTAATAAAGGTTGATGCTCACTAAACTTCTTATTTTGTCTAAGTATAGGAGCTACAATGACTAAAAGCCTTCAGAAGGAAGAAGTGATTCTTCGGAAGCAGCATTGCTTCCGAAGGATAACTTGTTCCTGCCGAAGGTTATACAAGACAACTGCTTCGGAAGAATAACACTTAAAGGTTTTAAAGCTTCAGAAGACTTAAAGATTCCGAAGACTACAAGCTTCCGAAGAACTTCCCAAGCTTCCACAAGACAAAGACTTCCGAGGTTTATCCTCTGACAAAGACCATAGCTGAAGTACTTTCATAGTAAAAAAGGAACTGACACAAGGCATGCTGATCTGAGTAAAGACAAAGATAGCACACCTAGAATCAGTGAAAGCACCTTACTTCCCTACTTTAGCATTAAATGCAAAAGATCATCTGAAATTTGAAGATCATCAACATTAAATGTCTTTTGTATTTAGTAGTCTTTTGTTAAGCCAAATGTCTATAAATGTAATGATTGTGATTGAGTGTCTTAGCCTGTTAAGACACTCAACATACTAGAATAAGCTTTACTTTATGTATTGTCTAGTATACCCAACTTGTATTCCTACATGTATACGGTTGTAGCCTTGGCTATATAACCTCTCATTGTAAACCGACTAAGTGTACTTGCTGGGTGTAATACTTTGAGAGAAATATATCTTTGAGTTTGACTTTATTTCTTGTGTTCTCATTATTATTCAAAGATTATTCGATCACTTCTGAGTGTTTGTGAGATCCTTCTAATAGATATTCCACATCTATTAGATTGTAAGTGAGAAATACTTGTGAAGTGTTGTTTAGGTTGAACAACCCGATCCAACAAGTGGTATCAGAGCGTTGGCTCTCAAACTTAAGTGATTAATCATCCTTAAGTTAACCGTTCTATTTCTTCTAATATCTCACTGCTTCTTAACTCATACTCTGTGTGTTTGATAAAATGGTTGCTCTAAACAAACATGATACAGAGAATGGTACACTCAACAAACCACCGATGTTCACTCCTGATGACTTTGATACTTAGAAAGTCAGAATGGAAGGATTCATAAGGAACCAAGACTTTAAACTTTGGAAGTCTGTTCTTGAAGGTCCCTACATTCCTACAGTTGCTGTTGCTGGAGCTGGTGGAGCTGCAGTACCAAAAGAACCATCTATGTAATCAGACGAAGACTTCAAGAAGATGGAAGTTGATTCTAAAGCTCTTTGGCTCATTCAGATGTCAATACCGAACTCCATTATACATGCATTCAAGAAATGCAAGTCTGCTCAAGAACTGTGGAACTCCTTGAAGCAGATGTATGAAGGTTTAGATGATGTCAAAGAAAACAAGAAGAATATGCTGAAACAGAAGTTTGAAAACTTTTGTCAACAAAACAATGAGAACATGTCCTCTTAGTACCTAAGGTATGTTCAACTTGTGGATGAATTAACAACTGCAAGTGTGATACTGGATAATCAAGATGTACTCAGAAAATTTCTGAGATCTCTTCCAAAGGCTTGGAACATTTATTCGGTCACAATCAGAAGAACAGAAACTTTGAAAACTCTGACTCTAGGAGAGTTGTTTGGTATTCTCAGTGCTTACCAGATGGAATTAGATGCTCAAGAATCTAAAACTTCCCATATATCATCTGGTTCAGCAGCCCTTTATGCACTCATCAACAATCCTCCATACCAAAGTTATCAACCCATCTACCATCCTACCTGCACACCCACTGTCACATTTCCTGAAACTCCAAGTTCATCAAACACACACTCAAACCCTATCTCTAACCCAATTCCACTACCAACCTCTGGGCAGGGAGCTTTTATGGCTGAGGAAACCAACTACTTTCATTTGTGTCAGGAAGACTTAGATGGCATTCCTGTAGATGACCTTGAGGAGATGGATATAAACTATCAAATGTCCATGATCTCCTATAGAGCAAAGAAGTTTTATCAAAGAAATGGCAGACAGTTCAAAAGGCACAACATGAAGACTGGGTTTGGGCTTGATAAATCTAAGCTCAAATGCTTCAACTGCCAACAGTTAGGGCATTTTGCCAGGGAATGCAAGTCTTCAAGCACTCAACCATCAACTTCTGTGCAACTACAACAAAGGCCATCAAGCTCAACAAACAATGCAAACATTGCAGAGCAAGACTTTGCAGATTGGAGCTTTCAAGCTGAGGATGCTTCCATTTCCAACAGTGATTTGATGGCAAATGACTCAACTTCCTCAAACAAGGTAAATGATAACATGTGCACACCTGAATGCTTAGAAAAGTTAACTGTTTATAAAAAGATAAATTCTCAACTCTGTAATGAGCTTGAGTCTTTACAAGTTGTCAAGGCAAATTTCTTTGAGGCTGAAAGAAATTACAAAGAAAAGATTGAGGAAATGGAAAAGACTATTTCAAGTTTAAAACATGAAGACACTAACAAAAAGTGTCAAATTAAAAATCTTTTAGAAAGACTAACCACTGCCAAGACAGAACTTGTATTGGTTGAGTCTTATAGAGACAAATTTCTAAGCCAAGATGAAAAGTATGAAAAACTTTTTAGAATGAGTAATACATCTAAGCTTGTAAGAAAGAAGGGAGCTGGTTTGGGTTATAACAAAATGGAGCCTCCATCTGCTTATACTCCTATGGTAGAAATCAGATGTAAACCAGTAACAAATCTTGTATATGATGAAGAGTTAGACATACACAAAGTAGATCAAAGTGATGATCTCTCTGATCCAGACCCAAGTAACTCAACATGCTCAGATGAGAGAGATACTCCTATCAAACCAGAAATAACAAAATCAGCTTTAAGAAATAAGAAAAGAACTAAGAAAACTAAGAAACACTCATCAGTTTTTATTAAAGCTAAGAACATACAGACAGGGAGTATCTCCTCAAATGACTATGTGACCTGTCCATCTGACAAGCCCATAAGGGGTAGATCAAAGGAGAGAAAGGTCAATTTTTCAGGAAATCAGGCAAATCCTAAATCCAACAAGCCTGTTGGATCATCCAAACCATCAACCTCTGAAAACCAAAGCTCAACCTTCATCAAAAAGGATAAGCAGAAACAATCTTTCAACAATCAGACTGTGTGCCTGATATGTGGAGAGATGAATCACTTCGCTGTTGTTTGCTTCTATAATCCAAGAAGCAGAATCATCTCTGAAATACAAGGAAGAGGAAGAAAGAAGAGCTGGAGCAAGTCATCTGTTTCTTCAGAAGAACCAGGAAGGAAATTAGTCAAAAAGGTATCGGAAGCTAGTACTTCTGATAGTCAAAAGAAACAAAACAAGAAGGCTTTCGAAGGTAAGAAAGCATCGGAAGCACATGCAAAAAGAGCTTTCGACAGACCAAAGAAAACTCCTACTTCCAAAAGAAGATCATCAGAAGAAAACCATCAGAAGAAAAACTCCACTTTCAAGTCATCGGAAGGAAAAAGTAAAAGAACTTCCGATGATCATCAAAAGAAGAAAGCTCTTCCGACAAAAGTCAAACAGATATGGAAGAAAAAGAAAATCTCTGAACCATATGTTCAACCATCAGTCCAATCAAAAACAAGCACATCATTGGTTCCAACTAGAATGATGTCAAAGAAATTTACTTATAATGATGCTAATGGAAAACCCAAGACCACAATGGCTTGGGTTCCCATCAGAAACTAACTCACTTCTGGTCATGTGCAGGGACATCAGGAATCAAAAGGCAACTTGTGGATTGTTGACAGTGGTTGTTCCAGGCACATGACAGGCAACAAGACTCACCTTCATAAATATGAACCATTCTTTGGAGGGTCTGTTGCTTTTGGAAGTGATCCAGTGGGAGGTTACATAACAGGTAGGGGCACTATCACAAATGGCAAGGTAAGCTTTGAGAATGTGCACTTTGTTAAGGAACTAAATTATAATTTACTGAGTGTATCACAGGTGTGTGATCAAAAGCACAACATGTTGTTTAATGAGCATGAGTGCATTGTTTTAAAGCCAGGATTTGTTGTTCCAAATGATCAAATTTTGCTCAGGGCTCCAAGAAGAAATAACATGTACATGCTTGACATGAGCACAGCTACACCACTCAGTAACATAAGTTTCTTTGTCTCAAAAGCTTCACTTGATGAATCATCCCTTTGGCATAGGAGACTTTGTCATGTGAACCATAAAAATATGAATAAACTTGTCAAAAATAACTTAGTAACCGGTTTACCAACAAAAGAATTCATTTGTGTTGATAAATGTGTTGCATGCTTGAATGGCAAGCAACACAAATCATCTCACCATGCCAAAGAGATAAATTCTATCAAAACAGTCCTACATTTACTGCACATGGACTTGTTTGGCCCCACAAGTGTTAAAAGTCTTGGTAGAAAATCATATTGCTTGGTGATCACTGATGATTTCTCTCGGTATACCTGGGTATTTTTCTTAAATACCAAGGATGAAACTGCTAAGATCCTAAAGTCATTTATACTTAGGGTGGAGAATGAAAGTGATCACCATGTAAAAATAATTAGGTCAGATCAAGGAACAGAATTCAGGAATCATGTTTTAAATTCTTTTTGTGAATCTAAAGGTATCACAAGACAATTTAGTGCTCCTAGGACTCCACAACAAAATGGTGTTGCTGAGAGAAGGAATAGGAAACTAATGGAGGCTGCAAGGACCATGTTGTCTGATGCCAAACTTCCAATAACTTTTTGGGCAGAAGCAGTCAACACTGCCTGTTATGTCCAAAACAGAGTATTGGTAGTTAAGACACATGGTATGACTCCTTATGAAATTTGGCACAAGAGAAAACCATTTATTGGGTTTCTCAAACCATTTGGATGTCAATGCACCATCTTGAATACTAAAGATCATTTAGCCAAGTTTGCTGAGAAATCAGCAGAGGACTACTTTGTTGGGTACTCTTCACATGCTAAGGCTTATAGAGTATACATCAAAGCTTCCCGAATTATTGAAGAGTCTGCAAATGTTCAGTTCAATGAACATACTCTCAATAAACCTGGAACAGGCCCTGATTGGTTATTTGATCTTGATAGCTTTACATCTGCATTTAATCTGGTGAAAGAGTATGTTCCAGTTTCACAGTCAGCTACCATAGATACCTCCAAATGCACAAGAGAAGATGACTTTCGTGTTGAACTGCCAATAGCTTCAAGACAAATCTTGGCAGAATCCACTTCAGCACAAAATGGTGTGTCACAGCCTGAGACACTAAACACATCTCAGGCAGGTCCCTCAAGTGAATCTACTTCTGGTTTACAACATCAAGAAGAAGTAGGAAGTCCATCAGCAGAGGCAAACACTCTGGAAACTACTTTACCCAGAGAAAACCAACCGACCACAGTCCAAATTCAGAATCCACAAGATATGCCAGAAATTCAGCTTGAGGTAGTACTTCCTAACCTTGAGTCAATCAATCTGGATGAAGCTTCTCAATTGGATGTGATTCCAAGAACTCGAATTCACAACACTCATCCAGTTGAGAACATTATTGGAAATGTTGAAGAAGGAGTAAGAACTAGAAGCTCTATGCACGAAGCAAACATTTGTTTGTTCTCATGCTTTTTATCCCAAATAGAACCAAAGAAGGTTGCTGAGGCATTGAAAGACAACAGTTGGGTAGAAGCCATGCAAGAGGAGCTTCTTCAATTTGAAAGACAAGGAGTTTGGAAGACCTGTCCTTTACCTAAAGGTAAGTATGCAATTGGAACCAAATGTGTGTTCAGAAACAAGAAAGATGACAAAGGTGTTGTCATCAAGAACAAAGCAAGACTGGTTGTTTAGGGATACACTCAGGAGAAAGGCATAGACTATGATGAAGTTTTTGCTCCAGTTGCAAGAATTGAAGCCATCAGAATCTTCTTAGCATTTGCAGCAGCCAAGAACTTCAAAGTGTTTCAAATGGATGTAAAAAGTGCCTTTCTCTATGGAAAAATTGATGAGGAGGTTTATGTGTGTCAGCCTCCCGAATTTGAAGATCCAAAGTTTCCTGATCATGCTAGTACAGATCTATGTTGATGATATTATCTTTGGTTCAACTAATGAATCTCTCTGCAAGGACTTTGAAGCACTGATGAAGTCCAAGTTTGAAATGAGTTCAATGGGAGAACTCACCTTCTTTCTTGGACTACAGGTGAAACAAACTCCTACAGGGATTTTTATTAATCAATCAAAATATGTCAAGGACATTCTTGAAAGATTCAAGCTGTCTGATTGCAAAGCACTGGGAACTCCTATGTCCAAGACAACATCTCTTAGTCTTGATCTTGAAGGGGAGGATGTTGATCAACACCAGTACAGGGCAATGATAGGCTCTTTGATGTACTCACAGCAAGCAGGCCAGATATTATTTTTGCAACTTGTGTGTGTGCAAGATTTCAGGCCAATCCCAAAGTCTCACATATGCTGGCTGTGAAAAGAATTTTTAGATATCTCAAAGGAGCATCAAGTCTAGGATTATGGTATCCTAGAAATGAAGATTTCCAGTTCATGGCTTACACTGACAGTGATTATGGAGGTTGCAACATCAGCAAGAAATCAACATCAGGAGGATGTCAATTCCTTGGACCCAGGATTGTGTCTTGGCAATGCAAGAAACAGTCATGTGTATCTACCTCTACTGCAGAGGCAGAATACATAGTTGCTTCTAGCTGCTGTGCACAAGTTATCTGGATTCAAAATCAGATGAAAGATTATGGAATAGATCTGTTCAACACTCATATTCAGATAGACAACTCAAGTGCAATCTCCATCACCAACAATCCTGTCAAACATTCCAAGACAAAGCACATTGACATAAGATATCACTTCATCAGAGATTGTGCTGAGAAAAAGTTAATTCATCTAGTCAAAGTTGATACAGAACACAATCTGGCTGATCTCTTCACCAAAGCATTTGATGAAGGAAGATTCAGGTACTTAATAACATCCATTGGGATGATTAACTTTGAATAAATGTACTAATAAGGAATAAATAATTCTTCGGAAGATAAACTTAACTTATCTTCTGATGAGATACAGAACACAATCTGGCTGATCTCTTCACCAAAGCATTTGATGAAGGAAGATTTAGGTACTTATCTTCTGATGAGTAACTACTCAGCAGAAGATAGGTTAAGTCTTCGGAAGCATTATTTCTTCCTTAGTCGGAAGTTCTCACACTTCAGAAGTTAAATTACCTTCTGAAGTAATACCCTTCCGATACATTAATTTTGGAAGCTTAACCTTCTGAAGGTACTCTTCAGAAGAAGGTATCTTCTGAAGAACATTTTGTCTGATGAAGTTATCTAATATTTCAGAAGCAGTGCTTTCGATGTATTAATTTTATACTTCTTAACCATTGCTTCTGATACTTCAGAAGCAGTGCTTCCAACAGTATAAATTTTATACTTCGAAAGCAAATCTCGTCTGAAAACTTTTTGGTCTCTTAAACTCCTTCTGAAAGCCACATCTTCGGAAGCAACTCAGCCCTTAGCAAATATTCAGCTATTTATTGTGAAACCAGCTGTCATCGGAAGACCTTTTTCTGACATACGGATCTCAAATTTAATGTGTCTATATATATAAAATGCTAAAATCCGAAGGTATAAAAGGTCTCCGCTCATTCATCTTCTCTCACCGTTTCACTTCAAAATTGATTTTCCCTTTTCTCTCAAATCGTAACCTAAAAACCTCCGATTGAAATGGCTCTTCTTGCATTCAAACCTGCTCACAACTTTCCAGCGGAGTTGTCATCAGACAATGATGCTGATTTTGCTCCGATCATCTCGTTTCTTCAAAGGAGCAGGTATTCCTTTGCACTCACTGTTCAGCCCTTGGTGTACGAATCTCATCACCAACAATTTTGGGCATCCTGTTCTGTTTCTTCTTCTTCCAATGGTCGGACTCTTAATGCCACCATTGATGCTCATCTTATTTCTATCACTGTGGAGACCATCTGTCGGCATCTCAAACTCAATGATGCCGGTGGAAAGGTCTCATTCACAAAGGATGAGGTAGCATCGACTTTTAAGTCGATGGGGTACGAAGGTCATCTCCCCACAACAACCTATTTGAAGGGTAGAGTGTCCTATAATTACAAGTACCTCATACATTTATTCCTACATTGTCTTTCTAATAAGACATGAGGTTGGGATCAAGTTCCGACTGACTTAGCCTCGGCTATTCACGGTTTGGTCTCCAACTTTTAACTTCTCTGCTTTTATTTTCAATAATGTGGTTGACAATATTTCGTCACCAAAGAAATTTTGTATGTACCCCAGATTTTTGCAACAGATCTTCTATGAGGAGTTGAGAACTTCCCTCTCCCTAACTGGGAATACATACAAAATACCCTTGGTTACTTCCAAGGTTTTTGTGCAGCTAAAGAAGAAGAGTGCACAGTTCTCTGGGAACTTCACTCCTCTTCTTCCTTCTATGGAGTCACATACTCCTGAAGGTGACAGCTCTGTTAAACCCACAGATGCTGAACCCACACCTTCCACTTATGTTCCTTATCCCATAAAGATTACCTACAAACACAAACGAACCCCTGTACAGCTCTCTACAGCTGTTCAGGGCCCTTCTTCTGAACCCAGCAAAGGTGAAAGCCACACCTGTAGTTAGTCCACAGGTTCTTCCTCTGGAATCTGTGGCTGCCCCTAACCAGCCTGAAAGCCCTCAGAGTATGTCACCATACATACCTGAGAATATCCAAAGGGATTCCCCCATCATTGAGTCTGCTTCTAATGAAGCAACTCCATTAGATCAGAGACTGTCTCCTAGGTCTCCAGGTTCTTACCATCCAGAAATGCCCCCCACCCATACTACTTCCCAGGCTCAAGGGACCTCTGCTATAGCTATGGAGGAACCACTCTCTCCCACTTCCCAAACACTTATGAGAGTGGTGACACAGTTACAAGCTAGGTTCCCTGAACCAGAGCCTACCACATCAGAGGTTGATCCCAGGAGTGAAGAAGGGATCAATGCAAATGAGGCTGCCACTACTGATGAACCTTCTCATGTTCTTCAGGATAGTGGTACAGGCAATAGGACCTCATCTGCGGCAACCAACATTGGGGAGGACTTCTTTGAGGCCCTTCTCAATGAGGGTAATCCAGGGTGCCAAGAAACCACATCTGGTGGTGGAGGTGCAGGAGCTAGGCTCAGGACTCCATCGCCCCATGATTCTACTCAGGTAGATGAGGGCACCTAAACACAGGAATTGATGGCTACCATCACATCTCTCCAAGCCAGGGTAGCTCATCTGGAAGCTGAGGTGGCTACCCTGCGGCTTGAGGTCCAGACTAAAGATGCTACCATTCTAGATCTCAGGAGGCAGGGTAGCCAGTACTTCTTCAACCCTTTCATCCTGATCCTGCTACAACCACCTTCATCTCCCCTGATGCTACCAAAAAGGGGGAGAATACACCTTCTGCAGGGTCAGGATCACAAGTAAGAGAAGAGGAAGCTGCACAGGATGTCAACCCATCCATAGTCACCTTGACTACTGAATGGGATGACTTCTTGGGCACTTACATTCATGTTTCCTCCACTTCTTCTTCCTCTTCCTCTTCTTCTGAGGCAACAGAGGCTGCCAAAGAGACAGAGCAAGAGCACAACACAACAAAAGTCTCTTTGGAGCCTCAGTCCCCTGTTGGGACTCACCTCTCCCCTTCTGGGACTAAGTCTCCTTCTAAGACTGCATCCCAGGTTTTCATGGAAGAAACTATCCAAGAACAACCTTCAATCTCCATGGAACCTGTGTCCCCTCCTTCTGGGGCAAAGGCTACTGAAGACCTCTCCTCCTATCCTCAGCTCTCTGGTAAAACTAATAAGGAATCAACCAAGATGATTGGTCAACCGGAGGAGGAAGTGAATGCTAAGGTTAACTCCGAAGCCGCAGCTGCTTCCGGAGGCCCAGTCATTCTTGATGATTCCTCCTTAGAAGAGCTACGTGCCAATGAACCAGCTGGTGAGGCAACAGGAGACACTTCCTCTGGGGCAAAATTAACTGCTGATGACAAAGGAAAAAGAAAATTAACCCCAAAGGAGGAAGCAGAACAGGAGGAGAGAAGACCAAAGAAAGTGAAGGGCAGACCAGACACCTCTAAGGATAAAGAACGAGTTAGACTCTCTGCTCTGCTTGAAGAGAGAGGTTATGACTTTGATGAAGTATGGGGCTGGTCGGTGCCTCAGATGGCTGCCGAGATGGACAGGGTACAACAGCAAGAACAGGCTGCTGCTGCATCCAAGACCAAGATTGTCCTTACAAAGAAGCAAAAGGAAAAGGCCTACAGAGACAAGTCAAAAGCCTTTCTCCTGGAATATGGCTTCCATGCTCGGCAGCTAGGCCTAATGAAGAACTCAACCATGGATATGCATATCAGAGACATCAAGGCTAAGGTTGCCAGAGGTGAGTTACCTTCAATTGAGCAAATACATGCTCAAAAGGCAAGCCTAAACTTAGACTTAGGCTTAGGGGGAGGAGCAAGAATAGAGTTTCCCCTCTCTGGAACATGGATCAGACAGGGTGAGGAAGTCATGTGTGGGGAAGCAACAAAAGCCATGTTCCCTAAGATGTTTCCTATCAACCCTAAAGAAGAACAAGCATCTCCTCCATCTAGCCCCTCAATGGATAACATGCCAATCTCTTCAGTGATCAAAATCAGAAAGGGAAAGGCAGCTAAAAGAACTATAGTGCCTGATCCTGAGAGACAATCTATGGTAGATGAGAGGAGACCAAATCCTCCAAGAACTGATGCTGCAGGCCCAGAGCCCACTGCAAGAGCAGATGATCCAGTGGGATCTAATATGGAGGATCAACAGGCCAGAGAACAGAAGAGTGAAGCTGTGGCTCAAGACTCACCAAGATTCAGAAGAAGAAAGAGCATAGCTAAAAAGAAAAAGAGAACAAATCCTATCTCCCTTTACTCTGAGCCTGAAGCAGTAATCTCAGTACCTGAAGTCACACCAAAAGCATCTCCAGCAACTACACAATCTCAGGAAGATCTAAGGGACACCCATGAACTAATGCATGAGCATTCATATATCCCCTTAGTGAAATGGAGCTTCAATGCACAAGAAAAGATCTTCATTCTCACCAACTACAATGGAGTAATAAAGCTGGTGAATCTTGTGTAGCTGATGTTGTTGGCCAAACCCTATGTCCTTGACCTAGATAAGCTTCCTCTCAACAATCCTGATAATGGATCAGATGGGAGGGTAGGCAGCAAGTGGGTAAGGGCAAGGGCACAGGTACTGAGAGGTGTAAGGATGTCAAGGGTAATTCCATAGAAGTTTTGGTAGCATCAGCCTAGGAGGAGATTGTAAAGACTAATAAAGGCTGATGCTCACTAAACTTCTTATTTTATCTAAGTATAGGAGCTACAATGACTAAAAGCCTTCGGAAGGAAGAAGTGATTCTTCGGAAGCAGCATTGCTTCCGAAGGATAACTTGTTCCTGCCGAAGGTTATACAAGACAACTGTTTCGGAAGAATAACACTTAAAGGTTTTAAAGCTTCAGAAGACTTAAAGCTTCCGAAGACTACAAGCTTCCGAAGAACCTCCCCAGCTTCCACAAGACAAAGACTTCCGGGGTTTATCCTCTGACAAAGACCATAGCTGAAGTACTTTCATAGTACAAAAGGAACTGATACAAGGCATGCTGATCTAAGTAAAGACAAAGACAGGACACCTAGAATCAGTGAAAGCACCTTACTTCCCTACTTTAGCATTAAATGCAAAAGATCATCTGAAATTTGAAGATCATCAACATTAAATGTCTTTTGTATTTAGTAGTCTTTTGTTAAGTCAAATGTCTATAAATGTAATGATTGTGATTGAGTGTCTTAGCCTGTTAAGACACTCAACATACTAGAATAAGCTTTACTTTATGTATTGTCTAGTATACCCAACTTGTATTCCTAAGTGTATACGGTTGTAGCCTTGGCTATATAACCTCTCATTGTAAACCGACTAAGTGTGCTTGCTGGGTGTAATACTTTGAGAGAAATATATCTTTGAGATTGAATTTATTTTTTGTGTTCTAATTGTTATTCAAAGATTATTCAGTCACCTCTGAGTGTTTGTGAGATCCTTCTAATAGATATTCCGCATCTATTAGATTGTAAGTGAGAAATACTTGTGAAGTGTTGTTTAGGTTGAACAACCCGATCCAACACAAAGCATAAACCCAAACCAACCACTTAACCATGAATGAAACCACAAAACCTAACTTTCCTATCATTTCCCATCATGCTTTTTGCAGCCAACTTAAACAAGGACAAAGAAAATCTAAGCTAAAGATGTAGAAACAAAGATAAAAAAAACTAAAACTTAAAAACTAACTACTAAAACAAACTAAACCAAGTTTCCCATCCCCACACTTAAACTTTACATTGTCCTCAATGTAGAGAAAAAGGAAACCCCAAAGAAAAACTAGAAATAAAAAAATTGAGTAAAAACTGAAAATGACAGCTGGTTAAAAAGAAGATTGTCGAGTGCCGGTCTTTCCACGTAAGCTCTTCATTATACAAATTGCTCCACAAGCCATAAACAACCATATGAAACAAGCACAAAAAGATCAAGATAAACAACCATAAGTTCAAATACAATAATAAGCCACAACCAAAATAAGTTCAAAATCCACCAACCCATAACCAACCCAACCACAAATGTCAAAGAGTACAATTGTTCAATAATCGCAAACAAATTGCAGCAGACCAACATGCTAACACTTCCCCACACTTACTCTTCATCATCTCTCCCATCATGCTCCTCCGGAGCCCTATAAAACTCTGGTATGTCAATGTGAAGCGAGGTCATTAAATACCTCATTGCATCCTCTTGCCTCCTCTGATCATGCTCTCTCCAATCTCTGTACTGATCGTGGTACCCATCCATCCTATGGCATAAGGATTCCAAAGTAAGCGGATCAGGTATGGGTTCCAGGAGTGGGTAGTGTCTGGGGGAAAATCTCTCCTAAAAACCAGCCTCTGCCTATGAGTGGGCACTGAACCCATGACTGTCTCAGCTGCGGGTGTCCCTTGTGGAGGCATCACCTGGGGCTCAACCATAAAACCTGCCCACCTTGGTGGGTCATCTCTCTCTATAATGCCTGCTCTCCGCAGGTCTGTCAAGTCTATGGGTGTGGTCAATGGTCCTAAAATCATCAAATCAGGACGATACCTATCAAAAACCCCCCAAGTAATCTGCCATGCAGTAGATAGAAGGGCCCATATCTAACCTAGCTCGTCCACCCCCCGCCTAGCTCTAGCCAAAGAAGTAGCCAACACACAGGCCACATTGGCCTCTCTCCCCGTCACCATGCAGTACAAACAGAAAAGGTCAATCCAATTGACCTTTTCTTCCCCCCAACTCCTTCCTACAACAGTACATGCCAACACCCTATGCATGTATCTCAACATGGGGTCTCTGATGTTCGACTCTAGCATACTAGTGGAAAACGGGGCATCAGCAATGGTAGCCCAAAACTCACTCAGATCCACCTTAGAAAGACATAATTCTCTATTCTTTTTAGTGGCTCCCCTCAAAGATTGCACAAAATCAGGTGACAGGACCTCGTCCTCAGTATAGAATCCAGAAACAACAGCAAATTGAGGGATAGACATCTCATAGACCATCCTACCTAACGAGAAAAAAACAGCATCCAAGGAGTCGAACTCAGAATCATCATACATAAAAGTGGAGTGAAAATCCATGGTCAACTCCTTATACTGAGGCCAATCACAAGCTAATACTCTCCTCCACTTAGGCCCTAATAGCCTCTCCAACCTATCCCTCTGACCTAGTTGGTCAACTAACTCCCAACTGATATTCCTATGGTGTAGGAGTTCTAGGGATACAAACCTATCCAGTCTATCACTTTCAAAGGTGCCCATGTCAAACATCAAGAGGGTGTGATCCTTCAGTCTTCTGGTTTTGATAACCGGTACCCTCTCAGCTTCAAGATAGCGAATTGTCCTCTCATCTCTTTGTGGCTGGACTGGGGAACTGGGTTCTCCCCAGGGCCTTGGAACTGGCCCCTTCTTCTTTTCCCCCTGTTCCTGACGAGCTGGCTCCAGACATCCTGAAACAACATCAAAATCAAACACAAGCTGCCAAATTAGTAAAGAACCCAAGAATTGTAACCGTATAACATTTCATTCGTGGTTACCCAATAGTATAGTTTAGGTTCCAAGAACAAACCCATAACCAAAACATCCCAAGAACTGATTTTTATTACTTATATGAACATCATCTTTTCAAATTTCATTCCAAAAAATCAGTTTGTTGAACTTGTCAAGATCAAAAGAACCAATTTCAAATTTCAAGCCTTTACCCAAACTATAATCTATGGTTCTTTGACATCAAATAACAAATTCAAACACAATGGGAAGCCTAGAAGCATTCAACAAAACTAAACAAACTAATACTACACTAAAATCAACACAAAAGATTAACAACTAAAAATTTAAACTTAGGCTAAAATAGAAATTAACAAAAATTAATCAAAATGCAAGAAAAATTGAATATAGTTAGTCACATTACCTTATAATCGACTTATAAGATGAGATTTAGAAGAAAAAAATGAAGCTTTAAAGAAAACCCTTCTTCTTCTTGCTTTGAACCTTCAATGGTGGATGAAGATGGTGAAATGGTGAAATGGGGTGGAAGAAATGGATGTAATTGAAGTTAGGGATGATGGTTGATGGTTTTGGTTGGTGAAATTGGTGAGAAATAGTGGTAGAAGATGAAAATGGTGGTGAAGAAGAAGTAGGCGACAGGTTAGAAAAGAAGAAAAATTGGGTGAAAATGAAATCTAGGGCTTGAAATGGGAATTAACCGCCTGGGCCCTCGTCGCGTATCGCGACAGATACTCAAAAGGGTGTCGCGTAGCACGACAGATGTTTGACCCGCCTATTTGACCAAAACTGTAGTGTAGCGCGACACGTAAGGCCAAATCTGTCGTGTGACGCGACAGGGTCCATTTTCCAGAAAGTTTCCGGGATTTTCATGCCTTAGCCAAATTTTCAACCCCTTTTTCCTTCTTAAACACCTAAAATCCATTCTAAGGCAAGTGATACATACCTTGTAGCTCCAATCCATCTTTCATGCATCAAAATGATTAGACACATGCAAAACTCAAGAAAACACACAAAAACGAAAGCGAAAAACGGAAAATAAATATGAAAATCACACCAAAAACACACCAAAAACACACCAAAAACTCTAAAACCTACCATTTACAAACTCTACACTTGGATTTCATCCCAAGAACCCCTCAACACTCCTTCATTCGGGTTTCTCTAGGAGGATCTCTTCCTCCTCCTCAATCTCATCAATCGGTCCTCCGATGTAATGCTTCAATCTATGACCATTCACTTTCCAAGTGTTCCCATCAACTTTGTTTTGCAACTCAACGGTTCCATATGGAAAAACCTCTTCAACTACATACAGACCCGTCCACTTGGACTTCAACCTTCCCCCAGACAATTTCAATCGGGAATTATAAAGCAAAACCCAATCTCCCTTCTTAAACTCCTTCAATCCCTTCAATCTCCTATCATGCAATGACTTGGTCTTTTTTTTGATGCTCAATGAACATGCATAGACCACATCACGGAGGGCTTCTAACTCATGAATTTGAAAATACCTCATCTTACCGCCTCGGTAAGATCAAGGTTGACCGTCTTAAGAGCCCAAAGAGCTCTATGTTCCAATTCAATGGGAAGATGGCACGCTTTGCCATAGACGACCATGTATGGTGTGGTTCCTAAGGGTGTCTTATAAGCCATTCTAAATGCCCACAAAGCATCGTCTAACTTGTCGGACCAATCCTTCCGACTCTTCCCTACGGTCCTCTTAAGTATCTTTTTCACCCCTCGGTTCGCATTCTCCACTTGATCGCTTGTTTGAGGATGATAAGCGGTCGCTAAACTATGAGTGACACCGTAGCGTTGTAGTGTGTTTTCTAACATTGTGTTACAAAAGTGCGTGCCACGGTCACTTATTAAAGCTCTAGGAGTCCCACACCTACTAAACAACTTCTTGAGGAACTTGAGAACTACTCGTGCATCATTTGTAGGCAAGGCTTGAGCCTCCACCCACTTTGAGACATAATATATTGCCATAAGTATATACCTATTCCCTTTGGACAAAGGGAAAGGTCCAACAAAATAAATGCCCCAAACATCAAAAACCTCCAACACTTGAATAGGATTTTGAGGCATTTCATCCTTAGAGGAGATGTTCCCGGTGCGTTGGCAAGGATCACTCTTCTTCACAAACTCAAGTGCATCCTTAACAACGAAGGCCAATAAAACCCACAATCGAAGACCTTTTGGGCGGTGGAATGATGACCATGATGTCCACTCGTCAAGCCTTCATGGCAATGTCTCAAAATCTCTAGGCCCTCCTTTCTACTCACACACCTCCTAAGAATCCTATCACCTCCCACACAATAAAGATACGAGTCATCCCAAACATACTTACCCGCATCTCTAAAGAACTTCTTCTTTTGTTGAGAAGTCATTCCTTCAACCACTACTCAATGGGAAAGGAAGTTTGCCAAGTCGGTGAACCATGGCATTCCTTGCTTCTCCTCCTCTACAAAGTCGATCATCTCGTGAGGGAACCTATCACCAATCTCCTCCTCGCGAATCTCACTCCTCTCCGGGTCCTCCAACCGGGAGAGATGATCGGCCGCCACATTTTCAGCCCCTTTCTTATCTTTGATCTCAATGTCAAATTCCGACAATAAAAGAATCCACCTAATGAGACGAGGTTTCGCATCTTTCTTTGCAAAAAGAAACCTCAAAGCCGAGTGGTCGGTGAAAACGGTGATCTTTGAAAGCACAAGGTAAGACCGGAATATGTCAAAAGCAAACACTACCGCTAGAAGCTCCTTCTCGGTGGTAGTATAGTTCTCTTGAGCATCATTGAGAGTTTTTCTAGCATAGTATATTGGGTGAAAATGCTTCTCTCTTCTTTGCCCCAAGACCGCCCCAACGGCTTGGTCACTAGCGTCACACATGAGCTCAAAAGGCAAACTCCAATCGGGGGCAACCAAAATAGGAGCACTCACAAGCCTCTCCTTCAAAAATTCGAATGCCTTCATGCATTCCTCATCAAACACAAATGGGGTATCTTTTTATAGAAGATGGGTCATAGGCCTAGTGATTTTGGAAAAATCCTTAATGAACCGCCTATAAAAACCCGCGTGACCAAGGAAACTCCTAATAGCTTTAACACTTAAAGGTGGTGGGAGTTTACTTATGGTCTCTATCTTAGCTTGGTCTACCTCAATGCCTGCTCTCTAAATCTTATGACCTAGAACTATCCCCTCGGTCACCATGAAGTGACACTTTTCCCAATTAAGCATCAACTTCGTCTCTACACACCTCTTTAACATCCTCTCAAGATTCACCAAGCATTGATCAAATGAGTCACCATATACCGAAAAGTCATCCATAAACACCTCCATGGATGATTCAATCATGTCTTGAAAGATGGCTATCATGCACCTTTGAAATGTGGCAGGAGCATTGCATAGCCCAAATGGCAGGCATATGGATTTTGATAAGGAAGGGGACTGATGTTGATTTATGAAGCGACGGTAAGCATAGGTGCCATAGGGGCACGTGAATGTGGTCTTTTCCTGATCCTCCGGTGCAATGGGGATCTGGAAATACCCTGGAAAAACCATCTAGGAAGCAATAGAACTGTTGTCCTGCCAATCTCTTCAACATCTGGTCAATGAAAGAAAGGAGAAAGTGATACTTCCCGGTGGCATCGTTAAGTTTCTTGTAGTCGATGCAAACTCGCCACCTCATGACCGTGCGAGACAGAATGAGCTCATTTTTCTCATTCGTGATAACTGTCATCCCTCCCTTTTTAGGGACAACCTGAGTAGGGCTCACCCATGATGAATCCGAGATAGGATAAATCAAGCCCGCATCCATCAACTTCAACACCTCCTTCTTCACAACCTCTTGCATATTGGGATTTAAACGCATATGAGGTTGTACTACCGGCTTATACTCATCCTCCATGAGTATCCTATGTGTGCAATAAGTAGGACTAATGCCTTGGATATCAGAGAGTCTCCAAGCAATAGCACCCTTATACAATCTCAACACACATAACAGTCTCTTCTTCTCCTCCTCACTCAACCTAGATGAAATGACCACAGGTAGAGTGGAATCCTCTCCTAGAAAGGCATACTCTAAGTGGGAGGGTAAAACCTTAAGCCCTAGGGCGGGTGGTGACTCAACAAAGGGTTTATTACTCTCCTCCCTCAACTCATCAATCTCTAACACCTCAGAAATAACATCAACACCCTCATCAACTATCTCAAACTCCTCCTCACTCCTCTCAACTACCAAATCAGCCCCGCACACGTACTCAAGACCCTATCTACGTGTGACATGAAAGAGTTTATGAAGTAAATAGAATGACATGGGTCACTAAAGTCATCATGATCACCGGGATGCCTCATAGACTTCACAACCTCAAATGTGACAGTCTCATCACCCACTCTAAGAGTGAGCTTCCCATCAAACACATCAATGATGGCCTTAGCCGTCCTCAAGAAGGGACGGCCTAGAATGATAGGCACATTCTCATCGGCCTCCATGTCCAGAATCACAAAGTCCACGGGAAATACAAATTTGTCCACCTTCACCAGCAGGTTCTCGACAATGCCCTGTGGACACTTGACCGTCAAGCCAGCAAGGGACAATGTCATGCGCGTAGGAATAAGTTCACCAAGTGCTAGCTTCTCATACAAAGAATAGGGCATCAAATTAATGCTAGCACCTGAATCTGCCAACGCGTGCCTCTGAGTGTCACTACCAAACAAACATGGGATTGTAAAGATCCCGTGATCTGTCAACTTCTCCGATAGCTTGTTCAGAATCACCGCATAACACCCCCCACTCAATGGAACATTAGAAAGTTCCCCTAGCCGATCCTTGCTCTTCAACAAATCCTTAACGAATTTGGCATACTTGGGCATATGCTGAAGAGCCTCAATAAACGGAAGATTGATCTTCAACTGTTTGAACATGTCAAGAAAATGACCATACTCCTTAGCATGCTTTTGGTGAGCTAAGCGAGCAGGGTAAGGAAATCGTGAATGATCAATCTTAGGACTCGGCCTAACCTCAACCGGTTTCTTCTCAACCGGGGCCACTACGGGAGACTCACTAGTCGGTACTGTACTTGCTGGGACTGGCCTCATGTGCACCCCCCGGGAGTCTCCATCTCAATCTCCTCATCCACCGGTTCCTCATCATTTACCTCAACCGGTGGCTCTACACTCACACCCCCTCGACCACTCCTAGTATTCACTACTTTCACATGAGCGTTTGGATTAGGCTGAGTGCTGCCCGAAAACTGGCCTTGGGGCCTCTCATCCAAACGCTTAGTAATATCACCAACAGATCTTTGAAGATCAAGAAAAGCATATTGTTGGTTTTTCAGAAGAATGTCATGCTCAGCAAGGGTTTTCTGAGTATTGGCATCCTTAGCAACCAACTGGGTCAGTAACTCCTCTATCTTACTCATGCTACCCCCAGAACTACCACCACTACTACTACCCTCCCCCGGTGTATGACTCGGATGACTAACAGAAGAATGACCCTGCCCCTGGTTATGAGATGACCCAGATTGGAAACCAGGGGATGACCGGAATAGCGCCAATTAAAATTCGGGTGGTTACTCCAATTTTGATTGTAGGAGTTATTGAAAGGGTTCGTGTTACCCCTACCTTGACCCCCCAAATAGTCAACCTGCTCCTGGTTGACCACCAAACACTCAGATGTGGCATGGCCACCCTTACAGATCTCACACATATCCACCTTCATCTTCAACTCCTTCACATCCCTCGACAAGGCCTCGAGAGCAGCTGCCACACTAGTATCCACATTAACGTAGTGAACCCCTCTCGTGGAAGAGGAGGAACTAGAAATAGGATTGGAATTCCTATTAGCAGACCTCTGCTCATACTCATCAGGAGCAAAACTCTCAAACATATCAGTGCACTCAGCTACATCCCTCTTTCCCATAAGATGACCACCCGCAGAAGTGTTGAAACGAGCCCGGGTCTCATAAATTAGGCCATTGTAGAATTTCTCTACAAGGGCCCAGTCAGAGAGACCATGCTGGGAGCATCTGCTAAGCAAATTCTGGAATCTCTCCCAAGCAAGGTAGTATGGCTCATCGGGTGCCATACGGAAAGAGTGGATCTCATCACGAAGGCGAGCTGCCTTGGCAGGTGGAAAGTACTTCTTAATGAATGCATCTCTAAGACTGCCCCAAGTAGTGAAAGATCCAGGTGCATGCGAATCGAGCCATGTGGCGGCCCTACCAGCAAGAGAAAAAGGGAAATAGCTGCAAGAAAATGGCATCTTCAGTGGCACCTTGAAGATTGAAGGTTCCACAGATGCGAGTGAGGCGAGCTATGTGTGCTGGAGCATCCTCATCATCCCGGCCATTAAACTGAGAGTTATAAATGGCTGTCATGATATACGAGGGAATCTGCCACGAATTTTCATTCGTGATATTTGGCACAGTGATGGGATTATTAAGTCCCGTGAAACCTGTAGTGGCCTGCTGGTGAACCGTGCGACGCTCAGCCATGGGTGGAATAAAGTGCAAACGAGGACTAGAATGAGTAGAAGAACTAGAAGAGGACGGTGGTGTGTGCTCAGAAATATCAGCAGAGATGGGTGTCGAAGCACTTACCTCGCTCGTAGAACCCTCATAGAAGTCCTGTGAATCGCTCCTTGAAGGCAAAGAAAGCTCAGGTGGCGGTCCGTGTGAACGTAGGTGTGGCATACACTACCAAACTTGCAAACAAATAAAAGTAAATCAAAAAGAAATAAAAAAACTAAATAATACTAAAACTAAAAACAAATATGCACAAATAAAACACAAGAACTAAACTACATAATCGAATAAGAAGTCCCCGGCAACGGCGCCAAAAACTTGATGTGTGCAAAGTAGTTTAATTAAAACTAATAAAAATCAAAACTAACCTAGACACTAAGTAATACTCTTGACTCTCTAAACTAAACTACTAACAGGCAAGTGAACCTATCAAAAAGTAGTACAGAAAAGTAATTCTGGATATCGAACCCACAGACTCCTATAGAAAGTACAAAATAAACTCAAGGACTTATCTATACAAATGACTTAAATTAAATTAATTGTTTGAAAGGGGGTTTTGTAAATAACTTATTAAACTAAAATTAATAAAATCTAGAAAACTGAATTAAGACTCAAATAGGAAAATGCAACTAAAAACGAATGATGAAGTGACTACCTAAGGTTTACTTTATACATGTTTAATGTGTTTAGATTGATTATGGAACTTATTTTGGAACCGGGATCTTTGAATTTTAACTTATCAACAATTTAGAGATTCTTTAACCATTTTCAAAGATTTCAACCAAAGTGTCTATAAGTATTTTAAATACCGGTTTAGGTTAATTACTTTCACAAGTTAACCAACCCATCAATTATATATCCTAAAGACTATCTACCTCACGGAAATGAAAGTCTCAATGCATGAAATGCAAGGGATAATAAGGACATTCATCTTGGATTTAGCATACAAGACTATGTTAAATTTACCTAATCTTGGTCTTTTCACAAAGACTTTAACTAGTTCTTAAACATAAAAGATATACTAACACACCCTCACCTCACGGCTATTGAATTTGGTTAAACATATAATTCATTTCGACCTAATCATCCTTCCTGTGAATCACTACGTCTAGTAATTCATCCATAAATCAAGAACACCAAGTAAATGAACTAGCATGCACCTATTACACGAAAGACATTCTCCAAAGCACAGAGGAAACAACAACTCAGATCACAAACATCATAAACATTCATACACATCCAAGAGTCTAAACCAAATCATTAAACCATTGAAAAATCCAAACTTGTTCCATAATCAATCGTTATAAACATCAAACATGCATATTAGTAAAACCCTAGCTGGTCTAAAAGCTTTAGCCACAAATCATACTAAATAAACAGTAATAACTAATGTCAAAGCAAATCTCAAACATCATTCAAATGAAAATAACAAGAAAGAAAGCAGAACCGATCACGTTACACCCTTCCGATCACTCGTCTAGGGCTTCTCGATGATCCAACTCGACTCCAATCTCGTCACTTTACTTCTAGTCCCCTCCCAAGTCGTCTCTGATCGTCCAAAATCGAATGAATCCGCCTCCAGCCGTTTTTTCCACATTAAACTCGATTTTCTGAGACTTTGACCCTGGCGCGCTACGCGACAGGCTTCCTTGAACCCTTTGAGCTACGCGAGGGAACCCATTACCCGAAAAATAGTCGGGTCAAACCCATAATCATTAAAAAATGCAGATTTGTAACGAGGGCCTATTCGAGGTTTAGCTCGTTTGGCAGGTTTAGCTCATAGGCCACAGGGCCTATTCGTTTAGTAATCTTGAAAGGTCCAATGTAACGAGGGTTCAACTTTCCTCGTTTGCCAAACCGAATGACTCCCTTCCAGGGCAAGACTTTGAGCAACACTCTGTCTCCCACATGGAATTCCAACGGTTTTTGTCGTTTATCAGCATAGCTTTTCTGTCTATCTCGAGCTGCCGCCATTCGTTTGCGTATCTGTATGATTTTCTCAGTTGTTTCTTGCACAAGTTCGGGACTGGTCAGTTGGCTGTCCCCAACTTCCGCCCAGCAGATGGGTGATCAACACTTACGTCCGTAAAGTGCCTCGAATGGTGCAGCTTGTATGCTTGTGTGGTAACTGTTGTTGTACGAGAACTCAACTAACGGTAAATGAGTCTCCCAGCTACTCCAAAAATCAATGACACATGCTCGAATCATGTCCTCTAAAGTTTGTATAGTTCGCTCGCTCTGCCCATCAGTCTGCGGGTGGTAAGCGGTACTCATATCCAATCTCGTGCCCAATGCCTTATGTAAGGATTTCCAGAAATGCGACGTGAATCGACTGTTGCGGTCAGAGATCATCGAGATTGGTACACCAAGTCGAGTGACCACTACCTTCAGATAAATCCGAGTGAGTTTGCCTAGTTTGTCAGTCTCCTTGATGGGTAGAAAGTGCGCAGACTTTGTCAGTCGGTCTACGATAACCCAGATGGTATCGCAACCACTTGCTTTTTAGGCATTTTAGTTATGAAATCCATGGAAATTTGCTCCCATTTCCACATCGGTATCTCGGGTTGTTGGAGTAGACCTGATGGCTTTTGATACACTACCTTGACCTTTGAGCACGTTAAACACTTACTTACGTAAGTTGCCATCTCAGCTTTCATGTTCGGCCACCAGTAAGTTGTCTTTAGATCGTGATACATTTTGTTCGTCCATCACCACGTTCCTCAGTCCTCCGTGGTGTGGAATCCAGATCCGATTCTTGAAGTAGTATGCTCCATCAGTCTACACCTCCATATGTTTTTCCATGCATCGCAAGGATTCCTGAGGGAGGTTCTCGACCTTTAGAGCTTCCAGTTGGGCGTTTCGGATCTTTTGTGGCAATTAAGAATGAATTGTGAGTTGTAGGGCACGCACACGTTTTGTTGCATCCTTCCGGCTTAAATCGTCGGCCACTATGTTTGCTTTACCGGGATGGTACTTGATAGCGCAATCATAATCGCCAATGAGTTCAACCTATCTTTGTTATCTCGTGTTCAGCTCTTTCTGATCGAAGATGTGTTGTAAGCTCTTATGATCGGTAAAGATAGTGCATTTCGTGCCGTATAGGTAGTGTCGCCAAATCTTCAAGGCAAACACCACAGCTCCCAACTCAAGGTCATGAGTCGTGTAGTTCTTCTCATGTACCTTCAGTTGTCGTGAAGCGTATGCTATAACCTTCTCGCCTTGCATCAACACGCACCCGAGTCCTTGTTTCGAGGCATCGCAATATACCACGAAATCGTCACATCCCTCTGGCAAGGATAGTATGGGTGCAATTCATAGCTTCTGCTTCAATAAATTGAAAGCAGTTTCTTGTTTCTCTCCCCAGTCGAATTTCTTATCCTTGAGTGTTAGAGATGTCAGTGACTGAGCGATCTTTGAAAATCCTTCGATGAATCTTCTGTAGTACTCGGCCAGCCCTAGGAATTGTCGCACCTCGGTTGGAGTCTTGGGTGCTTCCCAGTTCTTAATGGCTTCAATCTTGGCAAGGTCTACATCTATCCCCTTCTCGTTAACCACATGTCCAAGAAATTGGACTTCGCGAATCCAAAAATCACATTTTGAAAACTTCGCGTACAGTTTCTCGTTCTTCAATAACTCCAAAACTAACCTTAAATGTTCAGCATGTTCTTCCTGATTCTTAGAGTAGATCAGGATATCATCAATGAACACTATTACGAATTTGTCTAGATAGGGTTTGCATACTCTATTCATGAGGTCCATGAATACTGCGGGTGCGTTGGTCAGTCCAAAGGGCATAACCAGGAATTCGTAGTGTCCGTATCGGGTTCTAAAGGCAGTCTTAGGAATATCGTTTTCCTGTATCCTCAGTTGATGGTAACCCGATCTTAAATCGATCTTCGAACAGTAGCTTGACCCTTACAACTGGTCAAACAAATCGTCTATTTGTGGTAATGGGTATGGATTCTTGATCGTCACCTTGTTCACCTCCATGTAGTCGATGCAAATATGGAATGATCCGTCTTTCTTTTCATGAACAAGACAGGTGCTCCCCAAGGGGAGAAGCTCGGTCTGATAAATCCCTTGTCTAAAAGTTCCTGCAACTGGTTAGACAGTTCCTGCATCTCCGTTGGTGCTAGTCGGTACGGAGCCTTAGCAATCGGTGCTACTCCGGGAGTGAGGTCTATCTGGAACTCGACCTGTCGTTTCGGAGGTATTCCAGGTAGATCCTCAGGAAATACTTCGGGAAAATCGCGGACTACGGCGATGTCCTCAATCTTCCTTTCTTTCTTTGGTTGCTCCGTGATAAGGGCTAGTATTGCGGTGTATCCCTTCTGTATGTATTTTTCCGCCTTCATGCAAGACAATATTCAGAGGTACCCCCGTCATTCTCCCTGAATCGAGATCTGTTCTCCGTTCTGCAACGTTACTCGCACGATTTTCTAGTTGCATACGATCTCTGCCTGGTTTGCGGATAACCAGTCTATTCCAACGACCACATCGAAGCTCCCGAGAGTCACCGGCATCAAGTCGATTTCGAGCTCGTGATCCGCCAAAACCATGACGCA
This sequence comes from Mikania micrantha, assembly GCA_009363875.1. Lineage (NCBI taxonomy): Eukaryota > Viridiplantae > Streptophyta > Magnoliopsida > Asterales > Asteraceae > Mikania > Mikania micrantha. Next base: position 101,546,593 of record CM018692.1, on the reverse strand, counting down.
TCCTCGAAAGACGTGTTGCATTTCAATTAGTTTGTCGTCGGCTAACTCTCCGGTGTACTTATAATCTAGTGGTGTTGGGGTAATATCTAGTAATTCACTAAACTCATTAGATATAAAGCTCCTATGGGAACCGGTATCAAATAATATGGTAGCATAGACATTATTTAAAAGGAATGTATCGGTTACGATGTTAGGATCATCCTTGGCTTCCCCCGAGCCAATCACAAATGCTCGGCCTTTTGCCGCTCCACCGCCGGCTTTCTTCAACTGAGGGCAGTCCCTCCTCATATGCCCCGGCTTCCCACATTCATAACACCCTCGAAGAGTGCTCTGGTTGTTGTTAGTCTGGTGGTGGTTGGGGTTGTTGTTGTTGTTGTTGGGAAGCTTAGACCTGCAACCTTTTTCCATGTGGCGATGTCGCCCGCACTTCAGGCATCGGTATCGTTCACATTGCCCAAAGTGGTGGTATGAGCATCGGTTACATAATGGGTATTTTCCTTGATATACACCCTTCCCTTTTTCATCGGGTTGGGTGGCAGTGAAAGCTCTTGCTGGTACAGACCACCGTTGTTGTTGATGAGACGGGTGAGACTGGTGGTGACTAGGCTCCCACTTTAGTTTGTGACTTTCCTGAGGCTTCAGATGTTCAACTCGTTTGGGTAGCTTACCCTGAGCCACTGCTTGATCGGTCAGTTTGTGAGCTAGTCGGATCAACAGTTGGATGGTGGTGAGGTCAAACGCTATCACCATGCTTTGAATCTGTTCGAGCAGCCCACTGATGAACTGCTCGATCTTTTTATACTCCGACGTCACCATAGCTGGGCATAGCTTACACAGCTCGTGAAATCGAGTACAATACTGCTCGATTTCTGATCCCACCATCTTCAGAACCCAGAATTCAGCCTCCACCTTTCTGATCTCATCACGAGGACAGTACTCCTCTTGCAGCAGTATGTTGAAATCAATCCAGCTCATTGAGTTGGCACCGTCCAACCCCAAGGTTTAAACATGGGTGTTCCACCAGGTGAGGGTTGGTCCCTCCAGTGTACCAGTTGCAAAATTATCACAGTTTTCCACAGTACATTCACACATTGCGAATACGGATTCGACTTTCTCAACCCAGTAGAGCATTCCCACAGCTCTTTATGTTCCCTTAAAGGTATGAGGGTGGCCGTTCAGGAATGATTTGAACGAACACCCTTTGTTATTGCTGTCGTGCGATCCTGTTTGTCAGAAACCAATGTCGCGTGTTGGTATCGTGTTAGCTACACTATGTTAGTCATGTTAGGCGAGTCTTAGTACCATTGGTAGACCCACTGGTTTCACTGTGCTGGCGACTCGCTTCATACTCAGCAAGCGCCTTGTTGACCCGGCGGTCAACCATCATCTTAATAACTGCCGCATCCATTGCTCGTTTGGGATGGCGCACATATGTTCCTCTTCCAGCCATAGATGGTTTCTACATGGAAGGGATAGAATGTTAGTCAGATAGAGTGTTAGCCAGATGTCATGTTAGATGTCATGTTAGAAGTTATGTCAGCAAACAACCATAGTCAGAATATGCGATAAATAAAACAAAACATCATTCTCATTAATATAAGATTTGAAGTACGATAATTTCCAAAAGATAATAGTACTACGAGTTCATACGAGCACATCCCGTTCGTCTAGGCAATACAAAAGGAAATATAAAATAAAATGAACCATCTAATCTGAGTCTATGGTAACGTGTGAGACGTCACTCACGAATGGTCATGGGGTACAAACCCCAGAACCGATCGTGCAAAGCCCGTCGGGCTTATCAGTCCATCTCCTCGTCCACCTGTGCTACAATGTTGTGGACTCTCCGACGGCTCTCCTCCGTCAGTCATCGCTCACCGGGCGCTTTCTTGGGTTCCTCCTAGCGTCATCATTGTTATCGGCGATCTTCTAAGTCTCAAGTTAGTAAATAACAGTTCAATAGTAACAATAACAACATCAGTGTGCAAGTTCTAAGTGTAGTGTCTAAAGTTGAGCAATGGCTATAGTCTAAGTTTACTACATGCAAACCTAGTTCTCTATAAACCTGGCTCTGATACCAGTCTGTCACACCCCCAAATTCCCACTCGTGGTGTCAGTCCACGTGGGTGTGACGTGGCCAGAATCACAGCTCAAGGTCATATAGAACATCTTTATATGCGTTTCAATTCAAAGTTTGAAATACAAGTAATAAAATAGTTTGCAGCGGAAATTAAATTGTATTACAGCGGAGAATGATACAATAAGTTAAGCAGCGGAAAATAATGTGTTTGACATATGCAATGGAAATAATAAGTTGTCAGACACTACGATGTTTAATAAAATACATAATCCAAAATAAATATTGTTTGAATGAAAAACATAAATAAATGCATGCTGGTCCTATGCTCGTTCCCTACGTGCATTCCTGAATTCCATAGCCTGCTAGTTACCTGAGAATACAAGTTTAAAAAGTGTCAACACCATGATTGGTGAGTTCACAGGTTTTGATATATACATATAGTAACAGAAAACATGTGTCATGTTGTTTATCAAATGTTAGTACCGGGTCCTAGGCTCCAAGTGTCAGTGCGTCACTACCGAACTAGAATTGTTTGTCCTTGCCTTCGCTGTGTCTCGTATACATAGCAAGTTAGGTCAGAGTTTCACGGGTTATGACACTCAGTCAATATTGTGCCCCGTGGGGTTAGTCACACCCAGACGGATCCATTCAAACCTACCACGTTGTTCGTACATTAACGGTAAGCATTAATAACATCCTAATAACATCCTAATAGCAAGTATACACCCATGCATGTCCATATAATCATCCATATCAACAACATGTAACTAAAAAGTTAATATTATTGGAAAGTTCATCAAAAATCACCTTTTTAACTATTTTAATAGCATTCAAACATGTAGATCATCATCTATAACATTTATAATCATATATCATCATTCAAGATCATCGAATTTTTTTAAGATTGGTATATTTTAGAAAAAAAATTAGGATAAAGGTAAAGTCAAAAGAAAAAAAAGGAAAATGGTTAAACCGAGATTCCTATTTGCGGTTTAGGAGTAAATTTTTATTTTAGAAATTTGTGCTTGTCAGGTGTCAGCTATACCGCAATTCACAGTTGCGGTTTAGGACAAAACCATTAATCCGTAATTCATAGTTGCGGTTTAGGAACAAACCAAACTAACGGCGTTACACTTTGGATTCTCTTTCTCAAGCAACAATTAGACAACACAAATAATGCAAAGGATGTGCAAACCTGTATATATTTTTACTCAAACAGTTGAAAAATTTTATTTTTACTTAAACACTTATTTTTTGCTGCAACACTTGTAGTATATAATTTATATTAAACAATTATTTACTCAATTTTCAAAGTGTTTAAATGTAATTAACTATAAATACTTCATTAAATTATTTTAAAGTAATATAAAGATTATTTTACACCTAAAAAATACTAAAACTGAGAAACATTAAATAAAATAAACTGAAAACCACTAGTAATATTAAAAACAAGAAATAAAACAAACATAAACTCACATACATGATAAAAATATACAATAACTAGTTTTGTCGGTATGGACAACTGTTGATCCTGTGACCCGTTCTTTTACAACCAGAACACCTACGACTTGTCCTTTCCTCTGCGTTGCTGGCATCCATCTCATGCATGTAGCTATTTCATCAAGTTATGCCCAAATAATGCATTTTAATGACACACATCATCATAGATCATCATGAAACGTTCTCTAACCACTTTAGATCATCAAGAAACATATCAAAATCAACAAACCCAGACCAAAATTTCATGTATGTGCAATAAAGGTGCTTGCATGTGTGATATTAAGCTTGCATGTGTGTAGAAGTGATTTTAGGCTACAAAGAGTGTGTGACTACCTTCTAGAGCTCCTTGATCCTCTAGGATAATGTTAAATCAGCTTCCTAGTCTCCTGGTTCGTTGGATTCGTCAAGAACAAGAAAGGAGGTGATGGTATTCAAGCCTCTAGGTGCTCACCAAGCTTCAATCTTCAAGTGTGGAGCTTCAACTTGGCCTTCAATGGCTTCCAAGAGGTGATCCAGAGGTTGAAGATGACTTTAGAGGATGATGATGTCGAGTATAAGTGACCAGGACTCGGTAATGGTGGTATAGGGTGGCTAGATATGATTGCATCTTGGTTTTATAAGGATTTTGCGTACTGGCCTTGTCGCGTACTGCGGAGAGAGGCAAAAAGATGCTCCGTGTACCGCAAAGAAATTCGGGATTAAAATCCCCCCATCCATCACGTATCGCTATGGGGTTCTCAGTGGGCCATCGAGTACCGCGATGTGCCCCTGAAGAGCCCAATAGGCCCATTTTCAATGGTTTGATCCGTTCGTCGTCGTTTTCACGTTTACGAACTATTGTTTGGCCTCGTTTGAACTCCCAAGTTCAATGTATGAGAGTTTTGTGAGGTTTCGAGTATTTTGTTACAGATTATGCTAAACGTTCACCAACGTTCGTGTGTTTTAACACGTGTGTGCGGTTTCTCGAGAATTCCTCGAATTAACTAGTCGTGTGTCAGTGTTCGTACTATCGTGACATGTGTCACACTAAATTAAACTAATTCTAGTGCCACGTGCACAATTAATCAATTAAATCAACATTTAAATAAAATGATGCTGACCTAAAAATTACGGGGTGTCACATCATCCCCTTGTTAGAAAGAATTTCGTCCCGAAATTCAGGTTGTGTTGCCAGTGTTTGTCTGTTCCGCGAACAGGTGTGGATATTTCTGTTTCATCTGATCTTCACGTTCCCACGTGAATTCCGGTCCACGTCACGAATTACATCTCACCTTTACAATCGGTATCCTACTGAGCTTAAGCTTTTTGGTTTCCCGATCCATAATCTCCACCGGTTCCTCAACGAAGTTTAATTGTTCGTTGATCTGTTTCTCCTCAAGAGGAATGATAAGTGTTTCATCACATAAACACTTTTTGAGATTCGAGATGTGAAATACGATGTGCACGCTGCTCAGCTCGTTTGGCAAGTTTAGCTCGTAGGCCACAGGGCCTACTCGTTTAGTAATCTCGAAAGGTCCAATGTAACAAGGGTTCAGCTTTCCTCGTTTGTCAAACCGAATGACTCCCTTCCAGGGCGAGACCTTGAGCAACACTCTGTCTCCCACCTGGAATTCCAACGGTTTTCGTCGTTTATCAGCATAGCCTTTCTGTCTGTCTCGAGCTGCCGCCATTTGTTTGCGTATCTGCACGATTTTCTCAGTTGTTTCGTGCACAAGTTCGGGACCGGTCAGTTGGCTGTCCCCAACTTCCGCCTAGCAAATGGGAGATCGACACTTACATCCGTAAAGTGCCTCAAATGGTGCAGCTTGTATGCTTGTGTGGTAACTGTTGTTGTATGAGAACTCAACTAACGGTAGATGAGTCTCCCAGCTAAGAGTACCCAACAAAGTAGCCCTCTGCTGATTTCTCAGCAAACTTGGATAGATGATCTTTAGTATTCAAGATGGTGCAATGACATCCAAATGGTTTGAGAAATCTAATAAATGGTTTTCTCTTATGCTAAATTTCATAAGGAGTCATACCATGTGTCTTAACTACCAATACTCTATTTTAGACATAACAGGCAGTGTTGATCGCTTCTGCCCAAAAAGTTATTGGAAGTTTGGCATCAGATAACATGGTCCTTGTAGCCTCAATTAGTGTCCTATTCCTTCTCTCAGCAACACCATTTTGTTGTGGAGTCCTAGGAGCACTAAATTGTCTTGTGATACCTTTAGATTCACAAAAAGAATTTAAAACATGATTCCTGAATTCTGTTCCTTGATCTGATCTGATTATTTTTATATGATGGTCACTTTCATTCCTTACCCTAAGAATAAATGATTTTAGGGTCTCAGCAGTTTCATCCTTGGTACTTAAGAAAAATACCCAGATGTACCGAGAGAAATCATCAGTGATCACCAAGCAATATGACTTTCTACCGAGACTTTTAACACTTGTGGGGCCAAACAAGTCCATGTGAAGTAGATGCAGGACTATTGTGATTGAATTTATTTCTTTGGCATGATGAGATGTTTTGTGTTGCTTACCTTTTAAGCATGCAACACATTTATCAACACAGATGAATTCTTTTGTTGGTAAACCATTTACTAAGTTATTTTTAACAAGTTTATTCATGTTCTTAAGGTTTACATGATATGCCAAAGAGATGATTCATCAAGTGAAGCTTTTGAGAAAAAGCAACTTATATTACTAAGTGGTGCAGCTGTGCTCATATCTAGCATGTACATGTTGTTTCTTCTAGGAACTCTGAGCAGGATTTGATCATTTGGAACTACAAATCCTAGCTTTAGAACAATGCATTAATGCTCAGTAAACAACATGTTGTGCTTTTGATCACACACCTGTGATACACTCAGTAAATTGTAAATTAGTTCCTTCACACAATGCACATTCTTAAAGCTTACCTTTCCATTTGTGATTGTGCCCCTACATGTGATGTACCATCCCATTGGATCACTTCCAAATGCAACAGACCCTCCAAAGAATGGTTCATATTTGTGCAGGTGAGTCTTGTTGCCTGTCATGTGCCTGGAACAGCCACTATCAACAATCCACAAGTTGCTCTTTGATTCCTGTTGTTCATGCACATGACCAGAAGTGAATTAGTTCCTGATGGGAACCCAAGCCCATATGGTCTTGGGTTTTCCTTTTGCATCATTGTAAGTAAATTTATTTGACATCATCCTGGGTGAAATAGATGATGGATTTGTTGGCGGGATAAATGGTTTAACAGATGGTCCAGTTATTTCCTTCTTCTTCCATATATGCTTGACTTTTGAGGTTGTCGGAAGAGTTTGGTTCTTTTGGCAATCATCGGAAGCAGCTTTAGTCTTTCTTTCTGATGACTTGGTTTTTGATGGTAAGTGAGATCTTTCTTCTGATGTTCTTCTTCCGAAGGAATAGGCTTTCTTGGGTTTGTAGGAAGCCTTCTTTTCATGTGCTTCCGATGTTCTCTTTCCTTCGGAAACCTTCTTTTCCTGTGCTTCCGATGCTTTCTTTCCGGAAGCCTTCTTGTTTTGTTTCTTCCGACTATCAGAAGTACTTGCTTCCGATACTTTCTTGATTTTGTTTCTTCCTAGTTCTTCCGAAGAAACAGATGACTTGCTCCAGCTCTTCTTTCTTCCTCTACCTTGTGTTTCTGAAAACATTCTGCTTCTTGGATTATAGAAGCAATCAGCAACAAAGTGATTCTTTTCACCACACATCAGACACATAGTCTGATTGTTTGAGAATTTTTTATGCTGATTTTTGTTGAAAGAGGTTTAGCTTTGGTTCATAATGGTATTGTTTTGATGTTCCAATAGGCTTGTTGACTGGGTGATTTACCTGTTTCCCTGAAAAACTGGTTTTTCTCTCTTTTGATCTACCCCTTTTGGACTTGTCAGATGGACAAGTAACATAGTCATCTAATGAGGTACTCCTAGTTTGAATGTTTTTAGCTTTGACAAAAATTGATGAATGTTTCTTAGTTTTCTTATTTCTTTTCTTACTTTTCAAAGCTGGTTTTTCTGTTTCTAAGTTAATGGGAGTATCATCCTTATCTGAGCATGTTGAGTCACTTGGGTTCAGATCAGAGAGGTCATCATTTTGAGCCACCTTGTGTATGTCCAACTCATCATCATACACAAGTTTAGTTACTGGTTTACACCTAATCTCCACCATAGGAGTATAGGTAGATGGAGGCTCCACCTTGTTATAACCCAAACCAGCCCCATCCTTTTTACCAGTTCAGCTATGTCACTCATTTTGAAAAGTTTTTCATACTTTTCACCTTGGCTTAAAAATTTGTCTCTGTAAGACTCAGCCAATACAAGTTCTATCTGGGCAATGGTTAGTCTTTCTAAAAGATTGTTAATTTGACACTGTTTATTAGTGTCTTCATGTTTTAAGCTAGAAATGGTCTTTTCCATTTCCTCAATCTTTTCTTTGTAATTTCTTTCAGATTCAAAGAAATTTGCCTTGCCAACTTGTAAAGACTCAAGCTCATTACAAAGTTGAGAATTTATTCTTTTATAAACATTCAACTTCTCTAAAAATTCAGGTATGCACATATCATCAGTTACCTTGAATGAAGAAGTTGAGTCATTTGCCATTAAAGCACTGTTGGAGATGGAAGCATCCTCAGCTTGGAAGCTCCAATCTGCAAAGTCTTGCTCTGCAATGTTAGCACTGTTTGATGAGCTTGATGGTCTTTGATGTGGTTGCCCAGAAGTTGATGGTTGAGTGCTTGAGGATTTGCACTCTCTGGCAAAATGCCCTAGTTGTTGACAGTTGAAGCATTTGAGCTTAGACTTGTCCAGCCCAAACCCAGTCTTCATATTGTGCTTTTTGAACTGCCTGCCAGTTCTTTGATAGAACTTCTTTGCTCTATATGAGATCATGGCCATTCGATAATTGATGTCCATCTCCTCAAGGTCATCTGCACGAATGCCATCTAAGTCTTCCTGGCATAGGTGAAAGTAATTAGTTTCCTCAGCCATGAAATCTCCTTGACCAGATGTCAGTAGTGGAGTTGGGTTAGAGAAAGGGTTTGAGTGTGTGGTTGATGGAGTTGGTGGTTCAGGGAAGGTGACAATGGGTGTGGGGTAGGGTGGTAGATGGGTTGATAACTCTGGTAAGGAGAATTGTTGATGGGTGCATAAAGTGCTGCTGACCCAGAAGTTATATGAGAAGGTTTAGGTTCCTGGGCATCTATTTCCATCTGGTAAGCACTTAGTATACCAAACAGTTCACCAAGCTTCAGAGTTCTTAGATTTTTTGTTCTCCGAATGGCAACATAATATATGTTCCAAGCTTGTGGAAGTGATCTAAGAAACTTTCTGATCACATCTCAATTCCCCATTTTGACACCTACAGCTACTAACTCATCAACCAGCTGAACATACCTGAGATATGGAGAAGTCATCTTCTCATTGTTTTGTTGACAAAAGTTCTCAAACTTTTGTTTCAGCATGTCCTTCTTATTTTCTTTAACATCTTCAGATCCTTCATACATTTGCTGTAGAGAGTTTCACAGCTCTTGAGCAGATTTGCATTTCTTGAATGCATGAATGATTGAGTTAGGGATGGTCATCTGGATGAGCCACAAAGCCTTCGAGTCCACCTCCATTCTCTTGTAGTCTTCATCTGAATAGAGAGTTGGATCTTTTGGCACAGGTGCTCCGCCGGCTCCAGCAGCATGAATAGTTGGGATGAAAGGCCCTTCAAGAACCGACTTCCAAAGTTTGAAATCTGGATTCCTAATGAAACCCTCCATCCTGACTTTCCATGTGTACTAGTCTTCTGGAGTAAACATTGGTGGCTTGTTGAGAGTACCATTCTCTGTATCATGTTTGTTTAGAGCAACCATTTGAACAAACACACAGAATATGAGTTTTGAAGTAGTGAGATTTTAGAAGAAATAGAACTGGTAACTTAAGGATGATTAATCACTTAAGTTCAAGAACCAATGCTCTGATACCACTTGTTGGATCGGGTTGTTAATTCTAAACAACACTTCAGAAGTATTTCTATCTATCAATCTAACATATGCGAAATATATGTTAAAAGGATCTCTCAAACACACAAAGGTAAATAAACAATCTTGAACAAAAGTAAGAACACAGAAATAAATTTCAAGCTCAAAGATATATTTCTCTCAAAGTTGTTCAAGTGTTACAACAAGCAAGCACACTCATACAAATTACAATGAGACGTTATATAGCTAAGGCTACAACCATATACTCGTAGGAATACAAGTTGGGTATACTAAAAAATACATAAAGTAAAGCTTATTCTAGTATCTAAAGTGTCTTAACAGGCTAAGACACTTAATTACAATCATTACACTTATAGACATTGACTTTACAAAAGACTAGCTAAATACAAAAGACATTTAATGTTCTTGATCTTCAAGGCTTCAGAAGATCTTTTGCATTTAATGCTGATGAGGAGAAGTAAGGTGTTGTGTCTGACTATCGGTATGTTATCTTTGTTTAACTTAGACCAACTTGTCTGTTGTCAGCACCTTTTGTACCATAAAAGGTAATCAGCTACAGTCTTTGTCAGATAATTATCCTCGGAAGTCTTTGTCTTTGACAGTTGATAAGGAGAATCTTCGGAAGCCTTTGTGTTTCCGAAGCTTTATGTCTTCGGAAGCTCTGAAGCTTCGAATCTTCTAAGTGTTGTCCTTCCGAAGTAGTTTGTCTTGTATTGACTTCGGTAGGAGTAAGTTACCCTTCGGAAGCAATGCTGCTTCCGAAGAGTAACTTCTTTCTTTTGAAGGCTGTTTGTCTTTGTAGAGCCCAGTACTTAGAAAAAAATAGAAGTTTGGTGAGCATCAGCCTTTATTAGTCTTTACAACAAGTGACATATTCATTTGATGAAGTACTCCCCGTTTGTATATATTTCGATTTAACAAAAGATGGTGTGGTTTTCTTGTTCCTTTTCTTTTGTTTTGGAACTAATTTTTGTTTTTCAAAAGAAATGGGAATATCATCTTCAGATGAATATATTGACTGAGTAGGACTGACATCAGGCAAATCACTTTCTTGTTGAATCTTATGTATGTCAAGATTTTCATCGTACACAAGACTTGTCTTAGGTTTACATTTAATCTCCACAGTTGGAGTGTATGCAGATGGAGGTTCCATTTTGTTATAACCCACCCCAGCACCCTTCTTCTTTACCAACTCAGATATCTCAGTCATTTTGAGAAGTTTCTAAAACTTCTCTCCTTGACTGAGAAATCTGTCTCTGTAAGACTCAGCCAATACAAGTTCTATTTTAGCAATTGTTAGTCTTTCCAAAAGATTGTTTATTTGACAATGTTTGTTGGTGTCTTCATGTTTTAAACTGGAGATTGTCTTTTCCAACTCCTCAATTTTTTACTTATAATTTCTTTCAGATTCAAAAAAAAGTTGTTTTAACAACTTGTATTGACTCAAGTTCATCATAGACTTGAGCATTGAATCGTTTATAAGAATTTAATTTTTCAAGACATTCAGGAGTACACATGTCATCTATTACCTTGAATGTGGAGGTGGAGTCATTTGCCATCAGTGCATTATTTGAGGTAGATGCTTCCTTGGCTTGAAAGCTTCAGTCAGAAAAGTCATGTTACTCTGAAATGTTTACATTGTTGGACTGGCTTGATCCCTTAGATGCTTGGTAGTTAGACTGAGTTGATGTTGATGGCTAAGAACTTGGAAACTTGCATTCTCTAGCAAAATGGCACTGTTGCTGGCAGTTAAAACATTTGAGCTTGGATTTATCCAGACCAAACCCAATCTTCATGTTGTGCATCTTCACTGTCCTCCAGTTCTTTGGTAAAACTTCTTTGCTCGGTAGGAGATCATGGCCATTTGGTAGTTTATGTCCATTTCTTCCAGATCATCCGTGTGAATGCCGTCTAGATCTTCTTGACACAGATAAAAATAGTTTGTTTCTTCAACCATGAATGCTCCTTGAACAGAGGTAAGCAGTGGAGTTTTACTTGTAAAAGGATTCGAGTGTGATGTAGTCAGTGTTGGTTTTCGGGAAAGGTAATGATGGGTGTGGAGTTTGAGTGGTATATTGGCTGATAGTTCAAAAATGAAGGATTGTGGATGAGGGCATATAATGCAACTGAACCTAGAGGAACCGAGGTCGGTTGTTTAGGTTCCTGAGCATCAATCTCCATTTGGTATGTACTTAGTATACCAAAAAGTTCTCCCCGCTTCGGTGTTCTAAGATTTTTTGTTCTTCTGATAATAACAAAATAGATGTTCCACGAGTGTGGAAGAGATCTTAGAAACTTCCTTATCACATCCTGATTCTCCATGTTTACACCTGTAGTTGTAAGTTCATCAACAAGTTGAACATACCTTAGATATTGAGAAGTCATCTTCTCATTGTTCTCTTGACACAATTTTTCAAACTTCTGTTTCAGCATGTCTTTCTTATTTCCTTCACATCATCAGAACCTTCATACATCTGCTGTAATGAGTTCCATGACTCTTTGGCAGATTTGCATTTCTTGAATGCATGTATGATTGAGTTAGGAATGGACATTTGGATTAGCCATAGTGCCTTTGAGTCGAATTCCATCTTATTGTAGTCTTCATCTAAGTATATAGATGGATCTTTTGGAACAGGTGCTCCACCAGCTCCGGCAGCAGCAATCGTTGGAATGAATGGTCCTTCAAGAACTGACTTCCAGAGTTTGAATTCATGGTTCCAGATGAAACCTTCCATTCTAACCGTCCATGTATCATAGTCATCAGGTGTGAACATGGGAGGTTTGTTTAGAGTGTCATTCTCGGTATCATGCGTATTGATAGTAGTCATTTTGACTTAGAGAAAACTTGGAGCAATGAGTAGTATAAGATGAACAACTGGTAACTTAAGAATAGTTAGTTGCTTAAGTTAAAGAGCCAAGGCTCTGATACCACTTGTTATCTTCTACTAAACTTGATAGATGCGGAAGATTCAATCAACCCAACTCACTCACACTTCCAGAACAAAATATAATACACAAATAGAGTTGATTTTAAGATTAAAGTATATTTCATTCAAATGCAAACCTCAAGCACACACTCGCGCCCTGCTCAATATACAAGTGAACATATTTATACTAAAAACCTACAGTTGTATTATCGTAGGAATACAAGGCTGGACAAGATACTAGAAAACAAACTAATGCTAAAACTATACTGTTAAAGCTTGACAGACCAAGCTGTATTAATTACAATCAATACAAATATCTTCATTGACTTTTACAATAAATGCCTAAACTACAAATGGAATTTAACGTATCATATCTATGTAAGTCTAACAAATCTTTCTTGTTGCGGACTATCATTGGAATGTCTTCTGAGTTGATTTTGATGATAGAAAGCGTCTCTAAATATTTCCATAAAGGTCTTGGATCTTAGACTAAAGACTTCTGAAGGTTTTTTATTCGGAAGCTTGTGTATTCAAAAGCCCATAAAGGTATTGGATCTTAGACCAATTTGTATTTGATCCTAACACTCTACATACATACATCCATGCATGCATTCATACATACATACATACTCGTAACGTTAAGATGTATTTAGAGAATTGTTTATGAATTCTCATAACTTTTCTTTTATTATAAATGTGACACAAATACAAATTGTAATTAACTACAAAAATCGTAAATGTTACTAGGAGCTCGTAGGAGACTATTTCTCACAATGGGGATAATTAGCCAAAAACGTGCTTATGGAGAAAAAGTGTCGGATCATATCACAGTTTGAAAGATTCCAAGGAGTCTTACCCCTAAGTTTGATTTTTTTGTGTGCCTTCAATTATAGTAGCCTTTGATCTTTCCACTTTCTCTCTGTTTAAGCATATGGGGTCTCTTTAGTTACAAGAGGAGAGAATGAAAAACATATCTAATGACAAAAACAGAAGGTGGATGAACATGCCCTACAAGTACAAGAAAGCAATCGACCAACGAATGGTAGGGGTCGTGGACGTGGGATGATTAGAGATCGAGGAAGATGCATATATAATGATTGAAGTCGTACACCACAATATTACAACGGCCAAAAATTTGGGCATTTGGCAAAGTATTAATTGTTTGTTCAATGATGAACCTAACGCAAATGTATTACCTAAAGGTGTTCAATAGGGAGAGAATGAAGAAAAACTTCTTTTCATGGCCTATATTGGTCAAACTAAAGCACCTTTTGATCTTATGACCAATTCAAATGTGGTAAATGCTTCCAACAATCTGTGGTTTATTTATTCAGAATGCTCAAATCAAATGACGGGATCCAAGACCACTTTTACAAATCTTGATGAAGCATTAAAACTAAAGGGGCAATTAGGCAATAAGAAATTAATATGTTTTTCCTAAATGCTTCAAAATTGAGGGTGTTCAATTCCTCCACTCATGCAACTTCTCTTCTATGGCATAAAAGATATGAGCATTTGAACTTTAATAGTTTGAAAGCATTACATGACAACAACATGGTGAACGGTCTTCACTTAATTTGTAGCTCAATTATATGTGAATGATCAATGATGCATCATAGGAAAGCAAATACGAGGCTCATTTCAATCAGCATCATGGAGGGCATCTCAAAAGCTTGATCTGATACATGCATATTTTTCTGGTCCTATGCAACTATGCAAGTACCAAGTCTTGGAGGTGGTTTATACTATCATTTTATTTATTGATGATTTCACGTGTTTGCTGGATTTATTTTTATAATAGAAAATCAGATGTTTTTCAAAAATTCAAAGTTTTTAAAACTCTACTAGAGAAGCCAAGTAACATATATGATCATTGAAGTGCTTCGTACAGACGAGGGGGAGAATTCTGCTCACGAGAATTCAATGAATTCTGTGAGCAACATGGCATAAGAAGAGAACCCACGATGCCTTGTACACCCCAAATCAATGGGGTTATGGAGAGAATGAATAATTCATCATGTGGATGGCAAGAAACATGTTAAAAGATAAAGTTCTTCCAAAGTATTGGTGGTCTGAGACTATAACTACGGTTGTGTATGTGATTAACATGTTGCCTGCTCAACTATCAATAAATTACTTGTGTTTAGATGCATTGCATATGGACATGCATGTAGTTTCTTATGGAAGACGAAATTGGATGGTAGATCAGAAAAGAGGGTGATTATAGATGTTATTCAGATCCATTTCCTTTAATTATAAGTGATTGTGCCAGTAGGTATGATGAAGCAAGTGTTGCCTGAAGAAGAAACCACGACAGAAAGATATATGTATTTGTAAAATAAACGAAATTAACACAGAATGAGTATATATTGTTCTATGTAAATTCTTACATATGACCGACTATTTATAGCCCATCCATGACAGTTATAAAACGGTTAAATACAGTTAAATAACAGAAACTATAACTACCATTTGACCCAACTAAATCTTATATTTGACCCGCCTAATTACATGTATATGCAAGATAACTTTTGGCCATACAATCAAGCTTAAGTCCAACAATGACTCCCCAAAGCTTGATATTAATCATCTTCGAATCTTCACATCTTTGTTCACGACCCAATTTTCTTTATAATAACGTTGGTTCATTGTCTTCGAATTGAGATAAATTAACTTCTTCCTTTTTCTTCCATTTTGGACAATCGTTTATAAAATGTCCAAACTCGTTGCATTTGTAGCATCGTACATGGCTCTTATCGACTCGTTCACCAACCTTACTTTTCCCGGACCACCGACCTCTCCCACGGTCACGCCCAAAGTTTCCTAGGTTTGAACTCCCATGACCACAATGCTCACATTTACGTTCTTTATTTTTCTCCTTTGCATCTTCTTTTGTGAATAAAAGTTTATTATGTGTATCCTCCTCCTTGTTTGGCTTCTTGATGCGTTCTTCGTAGGCCTTTAATCTCCCGATGGCTTCTTGAAATTGCATAGTATTAAGATCCGCAAATTGTTCAATCGAAGCAACAATTTGAATGTATTTTTTTGGTACGGATCCTAGTAGTTTCCGAACCAATCTTTTGTTATCAATTGTTGATCCAAGATTGTTGGCTTTTGATACAATTTGACAACATTCTGATTAAAATCATCAAGAGATTCAGAGTCTTTCATCTTTAACGCTTCAAATTCATATTCAAGTGTTTGTAATCTTGCTTCTTTGACTCTGTCAGCGCCCACAAATCGTGCCTTTAAATCTTCCCAAATATCTTTAGCATTTGCGTGTTGAGAAACTTGAAGAACAAGTTCTTCAAGCATTGCTTGATAAAGATATGCGATAGCCATTGAATTTTTCTTTTCATCGACTTCTCCTTTTGGTTCAAGTGCCTCCCATATCCCATGAACATCGAAGGTTGCTTTAATTTTGACCGCTCAAATTGTATAATTTGTAGAATTGAGAATCGGACATTGAAATGTCATTGCAGTTCCTCCTTCTTTAATTGTTTTATTTTCAGTGTTCTTGGGTGTTTTTTCAGACATTCCTTGTTTCTTCTTTCTTCCTATTGTTTCAATTTGATATCCCTCCTTCTAAGCCTTCTCTATTTGAATTATGAAAACTTTGCAAGAACAACCAGGTTGTTTGGTCACTTGGATTTGATCAAACCCCGTCAAACTGTTGTTTAATCAATTTATTCCTGGAACGAATTTCTAACCTCTTGATTCTTGCAAAAGAATAGCCTGGTTTTTCGGTCACTTCTGGATTTAATCAAGCCCGCCAAACTGGTGTTGATTAATTTACTCCTTGATCGAAAAAAATTTGAAACTCCTATTCTTTCTTTACTTTTATTGAGTAACCTTTAATCGACTTAATTAATTATTTTTTAAAAAATCTTTTAAATTGTCCTTTATAACAAATCTTCCTAATCATAATATTGCTTTTCTTTCTAATATATATATTTTTTTAAAAAATTAACCTTCGTTTTTTTAAGCATAATTTGATTTTATTATGAACAAACTAAAATCTATGATTTTGAAAAACCGACTTTGACCTTCACTTGCATTTTCAAATTTTTATTTTTGAAGACAAGATTTAGAATTTCTTCTAAAATCAGAATGATGACAACAAAAAAAAATATATGACTTTTGAAGTAAGAAACTACAAAGCGCCTAACTTGCTTCTTTGGTTCCCGGCGATCCTATATTCCCATGGCTTTCTCTTCTGATCTTTCGATGAGCCTTTTATCAAGATGCTCGAGAGATCAAGATGATTACCAACAGCCCTTTGTTGAATGAAATTTTGTCTTTGTTCGGTTTCCGAATGTAGAGATTAGACGACAATCCTTTTCCGACTCTGATTACTCACGCAAACCTTTATCCTTCAAGGTATGTTTTGTATGATTTACGCTATTTATGTGTTGATTGCTCACTGTATTCCTTCGCGATTTCCGTCAATCCTTTAGGAATTTCGAATTTTGTTGTTTTGTTCTTGTGGTGTTGGCTCTGATACCAATTGAAGAAGAAATCACGGCAGAAACATATATGTATTTGTAGAATAAACGAAATTAACATAGAATGAGTATATATTGTTCTATGTAAATTCTTACATATGACCGACTATTTATAGCCCATCTATGACAGTTATAAAAAGGTTAAATACAGTTAAATAACAGAAACTATAACTACCATTTGACCCAACTAAATCTTATATTTGACCCGCCTAATTACATGTATATGCAAGATAAATTTTGCCCAGAAAATAAGAACAGGAAGAAAAATAGAGAGAATTGATTTTTACAAATGATTGAAATTGATATTGGTATTCACGATGTGTTCAAATAAATGCAGATAGGGTATTAGGAGATTACAAGATCAACCCTCCTAATTTACATAATTACATACTAATCTAAAACATAACTTTGACATAATGACTAATATAACCCTAGACTTATACATGAGAGTGATTAATGCTAACAGCAAGTACAAGCATATGTCAACAAACTAGTCCCTATGAAGAGCCAAACTCACCTACTACAACTTCAAGTTTCAACAATCCAATGTCTTAATCAAATCCTGTTGCTCATGTGTCCCAATCAAGTGTGTCTACATCAATAGGGTCTACATGCACCACCTTTAAAAGTGAGGTCCATTGGAGATCTTTGTGCTCGTACGAAATTCAAGATACTCATTTTAAACACGAATGTTGTCAATTTTCTCTTAATATTTTTAACCCATTAACTTATGCTAAAGCTGTTGTAAAAAAGGTATGGCAACATGCTATATTAGAAGAGCTGACAACACTTGAAAAGATAAAACTTGGGAATTGGTGTCATTGCCAGCTAACAAAAATGTTGTGGACTCAAATGGTTGTTTAGAACTAAAATTAGTTCGTATGGAAAAGTCATGCACTATAAGGAAAGGTTGGTTACTAAGGGATACTCATAAAAGAAAGGAATTTGACTTTGAAGAGACGTTTGCTCCAGTTGCTCATTTTGAAACAATGAGAATGATTCTAGCTATTGTTGCCAGGAAGGGTTGGTTGATACTACATCAATTAGGTGTGAAATCAACCTTTCTAGATGGAGAGTTAACAGAAGATATAAATGTGGAATAACTAGAAGGCTATGAGGTTCAAGGAGAAGATAATAAGGTCTATTTCTTCATAAACCTTTATACGAATTCAGTGACGGAGCTTGACTGTATCGGAAGGGGGCGAAAACTTACGTGATCCAAAATTTTTTTTGCAATTGGCTCGGTTAGTTTCATAGTTGGGTTGGATTAGCGATTCGGGTCAAGTTGGGTCAAAAAATAAAAATAAAAATATCTAATAATTATCATTGTTCTTAAAAAATTAAAAGAGTGAGTACCTTAAAGAAGAATTACAATTCTGCCCGACGACCTTTGAGACTTTTGAATTCATCGATTATGTACTCCGAGTCAAACTTTTCAGCAATTTCTTTTTCTATATAGATCACCAAGCTATTTGCGAGATACTCATCAGACATCTTATTTCGAAGGCGATTCTTGATTATCTTCATTGCTGAAAATCCCCTCTCTGTTGTTGCAGTAGAAACAAGAAGTGTCAAAATTAGTCGAATCACTCTATCAACCAAATAATATGTCTCATTTTTCTGAGTTTCCGCCAGACTTCTACATGAATCAGAAAGTGTTGATACAACATTTAGCTTGGTATTATTTGACTTTTCAATATTAAAAAGCTCAAATTGATATCGTAAATGAAGCATGTCTTGATCGTTAAAATCCGTATGATAAAACTTCTCAACAAGAAGACAAATCTGATCAATATTAATCTCATTAGAAACTAAACTAGAACTAAGAGATAACAACTCCATCGCATCCTCATTAAATCTACTATTCAACTCATGTAATTGCTTGTCCAAAATAGAATTAAACAGATCTACCCGGTAATAATGTTCAAATGTAACATGAAGATCTTTTTTACGAGGCCGGTACCGAGTAGAAGTATATGGAGATGTCATGTCTGGCATTTCAATCTGATTCTTCTCGGTAATAATGTTCAAATGTAACATCAAACTGATACTGCAAAAGTTGTCTCCACATACTTGTTTTCAAAGTTAATGATAAAGTATCTCTTACATGAACCAAATCCAAGAACCTTTCTTGAACGCTTCCTTGCGCATCAACAAATCTCAAAACAATGGTCATTTGCTCTCTTTTCGATTCATCTCGTGATTCATCAACCATGACACAAAAGTATGAATCACCCACTTCACTACGAATATGGTTTCGAACTTTATTTGCAATAATACTTAGAATCTCTTTTTGGATATCTCCAGAAGTGTACTTTGAATTAAAAGGAGCATTTTCTAGTATAACACTTGAAACTTTATCATTATAAGATGCAAGAAGATTTAGCATTTCAAGAAAATTACCTCGATTCTTATATGTAGATGACTCGTCATTTCCTCGTAAAGCACAAGCTTGAAATGTCAACCAACAAACTACATCAATTGAAGTTTTCAATCTTAAACGGTTCTTCAATATTAGTTCTTCACTTTGCTTAGTAAAGACATTTTCTATGTGTGCGGATTGATTCAACAAATTCTCAATATATATTAAAGCACTTCTATGTTGAGAAGAGCCAATATGGTTCAAGTATGCACAATTTTTCCCATCATGAACTTTTTTCCAATTGTCAAATCCTTTAACAGTAAAAGCATCATAACCATTGTTCACATTTGGCTTATCATTAAACAAGTAACAAACAAAACAATAAGAAGCATTAGTTGTTGGAGAATACTCCAACCAACTAGGAAAAATCTTGAACCAAGCATTCACAAATCTACGATTCTTTCGATCTTTAGGATACTCCTTAAGATAGATTTGGTAAGGTCCTAACATCAAATAAGCTCGCCTTACTTGTTCCCTTAAATTAATTGGATGATCCCACATTTGTATTCGTTTAGCCGGATCTCTTTCTAGATTGTTAAGATCCATTCCATTATCATTTGATAGTGGGAATGTAGAAATACCATGCTCGGGGATATTTGCATCTTTTTCGGACTCACTAGTTGAGGATTTCTTACGTTTGTCTTGATTTGTAAGACTATCCACAGCGGTCACTCCACTGAAAACCCTTTCCCACCAAAATTTCCTACCACGTCATCACCCGACTGAAATCCTTTAACACCCACAATGGTTATCCCACTGAAAACTCTTCCCCACTATTCCACATCAACCACTAAAACACCCCACAATGGGTCCCATTTTAAAAAAATGGACCAATAGGAGTAGAGGAGCTCCACGGGGAGCGGGAGCCGTGGAGGGGCTCTTGTGGTTGCCGCTGGGGGAGGGTAGCGGTGTTCCCGCTGACCCCCGCCCAAAAAATCTTCCCCGCCGAACCAGCGGCTCCTCCGCTGCGGGTGGTCTAACATCCCCTTTTTCAATAACCTTTCTTTTGAAAAACGAGTCAATTGTTTTCACCTTCCCCATGAGATATTGATTCAAACTTAAACCTAAATCATACCAATTACCAAACAAATTATATATATATAGGCTGTCAACAAAAGCTGTCAACACAAAAACTCATATAGTCAACAAAAAAAAAATTCTAATTATAACCAATTCTAGGCTAACCTTCGTCCCTGGTCAACAAAAATATATATATATATATATAGGATTAGGTTCAAGTAAAAAGTGTGAGATTGGTGAGAAGGGTGAGAAGGATTGTGAAATTGACAAGTGGCATTTCTTTAATTTAATAAAAAGGGTATTTTGGTCATTGTGTTTAAAACTTAAAATCATTATGTTTAACGCTTCAACTCATTGTGTTTAATGCTTTAGGTCATTGCGTTTAATTTTTTTATTATTGTGTTTAATTTTTTTATATCATATTTTGGTATTTTGTTATTGTTTTTATGCATTAAATAAATTGTTCTTATTTATTTTTTATGTTTTATGTATTAAAAGTACATAATTGTGCTATTTCATCATTATGTTTTTAAAACTCATAACTTTAAAAAACATAAATTGTCTTTATTTTTTTAAAAATAAATTTTGGTCATTGTATTTTATGTTTAGGTCATTGTATAATATATTCATCATTGTGTTTTATTTTTAGACGATTGTGTAATATACTTATCATTGTGTCTTACATTCAGGTCATTGTGTAATATATTCATCATTGTGTTTTATTTTCAGAAAATTATGTATATACTCATCATTGTGTCTTACGTTCAGGTCATTGTGTAATATATTCATCATTGTATTTATCTTTATATTGTGTAATATACACATCATTGTGTTTTACGTTCAGGTCGTTGTGTAATGTACTCATTATTTTGTTTTACGTTCAGGTCATTGTGTAATATACGCATCATTATACTTTACATTCAGGTCATTGTGTAATATGCATATTGTTGTATTAAATGAATTTGATTTTATTCTTCAGAACATTGTGTAATATAATCATCATTGTGTGTTATGTTCAGGTCATTGTGTAATATATTTATCATTGTTTTTTATCTTCAGATGATTGTGTAATATAACACCATTGTGTCTGTAATAGTCATTATTTTGTTTTACGTTAAGGTCATTGTGTAATGTACGCGTCATTGTGTTTTAGGTTCAGGTCATTGTGTAATATACAATTAGACACAATGACGCATTACAAATGTCAAAGGTAGAAGAAAACGTTTTTTTTTTAATTTTTTTTATATAACAATATTATACTCGTTTTAAAGATAAAAAAATGCTCGTTTTTTTGGTGTAGTTTTTTTGAAAAAATAATATCGTATATAAAAGTTATGACCGTTTAAAAAAATGGGGGAACATAATAAAAAGTCAACAAAAGTGTCTATGACTAAAATATCCTTCAACTAACTTTTTTAATACTACTTTGATCTCAACCATTAAATTATACATCAAATGGTCAACAATCCTTCTCACACTTTTCACTCATCTAAGCCTTTTTACCATAACCTCACCCTATATATGTATATATATATATATATATATATATATATGATAAGCGCAATCAACAATCAGTCCTGTCAACAATTCAACAAAAAAAATTGCTATTACCTAAAATGGAGACCGAAGACGAAAACGGTAGCAAGGGAGGTCCGGGAGGAGCCGTGGGGCAGCCGGCAGCCGCGCAGGGAGGAGCAGGCGAGCAGCCGAGCAGGGAGCCAGGGACCGAGGTGCGCAGCCGCGCAGGGAGGAATGGGGAGTAGCGGCAGCAGCCGATCGGTGGTCCGGTGTCGGTGGGTGGTCAGGCGGTGGAGGGCCGGAGGCTGTGTAGGCGGGGCGGCTTCACTCTTCAGCTCTTGGAACTTGGAAGCAAAGAAAACGGGAATATGGAGAGGGGATACGGGTTTGAATTTTTTTTTTAGGAATTAGGGCTTGTGAGGGAGGGAGGGTATTTTAGGGAAAAGTAAGATAAAAATAAAAGGGAGGAAAATTGGGTAAAATAATTGATAGGGATGGAATGAATATATTTTTTAAAAATATTTTTGGTCTAAAATTTTTTTTGAGGGGGGGCGAAACCAGTATTTTAAAAAAAATTTATATTACGGGCCGAAAATTAACACTACTGGCGAAAAAAAGGGGGGGGCGGACGCCCCCCCGGTCTTACATATCCTTCGTCCATGTACGAATTGAAGCAAGCTCCCAAGAGCCTGGTACTCCAAGATTGATAAATATTTTTCTACTCACGAGTATGTTGAGAGTTTGAATGAATTCACGTTGTATGGTATACAATCCTCTACTGATATTATCTAATGTATGCTTATACGTAGTTGATATTACATGTACCCGTTCTTGTTTTAAGTTTGTTGCGGAATTTATACATGGAATGCAAGCAAACTTCAAGTTTATTTTTTCGGGCGGTTTTCATAAAAATTAAGACGGTTAAACATGAATCAAGATTGGTATTTTATAGGGCGGTTGACAAGGGGCGGTTTTTTTATTTTTTGGGGCGGTTTACTTATATGGGGCGGTCGTATTTGCAGCGGTTATATTCCAATATAGGGCGGTTGGGTTTTTTATTTATTGGGGCGATTTTTTCCCATATAGGGCGGTTGTGATTTTTATTTTTTGAGGCGAGGTCTATATTTGGGGCGGTCCAAAGCATATTTTTTAAGGCGGTTTTTGAAATTTGAGTTTTAAAAGCTAGAACAATAGACCGTTTTTATCATCTTCAACATCAAACGATTGACTTACAGAGTATTTCTTCTCTAGTTAATTTTTTCCATAAGAACTGGAATAGAACGTTTTCATCATATTTTTATTATTTTGGATCGACTTACAGTGTATATTCAGTTGTAAAACATTTATTTAACTTCAATTTATGTTTTATTATTCTATTTTATTATTTTAAGATTTGTTTATTGTTTATTTGTAGGTTTTGAAGAAATTGAAGTTTATTTTAGCTTTGAATTGGAACAACAACCACTTTGAATCTATGATAAATGGTATACATCATCTATCTTTTATTTATTTTATAGAATAATGGTAGCTACATGTAAAATTAATTCATTTTTTTGTCATTAATGACAAAATTTGCGAAATATATTAATTTCGAAATTATATATATATATATATATTTAAAAATATTTCTTAGTTTAATTTTATGTTTATGCTATTTAACGATAACCATTAGATTATACATACCCGTCTGAATTTTATCTAATAGAGATAAAATTCAGATAGTCTCCATTGGGACTACTTTTTGAATATTTTATCTCATTTAGGATATGTAAGTATGTTAATGAGTTAAATTTAAGAAGAATTTGGTTTACGTTTCTCCTTACTCCTACGAGTTTGTGGATTATCTGCATAATTAGGGAGTTAAGGGGAAATGCTGCCAAATTTTTTCTTAAATGTTAACTTATTAACATCTATACATATGAGATAAAATATTCAAAAAGTGGGTTAGGATCCACCAAACCATTATAGTGGGTTACATCATATAATTGCATTTATGTATTTTGTTTTGTTTTATTTAATTTTCAGATAGACCGAATTAACTAGATTTACCATACTGCACGTACTTCCTCAGCATATACAGAGGGCGTTCAAATTTTTCTTAAAGCTGCTGAAGTTAATCGTGTGAATAAAGGAAATGGAAGGATTTGTTGTCCGTGTATAATTTGTAAAAACTTCAAAAGATTTGATGATATTAAAGAGATAGAGTTTCATTTGATGAAACATGGTTTTATGCCTATATATACTTGTTGGTCAATACATGGAGAGTCACCAAGTAATCGTACCATGTCTTCAATAAATTCACAAAATGATGATATTCAGATCAACGATTCAAATGTTGTTGATGATGATGACAATTCAATTGATCTAAATGACAATTTAAGTGAAATGTTACATGATCTAGAGACAAATATTGGTGATGATGATCAAAGAAAATTACATGTATTATTTGATTATGCTATAAAACCACTATATCCTAGTTATGAAAAATTTTCAAAACTTAATGTTGTTTTAAAGTTGTTTAACTTAAAGTCGAATTATAGATGGAGTGATAAAAGTTTCACCGATCTCTTAGTGATTTTACATGACTTGCTTCCAGAAGATAATGAGTTGCCAATTTCAACGTACCAAGCAAAAAAATTAATGAGTCCAATGGGATTGGAGGTAGAAAGAATACATGCTTGTTCAAATGATTGTATGTTGTATAGAAAGGAGTTTGAAAAAGAACATAAATGTGTTATCTGCGGTGCTTCTAGATACAAGCGTAAAAAAGAAACAGATGACATGGATGATGATGTCACGAAAAATGGACCACCAAATAAAATATTGTGGTATTTTCCTATTATACCAAGACTTAAACGATTATTTTCAAATGAAAATGAAGCCATAGGCATAAGGATGGTCGTGCAAATGATGGAAAATTAAGACACGAGGCAGATTCACCGCAATGGAAAAATATTGATCATAAGTATCCAGATTTGGGCGAAGAGATTAGAAATATATGGTTTGGACTTAGTTCAGATGGAATCAATCCTTATGGTAACATGAGTAGCCGTCATAATACTTGGCCGGTCCTTCTATGCATTTACAATCTTCCTCCTTGGTTATGCATGAAACGAAAATACATTATGATGACATTGTTGATTCAAGGTCCGAAACAACCTGGTAATGAATTGATATTTATTTGGCTTCACTAATCGATGATCTGAAGCCCTTATGGGGTTCAGGTATAATTGTTTATGATGCTTACAAGAAGGAAAATTTTACATTACAAGCCATGATTTTTTGTACCATAAGTGAATTTCCGGCATATGGCAATTTATCAGGATATAGTACAAAAGGTAAAAAAGCGTGTCCAGTTTGTGAAGACGAGACAAATTCAATTTGGTTAAAAAATTGCAAAAAACCGTATACATAGGGCATTGAAGATTCCTTCATACTAATCATGTTTATTGGAAGAAAAAAGACGAGTTAGATGGAAATACCGAGCATCGAACGATGAGGAAACGATTTGATGCATTCTCAAGAGTTGAAAACCTAAATGTTGTGTTAGGAAAAAGAACTCGTGCTCAAAAAGATATTATTTGGAAAAAAAATCAATCTTTTGGGATTTACCATATTGGAAGCATTTGGAAGTTAGACATTGTTTAGACGTTATGCATATTGAAAAAAATGTGTGTGATAGCTCGTTGGGCTTATTGTTAAACATTCCTGGAAAAACTAAAGATAGAATTAATGTTCGTAAAGACATGGTAGACATGGGAATACGTAAAGAGCTTGGCCCTGTTGAGACAGCCAATCGTATTTATCTACCACCGGCGTGTTATACACTATCAAAAGAAGAAAAAATGAAGTTTTGTAAATGTTTACACGACATTAAAGTTCCATCTAACTATTCTGCAAATATTAAAAGATTGGTGTCGATACATGATTGTAAATTGCTTGGTATGAAATCTCATGATTGTCATGTTTTGATGACACATATGATTCATATTGCTATTCGTGGAATTTTACCACAGAAAATCCGACATGTCATAACAAAATTGTGTTTGTTTTTTAACATGATTCACTCAAAAGTTATTGATCCAGAGTCATTGGATACTTGGCAAAAAGAAGTTATCATCACGTTATGTGAATTGGAGATGTACTTTCCTCCATCTTTTTTTGATGTAATGGTTCATTTGGTATCTCATATCGTTGGAGAAAACAAGGCTTGTGGGCCTGTATTTCTACGTTACATGTATCCTTTTGAAAGATATATGGGTTTCCTAAAAGGTATGTAAGAAACTGTAATCGACCTGAATGTAGTATTGTTGAAGGATATGCTTCAGAGGAGGTGATTGAATTTTGTACAAGTTATTTGGAAGGTGTCAAGAGCATTGGTGTTCCTCAATCTAGTCACTCGAGTAAACTTGAAGGGGTCGGAGGTGTTGGGATGAAAACATTAATTCCAAGTCGTGATAATTTACAACTTGCACACTTTTTGGTCTTAAAACATATGACATGCCTTGGTCCTTATGCTGATGAACACTTGAACATGTTGCGGTCAATAAACCAAGGTAAGGATGAAGTGTGGTATGTCATGAAACACAATAAAGAGTTTTCTAACTGGATGAAGAACAAGGTAATGACAACTAAGGTTGATGAAACAGTGAAACAGTTGGGACAAGGCCCAGATTTCAGGGTAAAGTCTTACCAAAGCTATGATTTTAATGGATATACATTTTATACTAAAGATCAAGACAAAAAAAGTACAATGCAAAACAGTGGAGTTACATTAATAGCTTCTACAACTGAATTTGACAGGGCAGATCGTTCAAAAATGTTACGAATAGTCAAAGACTCTTATTATGGTGTCATACAAGAAATTTGGGAATTGGACTATCATTCTTTTATTATACATGTGTTTAAGTGTAAGTGGGTGAATAACCGTACGGGTATTAAAGTTGATAACCACGGTTTTACCCTTGTTGACCTCACAAGTGATGGCTATGCATCTGAGCCATTTGTTCTCGCTAAACAAGTCACACAAGTGTTCTACGTCAACGACCCGAGCAAACCAAGATTCTACATCGTATTACAAGGCAAACAGCTTATCCTTAGTGTGGATAATGTCACTAATGAGGACAAATATGACCAGTTTGACGACCTACCACCATTTTCAGTCGGGATTCAACCAACAAGTAACATAATTGAAGGCAACACATATATACGATCTGACCATACTGAAGGGATATATGTTGATAAACCATGATATATGGTAAGTGTTGAACAATAAATATATATAAATACTTGATTTGCACTACTGATGGAACTCATTTTTCGTTGAATGGTCCATGGAACTTGATTTGCCCTACTGCTGGAACTCATTTTTCGTTGTATTGATAAACCTATGTAATGCTACGTCAAGCATTTATAGAACAAAAAAATACGACCGTTTGACAAAAAATGACTGTTTCACAACGTTACAATAACAATAAAACGAATTATAATAATTATATTTTATATTTTTTAATTACTTTCAAAAAATATATATCGGAACGCTCTAAAAAAGAATTAAACCGCCCCATAAAATGTAAAAACCGCCCCATAAAATGTCATAACCGCCCTAATTATTTACACATAAAAACCCATAAAACCGCCCCAATAGCCCATAAAACCGCCCTAAAACCCATAAAACTCCCCAACAGCCCATATAACCGCCCTAAAAACCCATATAACCGCCCCAAAAACCAATTAAACAGCCCCAATAGCCGACCGCCCCAATTAATTAAAAAGCCGCCCCATAAAATGCCAAAAATCGCCCTAAAAATACTAATAACCGCCCCAATAGACTAAACCGCCCTAATTAATAAAAACCGCCCCATTTCCCCTCCCTTTTCCCACGAAAAGTTTCATTTCCCTCTCATTTTCCCGTTTGCTTCCATTTTCGGTCCTATGCATTCCGACGAAAACTTACATTTCCCGATCATTCATGTGAGTGTTGCTGTCTTACTGTTCTTCCAGCTAGGGTTGCGGCAGCTATTGGTATTGCGGTGTAACACCCCGGTCCTGGGGTGTCACGTCGTATCATTCTTAGCCTCATAAATACAGCGGAAGACTTATGTTGACCGCAAAATTACGAAAAATTTTGAACTTTTTAAAACAGTGTAATAGTTGCACCATTAATGTGCTTAAGTGAAGTAGTTACAAAATATTCATAAATTCTTAAATCGATGTTTAAACAAAATCCCTAGCCTTATCATGTAGGCGGGTTTCAAAAGTTAGTCTTTAAATTCTTGTCAGCATCCCCCTTTAATTCCTTCACTTTCCTGTTCCTGTATTACCTGTATCGCGAGCTAAAACAAGTCAACTACATACATAGTTGGTGAGTCATGGCCAGTGACAGTTAAAATAATAATCAAATCATATTTGTGTGTGCAAGTAAACTGGTTGTCAAATCAAGTCTCACGACGTTAAGTATTCGTCCGTCAACAAAACCTAACGCGGTGTTTGTTAACATATACACTACTCTAGAGCCACTGGTGCAGATACAGTGTTGAATGACACACATGGGGTCCACTGTAGTGCTACACCAAATCCTTTCCTGTTACATCAACCGCAACAACTCCACCGTAGTGACAGTCGCCCGGCAATCCCTTATCCCCGTAGGGACTGGCCCGTAGGCCGGAGTCGAACATTCGACCCCATCATGTTCCTTATCATTTATCCTTATCCTTATCCTTAGCTTCTAGAGCAAGGTACCTCCAATTCGCACGGATCCGTTTGAACACGTATATGCCCCGAGGTAGTTGTAAGTAGGTCTTACGGTTAAACTGGCCCACCCCTTCCCCCTACCTTGATGATTTGCCTCAGACCAACATCCATAAACCGGACGTACCTAAGTCTATGCAATGTTATCTAAGAGGTACAATTTATCTTACAACAACACACATAAAAATCCTTTAAATAAATTTCCTTAAAATAAATCCATTTAAAAGAAAGCTCGGATACATCCCCAAAACATTTAAGTAAAAAGGGGAGGTCAAGACTCACCTGAGTAATTTGACCGGTTCGTAAATTATGAAGTAGTAGGTTCGTCGAGTCCGGGTGAGTAAGATTAATCACGCACGTGCAAATCTAATTTATAATAACCATTTTGAGTTAACACGTGAGTTTAGAAAGTGATCTCACAACCTAATCCTTTAATCCTTAATTATGACTCTTAGGTATATTACCAAAATTAGTACTCTGGTAATAGTCGTAATTATAACCGGAGATGCTTCTATACGTTTCAGAATACGTTCTTTTAAAATATAATTTCATCCTTTAAAAACATCTCTTAATAGTCCCTTCAATTATTTATAAAGCCTCTTACTTTTTCTTAAACATAAACATACATATATATATAGGATTGGGATCAAATAATAACCCACTCTTACGTCGATAACCCATTAACTTTGCCAAAACGAAGCCGAATCTTGAATTTTTTTTTTAACATCATTGTAACACAATTAGAACACTATGGCTTTTTTGAGTTTGGGCTAATTCATCACCGTTTAAAAAATATCATCGTAAGGTTTTTGCTACAGTACTATAAGTTTTAAATATTTAAACACCTACAGTACTGTAAGAGCCCAAACGGTAATGAATTAGCCCAAACTCAAAAAAGAACATGGTTTTCAAATTGTGTTACAATGATGTTTAAAAAAAATTCAAGATTCGGCTATTTTTTGGCAAAGTTAACAGGTTATCGCCGTAAGAGTGGGTTAGTATTAGAACAATCCCCTATATATATATATTATGGCTCGTACTAGACCGAGGGTCTCGACTAGTCAAACCAAATTAATCGAACCAATAATCCTTTTTGAAGCATTAAATATAATGATGGTTTAAACCCATAATTTATATTCTTGACAGTTTGACTTTTAAAAGTCAAACTTGCCTTAAAAATTCATTTTATAATTTAACCACCCTCCTTAGGCTCAACGACTAAATTCCAACATTTTATGTTCAAGTGAACTTCTATAACCATTTTTGAACATAATCGACCAATACACGTGCTTAAAATACTTGTCGGTTCGGATTAGTCAAAAATGACCATTTTGATCTCAAATGCCTTAGTTGTTATCTACAACCATACTTTGAGTCAATTGAGCAACTAAAATCAATGTATATAATACCTTTTAAGTGTATCACAATGATCAAGTTGAGTCCCTTGTAATTGTAGTCATTACCTACAAACCCAAGTCAAACTTCAATTTCTTTTGACTTTGTAAGTAAACTTTTAACTTAGAACTTAACCAAAGGAAGAAAACCCTTACTTGTAACCTTCAATTTCTTCACAAATCAACACTCAAACTCAGTGTAAACTATGGTTCTTGAGGTTACCTACAATAACATAAATATCTTGAAACCCTAAAAAAAATAAGCTTACTTGTATTTACCGCAATCCACATATTTAGTAATCTTTAAGCAATGACTACTAACCTTGAAGCTTCCTTCTTTCAATTCCGTCCTTAATCACTTGATTTTGTGATCTCAAGCTTCATTTACGTTTCAAAAACGAACCTAAACAAAAAGGGTATAATTAGGTTACTCCTAAACCCAATTACACTAATTTAATGAAGGAAAGCCTTAACATACCTCTCATATTTTTGAATCTTCTTGATTGCAGCTCTAACAGCTCTAATACCTGCTGGTCCCCTTTTTTTTTCTCTCGATCGCACCTAACAGCAGCTGCTGTGTCCGCCCCTTCTTTTTTTTTTCTGCTGATCGAAGCTGTTGTGTGCAGCATTATCTTTCCATTTAATTTCTCCTATTGGGCCAAAAGCCCATATATAATTATGTATATGTACGTATGTTTTTTTTTCTTTCTTTTTTTTCACGTGAACTTATATATATATATATATATATATATATATATATATATATATATATATAGGAAAGGGTTCTAATGCTAACCTTAAGATAGGGCAATAACCCATTAACCTCACCATATTTAATGATCAAATTACAAGATGCTTATCTAATGCTTGATATTAAACTATAATATAATAATGTAATTGATTTGAAAGAAAAGAGAATAAGGGTATTAATGTAATTTGCTATATTAAATACTTTACCCCATCTTTTTTTATACATCCATAACTTTTTTATACTATAATATTTTTTTATAAAAATTGCACCATTTTACTCGTCTTTTTTTTCTCTTTAATTCCGTTATAGTCTTGACTATGTTTTTTTTATTTTTTTAGATGTTCGTATTTACACCAATGTAACAAGTATAAAAGTAACAAATTATTTGTAACGAGTTGTAACAAATTCGGGTTTACATTGTTGTATAATAAATAAGGGTTAAGTTTAAGAGTGTAAACGAGCCAAGCCGATCCTGAGCTCGTTAATTACGTTATATTCTTGACTAGGTTTTTTATTTTTTTCCGGATGCTCGTTAATTACGTTATATTCTTGATTTTGTAACGATTTTTGGTTTTTGAAGTACTAAAATGTATTTACAATCTTGTAAATATAATTTTTAAAGTATGAAAATGTATTTACAATCTTGTAGATATAACGAATTTTGGTTTTATCAACAAAATGTTATAATATTTTTTTAAACTATTAAAATGTATTACAATCTAGTAGATATAACGAATTTTGGTTTTTATCAACAAAATGTTATATTACTTTTTTAAATTATTAAAATGTATTTACAATCTTGTAGATATAAGGAATTTTGTTTTTTATCAACAAAATGTTATATTATTTTTTTAAAGTATTAAAATATATTTACAATCTTGTAGATATAATTTTTTTAAAGTATTAAAATATATTTACAATCTTGTAGATATAATTTTTTTAAAGTATTAAAATATATTTACAATCTTGTATATATAACAAATTTTGGTTTTATCAACAAAATGTTATATTATTTTTTTTAAAGTATTAAAATGTCTTTACAATCTTGTAGATATAATTTTTTTAAAGTATTAAAACGTATTTACAATCTAGTAGATATAACGAATTTTGGTTTTATCAACACAATGTTATACTATTTTTTTAAAGTATTAAAATGTATTTACAATCTTATAGATATAATGTTTTTATAGTATTAAAATGTATTTACAATCTTGTAGATATAACGAATTTTGGAGCATCCGGAAAAAATAAAAAAAAACCTAGTCAAGAATATAACGTAATTAACTAGCTCAGGATCGGCTTAGCTCGTTTACACTCTTAAACGTAAACTCTATTTATTATACAACAATGTAAACCCAAATTCGTTACAACTCGTTACAAATAGTTTGTTATTTTTATACTTGTTACATTGGTGTAAATACAAACATCCGAAAAAAATAAAAAAACCTAGTCAAGACTATAACGGAATTAAAGAGAAAAATAAGACGAGTAAAATGGTGCAATTTTTATAAAAAAATATTATAGTATAAAAAAGTTACGAATGTATAAAAAAGAGGGGGTAAAGTATTTAATATAGCAAATTACTAATTTACCCATATCAAATAATAAAAGAAAAAGCCATGTGTTTATTTCTGATTGGGTAAAGAGAGTTAATGGGTTATTGCTTTAAGTGTGAGTTAGTATTTGATCACAATTCTATATATATATATATATATATATATATATATATATATATATATATATATATATATATATATATATATATATATATATATATATATATATATATGGTAGTGATCTAATACTAACCCACTCTTACGACGCTAACCCATTAACTTTGGCAAAAAATAGCCGAATCTTGAATTTTTTTTAAACATCATTGTAACACAATTTGAACACCATGTTCAGTTTTGAGTTTTGGCTAATTCATTACCTTTGGGCTCTTACAGTACTGTAAGTGTTTAAATATTTAAAACTTACAGTACTGTAGCAAAAACCTTACAACGATAATATTTTTAAACGGTGATGAATTAGCCCAAACTCAAAACTGAACATGGTGTTCAAATTGTGTTACAATGATGTTAAAAAAAATTCAAGATTCGGCTATTTTTTGCCAAAGTTAATGGGTTAGCGCCGTAAGAGTGGGTTAGTATTTGAGTACAATCCTATATATATATATTCTAACGTTAGTTCATCTCTTTTGTGTTTGGGTCCACTTTAAACCGAAAGTAGACACGTCATCCTTTAAACTCAACCGACCATCTTTACATTTGAATTTATTTAACCCGTTCAAACACTATTTGACGAGTCAAAAATAAATTCTTATTCTTTATTTATTATATATAATAGTCTTTAGATACGAGGTGTTACATGCGGTGCGGCGGGGGTATTGCGGTGGGTGTATCGTGGGTGCAGGTCCGGCGGGTGGGGTATTGCGGTGGGTGTATCGTGGGTGCAGGTGCGGCTAGTATGTCGTGGGTGCAGGTGCGACAGCAGGGGTATTGTGGTGGCAGTAGGGCGGAGGAGCGCCGAGGGGTATTGCGGTGGCAGTAGAAGCGACAGTAGGGCGGGGGAGCGACATCGGGGGTATTGCGGTGGCAGTAGAGGCAGCAGTAGGGCGGAGGAGCGGCAGGAAAGTTGTCAATTCACTATCTTTAAATCTCGAACTTATATATGTTTGTGTTGGTTATTTGTGGCCGTTGATAGTTATTATAAATTAGATGGTCCCGTATGTCGGTTTGGCTTGTTGTGTTCACGTGTAAATATTGCTTTTTTGATATGTTTTGGATGGTGTGAATTACATTCTTAAGGTGTTATTATTTTTAAGATGTTAGTAACTAATACACTATAATCTTGTTTGTTTTGTTCATCACTTGGAATTTATACTTGATTGGTGTGAATTAAATTTTTAGAGACTTTTTTTTAAGATGTTAGTAACCAATTAAGGTGTTATCAAGTTTTTTTAAGGTGTTAGTAACTAGTTAAGGTGTTATAAGTAACTAGTTAAGACTTATTATTTTTTTTAAGATGTTAGTAACTAGTTAAGGTGTTTGTTTTGTTTTTGAATGTATTATTTTTAAGATGTTAGTAACTAATACACTATAATCTTGTTTGTTTTGTTCATCACTTGGAATTTATACTTGATTGGTGTGAATTAAATTTTTAGATACTTTTTTTTAAGATGTTAGTAACCAATTAAGGTGTTCGTAACTAGTTAAGGTGTTAGTAACTAGTTAAGATTTATTATTTTTTTTAAGATGTTAGTAACCAATTAAGGTGTTTGTTTTAATAGGTATGTCTAAAAGAGGTAAACGCGGTGTTGTTTCTTGCTAAAAAAGCATGGTGAAAAATATTATGTAATTCAATTTGATTAAAAAAATCAACTCATTGGTGATAATTACCAATGGCTTATGTCAAATTACGCTTTAAAATGCAAGCAATTATTACCATATTACATGGACACTCGAGACATACCAACCTTGGTTACAAATTAAGGTAGTATATATTTTGCTTTGTTAAATATATTAAACTATAGTTTAATTACTATTTTAAATTGTTTGCTATGTACATTTTTATGAGCTCTTTAATATTCAAACCGATGAGCCGAAAAGTTATATGTTAAAGAAAGCCAAAAAATATTAACTAATTTCAAAAGCATGCTTGTTAACGAGTATGTAAAACAAGACAAGATTCCTTTTGACAAGTATGAATTTCTTGATTGTATGCACTAGGATGGTTTTTGTAAGGAAAAATTGTCACACCCCGGGCCGGCGGAAACGAATCGGGTTTTCACGTCGGGCGGAAGGTTCCCGGGGCGCGATATCTTGAGTGATAATCGAAATGATCAGATTGTTTACATGGCACATGATAAATAATGAGAAATGCTAACATGACATATAATATAGAATTACAAAGTTAAATTACACAGTACGTGTTCATAATTTAACTAAGTAAATCTACTCCAAAAGAATCGTGTAGTTTCTATCTTGTAGCTGTACAAGATATGCAAAATAGATTCACAATGCCATCAAAATGTATGCATCCAAAAGTAAGCTAGGTCTTCTAAAAGTCCTCTAGCTTAATCATTGATGCTTGATAACTAGACATGTCCGTCACCTGAGAAAATATGCATTTAAACAAAGTCAACACTAGGTTTGTGAGTTCATAAGTTTAGTAATTGAAAACCATTGAATTTATGTAAGTAATGTTCACAATGTATCACACAAGTTGTATTGCTAATTGATTTCCCATGTTTCACACAATGTCCTCTCCATGGTTATATTTACAAATAGTGTATCATCCAATCAAGCATGCTTATATATAGGGCATACAAAAGGGTCAAGCCCAGACGCCATCCCACCACATGCTCAACTGAATTCAACACTACCTGTAATATAACGATGGATACCCATTTCATTTCACCCATGATTTCCCAGTATGTTTATCCCAATAATGAAAAAGAAAGAGAGATAATTATCTCTGTTAGCTATTTCTCACAGAATAGCCCGGCGTGTATAATAACCCAATGAATGAAGTAAGATACGTAATCGTCCCTGTTAGCTATTCCTTACGGATGAGCCCGGCGTGTAAGATATCATAATCGATATCTAAGATGAAACTTAATAGTTTCTGTATCTAATCATTAATGATTAGCCCGGCATGTAGAATACCCAAACAATTGAATAAAGAAACATAGTTGTCTCTGTTAGCTAATCCTTACGGATTAGCCCGGCGTGTAAGATATCATACTCGATATCTAGAGCGAGACCTAGTAGTCTCTGTGACTGTCAGTACTAACCAGTCCGGTGTGTAAGATATCATACTCAATACCTAGGTAAGGACATAGTAGTCCCAGTAGCTGTCACCCCTATCCAGCCCGGTGTGTAAAGTGTCCTACTCATGATTCCTAGTTTGAGATGTAATAGTCTCAGTAGCGGTCACTACTGACCAGCCTGACGGGTAAGATATCCTCCCACGGTATCTATTGGAATGAACACGTACCCTAGATATTATGAATGATATTAATTAGAATGATAGCACCTCTCGTGCCTGGTGTGATTTAGTTTGATTACCCCAAGCCCTAGTGATTAATGTTCGTGATTACCCGACTGATCTATGGTTGTGTAACCGTCATCCTCTGACGATTATAAGATGTGCTCTAAATAGAGTCTTAATAAGTAATGATAGTATGTGTGGAATGCCATCCTGAAGGCGCGTGCTCATAATATCCTCCTCGATATCACGAGTAATTGTCTCAACTGTTATCTCGATGTTGAGTGTTCTAACTAACTTGAACAAAGTGTTATAAGAACATGTCTTATACACAATGTTAGTAATGTGTGAATGATCTTGTTATCATGAAGTTACATTATCATGATTATCATTCTTGTTCTTTGTAATTGTTATTGGCATGTTGTCCCTTGGTTTTCCCCGTTGTTCTATCGTGTAAGAACAATAAACAGTTGTAAGATATATTCTAAACAACTGGTATTATTCTAGTGCATACATGTGTCAGGAAGCTATAATGGTATGTATCTACCTAATTGTCTCAAGTATGATAATATCAAACAAGCAAGCATGTAATGATAAACAATAATAAAGATAAACAATATTTATCTAAATCATGAAATAAGCAATATGTTAATAGAAACTTTTAAGTAAATAAAAGTTTAGCATGTTTCTCAGCCCCGAGCTTTGAAATCAGGAAAGATTAGAAAAGGGGCATATGAACTCACCTTGTGTTTGAAGTGGTTGACTTAGCTTAAACGGAAATGCGCGCGCTCTTGATTGTACTTGAGTTTGTTTTCACGATCCTGTATTTGATTTCACATGTATTTCACTTATAAGTGTCTAGTGTAATTGTTTTGTGCGCGCGTAGTTGTTAGCCCTAACTTGGCTAACACTTATTGGTCTCGACCTTCATTCGGCCCATTCAAACTAAAGTGGGTTTACTATAGCTTAATCACTTCGGTTTAAATTTAGTGTATAATTGTTAGTTATTATTAGGAGCTTGATTTAATAACTCAAAGGTCAATAATTGCCTTAATCTAGCAATTTCATCATTCTTGTATGTTTACTTTTAAAATCCAAGTTCACCATGTATATCACATCTTGTATAGGTTTTGCAAGTGTTTGTATTTGTTCCAACCGATGTGGGCCGAATGATATTTCCCATGAGCCAATTGTGTTTGTATACGAGCCCATCAACTAAGGTGGGCCGATCGGGCCTCATGGGCCAATTGTACACGGGCTACACAATAGAGATCGGGCCGGTTAAAGATGGGCCCCCTTAAACTCCCTTGGGGCGAAATATGCAAGCTGTGGGCCGAGTTGATAACATGTGTGCTAAGTAATTAAACTGGGCCAATTAATATCATAATTGGGCCGAGTAATATGTGTGACTGTTCTAAATATTGGCCCAAATGAATACAAGTTTGGCCAAAAATTATTAATCTGGTTAGCCATAGTGTTCAGCGAACTCATCACCCCAAAGCATCCATAGGTTCGTGTCACACCCCGAGCCGGCGGGATAGGATCGGTTGTCCCATCGGGCGGAAGGTTCTCGGGGCGCGATATCGTGAGTGATAATCGGATTAATCAGATTGTTATATGGCACATGATACATAAATTAGAAATGCTAAATATGATAGAATTACAAAGTTAAATTACATCTGTATTGTTTATAATTTAACAATGTAAATCTACTATTAACATCATAAGTTTCTATCTTGTATTTACACAAGATATACAAAATGGTATGTGTAATGATGTCTTCAAAAATATGCAGGTCCAAAATACTAAGTCTTCTAATTGAAGTCCTAGCCCAGAAGTAATGACTTCCTAATTGACCTGTTCGTCACCTGAGAAGTCATGCAAAAAGATCAAGTCAACACATGGTTGGTGAGTTCATATAGTTTTGTAATTTGTAAATGATTTGAAAGTCTCCTTTGGTAAAGACCCTAACCTCATTAACACCACATGTAATATCCACATCGGTATGCTTATATATAGGGCATATGTAAGGGACAAGCCCTAGCCAACATCCCACCACATACTAATATGCATATGACACTGATGTTAATGATAATTAAGCATTTTTACCCTTAACACCATTCCATAAGTTCTTCTGTTTTTGTCCCTGTGTTTACAATCAATTGAAATCCATGTTGATTTCACAAGTTCATCACACGACATGATCAACCACAGTAATTTGTATAAACAGTTATAAATGTTTAAGTAAATAAATAAATAAACATTTAATAAAATCTAAGTCCTAATGATTGGGGCCTTTGGTCAACTCGAGTAGACTAGTCTGTCAATCAAGGTACTTAGTAGTAAAGAAGATCTGTAAATCTCATCAAACATGTGACCTATAATCAATCAGTCTAGCTAGGACATCTTTGATATATAGGCTTTCATAGTTCTTTAGACCGTCCATAGTTCTTTAGTTCTTCAGTTCTTTGGCACATGTTATCTTTGAGCATTTCCCAGATTTTCCTTTAAAATAGTTCTTTGTACTTAGTTCTTTGAAATAGATCGTTAGTTCTTTGACAACACACCCTTGAAATAGTTCTTGGAAAATAGATCGTTAGTTCTTTGATAGCACACCCTTGAAATATTTCTTGGAAAATAGATCGTTAGTTCTTTGACAACACACCCTTGAAATAGTTCTTGGAAAATAGATCGTTAGTTCTTTGAAAATAGATCATTAGTTTTTTGAGAATAGACCATTAGTTCTTTGAAAATAGATCGTTAGTTCTTTGGAAATAGATCGTTAGTTCTTTGAAAATAGTTCTTTAGTACATAACAGTTACCTAAACATGAGTCTAGGATAACATTTATACATGTAAAACATATAATAGCATTTAAGTAAACAATTTACATAAAACAGTTTACGCATGCTTCTCAGCCCCGCGTTTTAAAACAAAAATGTTAGAAAACGGGGCAATGAACTCACCTTGTAGTTGTTGTGTTGACTTAGCTTAAACGAAAGAATGCGCGTGCTCTGTATTGTAATTGAGTTTGTTTTCACGATCCTGTATTGATTTCACGTTGTTGAAACTTGTAAGTATAAGTTTGTAGGGTTTTGTGTGTGTAGGTGTAGGTGTTAGCCCTAAAGTTGGCTAATACGCGTAAGACTTGGTCATGATCCCCGTTCGGTCCCATATATTTGATTTAAGTCAATGACATTATAAGTTACAATCTTGTCATTAGTTATAAGCCATTTGCTTTGATAAGAGACTTAGTGCTTATTTTCCAACTCTTCTTTGTGATCTTGTATGTTTTGAACATTTATTGCATAATTATGAACTAATTAAGCAAACATTCTTTTGACATATCTTGTTTTGATCTTATGAAATGCATTAAATCCATGTGGGCCTAAAATGGAATATGGACCGAACAATGTGACCAAGTTACTTGTTGGGCCTTCGTGTAATAAGTTGGGCCTTGGGCCCAAACATATGGGCCTTGGAATAACCTTGAACAATTGAGAGTTGTTAGGCCTATTGGAATGTGTGGGCCAATGATATGGGCTGTTGAAATACAAGGGCCTGGCCAAATGTTACAAGGCCTAGTAATCAAGTGGCCTTGTGGGCCCCTATTAGGCCACGAGGGTATTGTTGGGCCAGAGGTGGGCCCAGGCAGGAATTGTTGGGCCTAAAGTTATAATGGGCTGTAGGAATCATAATTGGGCCAGAAGTAGGCTATTGGCCAAGCCAATTGCAAAGTGGCCCCTAAGTTAGGACAAGGCCTTAAAAGTAGGACTTGGGTCCATTTTCTGTGGGCCTCAGACTGAATTTGCTGGGCCCCATGGACTTCATCAAGGCCTGAAGTAAAATAGGTCTTGGGCCAACCTGGGCCTGGTTCTTTTGGGCTAAAATCGAGCATGGGCCAATTTAGTCTTTGGGTCACCTAATGGATATGGGCCGAAACAAGATTTTTTGTCAACCACTCCGGGCCTACTAAGGCTACTGGGCTGAAACAGAAGGTTTGGGCCAAAATACTCTTGGGCCTAGACAGTAGGATGTTGGGCCCATCCTGGGCCAACCGAACCGAATTTGGGCCTACTGTTGGGCCAAATGGAGGTTCCTTGACCACTAGGGTTTCCAGCCGTTTGTGGAGATGTGTACAAACGAAATGTACTGGGCCTTAACAAAAGGTCATGGGCCTGAAATATAGTCAGTGGGCCAAGATAATGGGCTTGGGCCTGCGCAGTATGCCTTGACCAGATTCTGTGGGCCTTGGGCCATTTTTGTGGGCTTTGAGCAGTTTGGGCCCAATAGTTTTCTGCTTTAGTTTTCTTGGCCGTTTGATGTTATTGTGACCAACATCCAATTAACCAACTTAAGGTAACCAAGGTTGGTGTTCATTAGGATGAAGATGACAACCTGGGTGTGGGGTGGCTCGGCCAAAACAGGTTGACCGAATGAACACAGCCGAATGATGGGGGTGGTTGGCCGAATGAGTGGAGGTGGTGAAGGAGATGCAGACGGGAGAATGGCTCGGCGAATGGGGTCCAACCGAATGAAGGTAGCCGGTCGAATGAGGCCTGTCGGCTCTGGCCATTCGGCCATGCTGGGCGCCCCCTTCGGCCGCCGGTGGTTTAACCTAGATCCATCCTCCTCTCATGGTTCTATGATGTTTCAACGATGGTAAGTGCAAGAGCTAGTCATCATGGCTGTAGGGTTCAAGTGTGAGGGTGGTTGGCCGGTTGAAGGTAGTAGCTCAAACAAAAGGATGAAAACCCTAATTTTCGCATACTTTACAGCCTCATACCTTGATTTCAGTAGTGTTTGGCTTAGATCCGTTGTACTTTTGTGTAGAGGGCATCAAGAGCTTCGTTTAGGCGAAAGAATTACTCGATTTCGTTAAGAAATGAGTGAGTTATGATGGATTGAAGTTTGGAAATGAGGAGGGTTTTCAAAACCGGGTTTGGAGGTTTTGGTGAGGAAGATGAAGTGGGAAATGAGGAAATTAAGCTCATTTAACTGTATTTATAACCCGATGAAGTGGGAAATGAATAAATTTCGTCCCGAAATTTAAGAGTTGTTATCGAGTACAGCTTCCTCTTCAAACAGTTGGGGATACTTTAACTTCATATGATCTTCACGTTCCCAAGTAAACTCGGGTCCGCGTCTTGAGTTCCAACGAACCTTTACAATCGGAATACGGCTTCGCCTCAGTTGCTTGACCTTGCGATCCATAATCTTTAAAGGTTCTTCGATAAAGTGTAACTGTTCATCAACTTGAATCTCTTCAAGTGGAATGACGCGTGATTCGTCAGCAAGGCATTTCTTTAAGTTCGAGACATGAAACACGTCATGCACACCACTGAGTTCATCAGGTAATCTCAGTCTATACGCCACAGGACCAATACGCTCAACGATCTCGAACGGTCCCACGTATCGTGGTGCCAATTTGCCTTTCTTCCCAAAACGCACTACGCCTTTCCATGGAGAAACCTTCAACATGACATGGTCTCCCACTTGGAATTCCAACGGCTTACGTCGTTTGTCGGCGTAGGTTTTCTGTCTACTTCTTGTAGCTTGCAATCTTCTCTGAATCTGAGCAATCTTGTCAGTGGTTTCCTGAATTAGTTTTGGTCCAGTTATACGGTTTTCTCCCACTTCCGTCCAACAGATCGGTGATCGACATTTCTGGCCATAGAGAGCCTCGAATGGGGCACAACCGATGCTACTGTGATAACTATTGTTGTAGGGGAACTCGATTAGTGGCAAGTGAGAATCCCAATTACCACCGAAATCTAGAACACAAGTTCTTAACATGTCCTTCAGGGTTTGAATAGGACGTTCGCTTTGACCATCCGTTTGCGGATGATAAGCTGTACTCAGATTTAACTGTGTCCCTAGAGATTTCTGCAGTGATTGCCAGAACCTTGATGTACAATCTTGCCAGTTTATCCATCGTGAAAGTTTCACCATGGCGTACCACTATCTCATTGATGTACAATCTTGCCAGTTTATCCATCGTGAAAGTTTCACGCATCGGCAAGATGTGAGCAGATTTTGTTAAACGATCGATGATCACCCAAATTGTATCGTGACCACTGGAAGTGCAGGGTAGCTTGGTAATGAAATCCATAGCTATTTGTTCCCACTTCCAGAGCGGAATCTCAGGCTGTTCCAGTAAACCTGACGGTTTCTGATGTTCTGCCTTTACTTTAGCACACGTAAGGCATCGACCAACATACTCAGCTATGTCTTTCTTCATACCCGGCCACCAATAAAATGAACGCAAGTCTTGGTACATTTTATCAGCACCAGGATGTACAGAGTACTTGGTCTTGTGTGCTTCATCAAAAATAAGTTTCCTTAACTCATTTACTGCAGGAATCCAGATACGATCCTTGAAGTAAACAAGTCCATCAGATTTTGTTTCCAAATGTTTCTCCACACCGCAATCAAGTTCTTTCTTCAAGTTTTCTCGTTCAATCACCTCTTGTTGTGCCTTCATGATAGTGTCGTGTAAGCTTGTCTGCACAGTCATTCCCATTGCTCTGACGCGCAAGGGTTTGACCCGTTCCTTCCGGCTCAAGGCATCAGCAACAACGTTTGCCTTGCCCGGATGGTACTTGATCACACAATCGTAATCATTCAGAAGTTCAACCCAACGGCGTTGTCGCATGTTGAGCTCCTTCTGATCAAAAATATGTTGCAGACTCTTGTGATCAGTAAATATGGTACACTTAGTGCCATATAAGTAATGTCTCCAGATCTTCATTCTTCAGTGCAAAGATCACTGCTCCCAGTTCAAGATCATGAGTAGTATAATTCTTCTCATGAACCTTTAACTGTCTTGATGCATAGGCGATAACTTTGTCTCGTTGCATCAGTACGCAACCTAGTCCTTGATGGGATACATCACAATAAACGACAAAGTCATCACATCCTTCCGGGAGTGATAGGATTGGAGCATTACATAACTTCTGCTTCAATGTCTGAAAGGCATCTTCTTGTTTCTGTTCCCAGGCAAACGGTTCACTCTTCTGAGTTAACTTAGTGAGAGGCAAAGCTATTTTAGAAAAGTCTGAGATAAACCTTCTGTAATAACCTGCCAATCCTAGAAAAGACCGTATCTCCTTTGGCGTCTTCGGAGTGTCCCAAAATCTTTATTGGCTCGATCTTGGCAGGATCTACATGAATTCCCTCGCTGTTGACTACGTGACCCAGGAATTGAACTTCTCTTAGCCAGAATTCGCATTTGGAGAATTTGGCATAAAGTTTCTTTTCCTTCAACAACTCCAAAATCTTTCTGAGGTGTTGCTCATGTTCTGTTTTGGTCTTGGAATAAATCAGTATGTCATCAATAAAGACAATGACAAACTGATCCAAGTACGGCTTGCACACTCGGTTCATGAGATCCATGAAAACCGCTGGTGCATTTGTCAATCCGAAAGGCATCACCATAAATTCATAATGCCCGTATCTTGTTCGGAATGCCGTTTTCAGTATGTCTTCATCTTGAACTCTCAACTGATGATATCCGGACCGCAAGTCAATCTTTGAGAAGTACTAAGCTCCTTGCAGTTGGTCAAACAAATCGTCAATCCTCGGCAATGGATACCGATTCTTGATGGTTAGTTTGTTCAGCTCCCTGTAATCTATGCACATTCTGAACGATCCGTATTTCTTCTTCACAAACAGGACCGGAGCTCCCCAAGGCGAGTAGCTCGGTCTGATGAAGCCTTTATCCAACAGCTCCTGCAACTGATTCGACAATTCCTGCATCTCCGAAGGTGCTAATCGGTTAGGAGATTTAGCAACAGGAGTTGCTCCAGGAACTAAGTCAATTCGGAACTCTACCGGTCGCACAGGAGGCAAACCTGGTAGGTCTTCAGGAAATACTTATGGATACTCTCTTACTACTGGTACGTCTTGTATCTTCTTCTTGTCTTTCTCTTTTTCCACCACATGTGCCAGGAAAGCTACACACTGCTTCTGTAAGCACTTACGCGCCTTTATGCAAGAAATGATTTTGACACTTCGTTTTGCTTGATCCCCGCTGACTTCCAATACATGATCTTCTGACAATGGAACTCGAAGCAGCTTCTCGGAACAGACAACTTCCACTCGGTTAGAGGAAAGCCAATCCATCCCAACAATGATGTCGAAACTACCCAACTCCATCGGTTCAAATCGATAGAGAATGTATGACCGTTAAGTGTCAACGGGCAATTTCTGTGAACTGTACTAACTGTGATCTGTTTTCTGTTAGCTACTTCTATAATGTAAGGGGAGTCTAACTGTTCTTCTATAGAATCTAGTTGGCATGCAAAATCGGCAGAGATAAAACTCTGATCCGCACCAGTGTCAAATAGAACAGATGCATAAAAGTCATGTAAGAGAAAGTACCAGTGACCACATTTGGGTCCTGGCATGCAGCTGGTGCTCCAATAACAAAAGCTCTTCCACGAGGAGCTTGAACTGCCTGCTGAGCCTTCTTAGGGCAGTTCTTTGCAAAATGGCCTTGTTCACCACAGTTGAAGCATCCACCGTTGTTCTGGTTAGCATGTGGAGGGAGAGCTAAAGCAGCATTGTTGACTGTTTGTTTTGGTGTCATTCGACAGGATTGGACCCAATGGCCCTTCCATCCACATCCCGTGCAATGTTTGCAGG
This sequence comes from Mikania micrantha, assembly GCA_009363875.1. Taxonomy (NCBI): domain Eukaryota; kingdom Viridiplantae; phylum Streptophyta; class Magnoliopsida; order Asterales; family Asteraceae; genus Mikania; species Mikania micrantha. The sequence continues at coordinate 101,502,109 of CM018692.1, read as the reverse complement.
GAGTGTCAGCAGCATGGTGGTATTGACATTTGGCGCACAAAGAATATGCACCAATGTAGGATCTCTTGTTGGGGTTTGTCGTTGCGGCTGTTACTTGTTGGAGAGGGGTGGGCATCGTGTAGTTCTTGATGACCTTTTGTTTCTTCTTGGGTTGATGATGAGGTCTCCTTGACGACTCTTCCTTGTTCTTGCCAGTATTAGCCTCTTTCTTTAAAACTCTAGAGGCAACCATCAGATCGGTGAGTTTCCCAGACAAACTCACAGCAGATTCCACTGTAGTAGGGTTGGCTGAAACAACCATGCCCTGAATGCAGGCGGGAAGTCCACCCACATATCTATCTATTCTTTTCTCCAGGGTTGGTACCATGTCAGGTACCAAAGCAACTAACTCGTGATAACGAGTAGTGTAACCTATGTGATCAGCCCCCTTCATCACATGGTTGGATAATTCAACCTCCAACTTCTGCAGCTCATTCTTGGGGCAGAACTCTGTTCGCAGCAGTTCTTTGAAATCTTCCCTTCCCCGGGCGTTGATCTGACTATTCCACCAAGTCAGAGCCCGCTTGTTGAATGTTTCGGCAGAATAACGGACCTTGTGGTGTTCGGGGCAGCTGCAGAGATCCAAGGTCGTCACAATCTTTTCAATCCATTGGATTAATCCAACGGCACCTTCAGACCCACTAAAGTTGGGTGGTTTACATCCTACAAAAGACTTGTAGGAGTAATGAGATGAATCTCCAGTATTTCCACTGGCTTCTCCCGATGTGTTGCCAGTGTTAAGGATCTCATTACGAAGACGAAGGAACATCTCTGGTATGGCTTCTTTCATCTGGTTTGTCATCTGGCCACTCAGTAACGTCACCAAGGCGATGGTGGTAGGATCCAGTATGGGAGTCGTTCCTGAACCTGATGCCTCTGTGATCAGTGGGGGAGGAGGTGGAGGCGGTGGAGGAGGTGGCGGTGGTGAGTCATTTGGTGATGGCGTTGAGGAATATGGAGCTTGGTCTTGTGTTGATGTCAACAGCGGAGGTTGTCTTCGTGGCGGCATTATGATCATAACCAAATGAATATTGGTTAGTGCAATGATCGAATGCAGAAGACACAATGCAGTAAGTCTTAAATCCTAAGTTCTCTACATGTAGGGTCCCTAGGTTATAGTGTCACACCCCTGCGCCGCGTGCGGAATCCACGGCGCGGTGACGTATGAACAGTTGAATCATGCACAAGTATTGAGTAAGAACAACCACAACGGATTACTATGTTTCATAATGTTAAGACAATTGTTTAGTTACAGACCACTATCTACCAAAAGAAAGACAACTACAGACCCAAAATATAGTTTACAAAATAAGACTTCAAACAAGACAATTAAACAATTAGGATTTTGTGAGTTTCTATTCCATCCTAGCATGTTTCTTCATCTTGTTCTATCTTAAAATGGTCTCCTTAGTTGTCTCTGAAATATCTTAAACCTGATTACCTGAAACACGTGAAAAGTAACTGTCAACTACAGACGTAGTTGATGAGAACAATAGGTTTAACATTTGCAAACATGAGTATATGAAATAAGACATAGGTAAGTTAAAGCCTCATAAGATTCACACGGATGAGCTGCAACCCAAACTAACATCAAGTAAGAAAATGAGTGGAAACAGTCCAATCACTGTTCGCACAAGAGCCAACATATAATATCAAGTCCCAAACTACGTTTGGAGTTAGATTATGTATAGCAGTTTTGAAAACCATATGACACCAGACCTGCAGTTAGCTTTTAAAACAAATTTAAAAGCTAACTCCATCATGGATAAGGAACAATGTGTCCGCTTTCCCTTGTTGTGATCACCCAGTACTAACGGTAATGAATATGATACTTGATGCTTTTACAAGTTTGTTTACAACAATGGACACCATGTTTTCTGAACCTTACTTTAACCGGATGTGTTAATGTCTTATTGAAAAAAAACTAGATTTAACTCCACGAGTTAAATCCTTTGTTTATGTAACATGAAAATGAATCCCTTGATTTGATTACCATGATGTGAACCATATGTTTTGAATACCATGAAATGATCAACTTGCTTTGAATACCACATTTGAACCATTTGATTTTGAGTACCCCAAAGTGAACCACTTGTTTTGAATGACATGAGATATTGTCCTTGTGTAACAACGAGGATTGAAACAAAAGAGAGTTTATGAAATCATTTATTTAAAAGGGTTTATCTTTTATGAAAACATTTGAGTAAATCGTTTATAAAACATTTCAAAGAGTCTTTATAAGATCCTTTTTAGTAAAAAGAGTCCCGTAGTTAATAAGTCCTTCAAAACGGTTAACAATTTCTTTAAGCAATTGATGAATCCCTTGGATTCGTAAGATGAACCTGTAATGTTTATGAAATACACATAACATGTGTAATGAAATAATATTGAAATAGCGGTTTTGATCACGTGTTCCACCCCAAAACAGTTATAAAACAGTAAAAGAGGGGCTAGTGTTCTCACCTGTCTGCAGTAGACTCTGAACTAAGACAGATAGCAAGTAGCAAACAGGACTTCTAATTGTTTCCTATAACATTGTAGTCATACATAAGATATAGGATTTATAATTGTATAGACTTTGATTCATTGATTAACTTGTGTTCTCTTGAACTTGATTAACTCTTGATTACTTGATCATGTTTATGATTATTGTGAAAACCTGAAAGTTATACTTTGAAATGATTGATGGATCATGGGTCCAAGAAACGAATAGGAAGTGTTCCTTTGTGCATAAATCTTATGCATAAAGAGGCAACTGTTTGTGAATTTGATAACCGTTGATTACTATGATTCATGAAAGATGTTCAATTGTTTTCAAGTCTTTGTGATTATGAATTGATCCCATTATTAGTTTAATTTACAACTTAAACCTTAATTGATCAATTCACAATTATCAATTTATGATCTAATATTGGGCCTTGAGCCTATGTAACCATGATGGTCCTTAAACCAGGTCCATGGGTCACTTAGGTTAAAGATGGGATAATTGAATGTGATATTGGGCCTTAATAACCCAAATGAACAAATGGTTGGGCCAAGTGTGCTATTGATCATGATCTAATATGAACCAAAGTTAAATAGTAAATTGGGCCGCTCATAATCGAAATGGGCCAATTGAAATCTACTTGGGCCCGAAAGAATATGGAGTTGGGCCGTGTGTGGTTCTAAGGCCATTTAGTGTATCAATAGTTAAAACGTTGGGCCAAAGACTATTATTGGGCTTGTTGCAACTTAGTTAGGTCGAAGGAGTCATGGGCTGCCATGCTAGGCAGCGAACCTTTAGAGGTTATTGGCCGAAGGTTCGTCAGTTGAGAGGGTGTCATCAAGGTTCGGCCCTGTAAGTCACGAACCATGCAAGGTTCGGCTGTATTGGGAGCTTAAGTTCGCCCAAGAAGGTTCGTAGCACTTGTAAGGTTCGCCATTCGTTCGAGGGTTCGTGGCTTAGGGTATTCAGAAGGTTAGCCGGTTAATAGTGACGAATCTATGGTTCGCTGCTTGCATGCAAGGTTCGTGACTAAGAAGAAGGCTCGGCAGCTTCCAAGGTTCGGCAGAAAGGCTCGCCGGAGATCAAAAAGGTTCGGCTCCATGCTGTTGGAAACGAGCCTCCCGAACCTGCAACTCCGATCAACTCCCTCACTGGACACGACTGTTTCAGCTTGGTATAGAATTCTCAGATAGTCCAGAACCACATTCGAGCACCCAGATGTCGAAATGAAGCAAGTATAACCGGTAAATGGTCGGGTTTCAACAACACATACACAAAAACACGAAAACCCTAATTTCAGCATTCTTCTTTCGAGCATACCTCGTTTTTGGCTGGACAAATCCACCGATTTCTTGTACTTCTGTGTAGGGAATGTCGAGAGCTACGCGTGGACACCAAAAACACCAAATTCCGTCGAGAAACGAGTGAGATACGAACGATTAAAGGGTGGTTTTCTAGAGAGAGAGAGGGTAGACGGAAATTGTAGAGAGAGAATGGGTTGTTGAAATGATAAACGTGGATTTAAGCCTTGTTCAAGGCTTTTATAGCCCGGGTGGTATTCGGGTTCGTTTCGGTCGCTCGGTTCGCGTTTCCGGAACGTAACGCGTATTTTACGCGACTTTTAATTAAATAACATGTTAAACTCAATAAAATGATGAGTTTCAAAATTATAAAATATAAAATAATTAATTTAATTATCTTTACTCTTCGTGCGTTGTCAGATCGTTAAACATTCGAAATTACGTGTATACCCGCAATCGCGTACGTTTTCCGATCGTATTAATTATTCAAAGTCGTTTAATCGTAATTATAAGTTCAACATTCGTACTATTATGGATCGTCACCCATAACTATACTCAGTCTCGCTTACAGATTACGATCTTTGTTGAATTAATAAATTGTTATTATATTCGTCTAGACACTACGCACTAACACTAACCTGTTACACCGAACGCAGTATATATATAGGGCTCACTCTCGCTGCCCACCACTATTTCGATATAACCAGTTACTGTTCTTGCCTAGTGAAATCGACTGTAAATAAATAATACATACTTGTTTATGAATACTAAGATCCTGTAACATACAAGCACACATTATGAACATACGGATCACTTTGATGAACTGAACCATGATAAGACACTGTTCTAACACTGTTTACAACTACATGACTATATGCACAAATGTTACAGTCTCCCCTAGTTAAGGGAATTTCGTCCCGAAATTAACTAGCCGAAGATACTGTAAAAAGATGAGGGTACTTAAGCTTCATCTGGTCTTCACGTTCCCAGGTGAACTCAGCACCGCGTTTGCCCTCCCATCGTACTTTCACGATCGGGATACGGCTGCGTTTAAGTTTCTTGACCCCATGATCCATGATCTCAACTGGACGTTCTATGAATTGCATGTTGTTCTGAATCTGAATGTCTTCTAGTGGAATCTGAACATCATGATCTGCTAAGCATTTCTTAAGATTCGATACATGAAAAGTATTGTGAACATTGCTTAGCTCCACTGGAAGTTTGAGTTTGTAGGCTACGGGACCAATCCGTTCCAGGATCTCAAAAGGTCCAACGTACCTTGGTGCAAGTTTCCCTTTCTTCCCGAATCGGACAACGCCTTTCCAGGGAGAAACTTTAAGTAAGACTCGGTCACCGACTTGAAACTCAAGCGGTTTCCGACGACAATCAGCATAACTCTTTTGCCGATTTCGTGCGGCCTTAAGCCGTGATTGAATGATTGTGATTTTGTCTGATGTTTCCTGAATGAGTTCTGGTCCTACGACCTGTGAGTCACCAACCTCGGTCCAACAGACCGGCGATCGGCACTTTCTACCATATAGAGCCTCGAATGGTGCACATTGGATGCTCGTATGATAGCTATTGTTATATGAAAACTCAATGAGTGGGAGATGAGTGTCCCAACTTCCACCGAAGTCAATGACACAAGAACGAAGCATGTCCTCAAGTGTTTGGATAGTCCTCTCGCTTTGACCGTCGGTTTGGGGATGATACGCCGTGCTAAGATTAACACGCGTTCCTAAAGCCTTTTGCAATGATTGCCAAAAGCGAGAAGTGAAACGACTATCACGATCAGATATGATTGATGTTGGTGTACCATGACGCGCAATGATTTCGTTGATGTACAATGTGGATAACTTCTCCATCTTGTAATCCTCTCGAATAGGGAGAAAATGAGCAGATTTTGTGAGTCGATCAACGATCACCCAAATCGAATCGAAACCTCTCGGAGTTCTCGGCAACTTTGTTATGAAATCCATGGAAATTTGCTCCCATTTCCATTGAGGAATTTCAGGTTGCTGCAGAAGTCCCGAAGGCTTTTGATGTTCTGCTTTGACTTTTGAACATGTAAGACATTTTCCCACGTATAGTGCTATGTCTTTCTTCATCCCCGGCCACCAGTAAGATGTCCTCAAGTCTTGATACATCTTGTCGGCTCCAGGATGAACTGAGTATCGCGACTTATGGGCCTCATCACAGATGAGCGTGCGCAATTCTTCAGACTTTGGAATCCAAATGCGACCATTGAGATATAACAACCCATCGGATCGAGGTTCTAGTTTCTTTTCAATGCCACAATCCAAGTCTGTCTTGAGTTGATTGTTTGTTACTACTTGTTGTTGTGCAATACGAATCAAGTCTTTCAAGTTTGGCTGTGTGTTGATCTCCATGGCTCTTACATGAATCGGTTTGACTGGTTCCTTGCGACTAAGAGCATCCGCCACCACATTGGCTTTACCCGGATGGTAACGAATCTCGCAGTCGTAATCAGTTAGAAGCTCAACCCAACGTCGTTGTCTCATGTTGAGTTCTTTCTGATTGAGAATGTGTTGTAGGCTCTTGTGATCTGTATAGATGACACATTTAGTACCATACAGGTAGTGTCTCCAAATCTTCAATGCAAAGACCACAGCCCCTAACTCAAGGTCATGAGTAGTGTAATTCTTCTCGTGAACCTTAAGTTGTCTTGAAGCATACGCAATCACCTTATCTCGTTGCATGAGTACACAACCGAGACCAAGGTTTGAAGCATCACAGTAGACAATGAAATCATCACTGCCTTCTGGAAGACTAAGGATAGGGGAATTGCATAACTTCTGTTTAAGAAGTTGAAATGCATCTTCTTGTTTCTGTCCCCATATAAAAGCTTGACTTTTCTGAGTCAATGTAGTGAGTGGCAAAGCAATCTTAGAGAAATTCGCAATGAATCTTCTATAATAACCTGCCAGACCCAGAAATGAACGAATCTCTGTTGGAGTAGATGGAGTAGTCCAGTTCTTAATCGCCTCAATCTTTGCTGGATCTACATGTATTCCATCCCTGTTTATGACATGTCCTAAGAAATGAACTTCCTTTAGCCAAAATTCACACTTTGAGAATTTAGCATAGAGTTGTTCAGCTCTTAGTAACTCCAGAACTTTCCTCAAATGATCTTCATGCTCTTGTTCCGACTTGGAATAAATCAGTATATCATCAATAAAGATAATAACAAACTGATCTAAATATGGTCTGCAGACTCGATTCATCAAGTCCATGAACACTGCAGGTGCATTGGTCAGCCCAAATGGCATAACCACGAACTCATAGTGTCCATATCGAGTCCTAAATGCAGTCTTTGGTATATCCTCATCATTTACTCGTAACTGATGATACCCGGATCGTAAATCAATCTTAGAGAAGCAAGTTGCTCCCTACAATTGATCAAATAGATCATCGATCCTAGGTAGAGGATATCTGTTCTTGATTGTTAACTTGTTCAGTTCACGATAATCTATGCACATGCGAAATGAACCGTCTTTCTTCTTGACAAATAGAACCGGAGCTCCCCATGGAGAGAAACTTGGTCTAATAAAACCTTTGTCTAGAAGTTCTTGAAGCTGACTAGACAGTTCTTGCATCTCAGATGGTGCTAATCGATATGGTGATTTCGCCATTGGGTTTGCTCCAGGAACGAGATCAATTCTAAACTCTACTTGTCGGACTGGTGGTAGTCCAGGCAAGTCTTCTGGAAATACATCTGGATAATCTTTGATGACCGGTACGTCTCCGACTGCTTTCTTATCAGGTTTCTTTTCCACCACGTGAGCTAAGAATGCATAATATTTCTTCTTCAGGTACTTCCTCGCCTTGATGCACGATACAATCTTCAATCCGCGGCAGGGTTTCTCACCGTAGACTATCATCGTTTCGCCGGACGGTAGAGGAATTCGAATAAGTTTCTCCGAGCATACGATTTCAGCATTGTTCTTAGATAACCAATCCATTCCTACTACAACTTCGAAGCTTCCGAGAGTCATAGGAATGAGATCGATGGGGAAAAGATGGTCATTTAATCTTAGCTCACAAGCATGAATTATGGAATCTACAACTATAGTCTTACCATTCGCTACTTCTACAGTATAGGGAGCAGTAAGTGTGGATAGTTGCATATTAAGCAAAGAAGCAGTATGAGCAGAGATAAAACTTTTATCAGCACCAGTATCAAATATGATAGGAACATAATGATCGTTGATAAGAAATGTACTCGTGATGACTGCCGGCTCTTCACGTGCTTCAGCAGTTCCAATAACAAAAGCACGAGCAGCAGCAGTATTGTTGTTGAGTTTCGGACACTGATTTCTGAAGTGTCCCTCTGCCCCACAATTGTAACAGGCCCTTCCACCTTTAGTAGCAGTGGTAGTGGTAGCAGTTGTTGCAGCAGCAAGATGAGCAGATCTACATGTAGCTGCAAAGTGTCCCATACGCCCACACTTGAGACACTTCTTGCATGGGGTATTGGGCAGATGATGATACTGGCATTTGGTGCATAGTGGAAATGGGCCAGTATAAGGCTTTCGAGCATTAGCGGGTTGTGGCATAGCAGTGAGGGGAGTAGCATGAGTAGGTGCAGCCGCAGTCAACGCTGCAAAGTTCTTGATTGTCTTCTGTTTCTTCTTCTTGTGATGGTGTTGTTCAGGCTTCTTGCCTTCCTCAATCTGTGGCCTCTTGAATCCCTTTCGGGTAAGCACACCAGATTTAACATACTCTTCAGTAAGAGTAGCACCCAGTTGAATCGCGGCTTCCAGGGTAGTGGGGTTGTTCCCCATAACTGTTCCTCTGACCACCAAAGGCAACCCTTCAATGTATTTCTCTATCCTGCGGGATAGAGGAGTAACCAAGTGAGGTACGAGGATGCACAACTCATGGAACCGAGTTGTATACTTCGCGTTTTCACCACTATCATGCACCAGATTCCACATTTCCACTTCCAGTTTCTTCAGTTCGTGACGTGGACAAAACTTTTCCACCAGCAAGTTCTTGAAACCTTCCCATGGTAAAGCTAGAGCGACTTCGCGTCCTCTGGTGTTCTTCTCAGAGTTCCACCAGGTGAGTGCTCCCTTATGAAAAGCACTTGAGGCCATCTTGACCTTCAGATTCTCAGGACATCCGGTGAAGTCGAGAATGTCTTCGATGCTTTCCAGCCATTGTAGTAGGCCGGTAGCTCCTTCAGTACCAGAGTACTTGGGAGGCTTTGCATCATTAAACTGCTTGAATGTGAAATTAGCAGTTCCAGTGTGATTAGTGTTGGAGTTGTTCGCTGAATCACTGGTACTTCCCCGCAGATTTTGGGTGATATCAGTGACCATACCCGGGATTACATCTCTCATATGTAAAGCGATGGCTCGGGCAATCTTGTTAATCTCATCATCACCACCACTTGTCGAACCCCCAGCATTAGGGTCACGTCGAGGCATTCTACGAATAGAAGCCACAAGCGGGTCAGTAATGAGAAATGATACAATTGAACTTTCATGATAAATTCAGTAATATATCAATACTACTAGTGTTATCATTCAATTGTAATGCGATACAGTACACGTATAAGTTGTCCACTTATTTGCATACTTATCCTGTGAATATGTACGATGTCTCATGATCTCACCACCAAATCTACACACTGACACTTTCCCGATATACCAAAAACAGCTTATATATAGGGCTCACTCTCGCTGCCCACCACCGTTTCGATATACCACGATCATGCCCTTGCTAGCATTTGGCAACACGTTTGTACTGATTTCCAAGTGTGTTCCATTGATTAAGAATCCCATGTTCTTTGATCAACTTGAACTATGATTGATTCCATGATTGAACTATGATTATGTTATGTGTGTACCTTCTAACTGTTGTTAACATGTAGAACTAAATTATACGTGTGCTCTACACTTTTGTCACACCCCCAATTTCAACTAACGGAATCATACCGTTTGGGAACGTGACAAACCAGGATCTCAGATCATTAGACATAGCGAAGACCTCTATATGAATTTCAAAACATACGTTGGTCTTTAAAACATAATATTCAGAGTTTACAAAAAGTTGCGGAAGCGTTTCAAATCAAAACCAATAAACTGTTGATAAGTAAAACATTACAAATCAAAATACTGAAATATTCAAATTCAAATGTTCAAAGTGTTTATAATGCATGAGACTCTATCTTCCTAGTCCATGCCAGCTGTTACGCGCGCCTTAGCGTCCTGAGAAAACATGCAAATCAAGTCAACACAAAGGTTGGTGCATAACACAGGTTTTAAATAATCATAGTGTTCAAAACAGCAGTTTGACTAATAAGTTGTAGATAACATAATCACAAATGCACAGTCATGATAGCTAGTCATATAAACTATTTACATACGTGTTCGACACCGAAGCTGACTAGTTGCCATGCTATAGCATGTTTTCGCCTTGCCACTATTGTCTATCACAACAATAGTAAAAATTGTGTTTGGTCAGTCAAACACCTGCGTAGATCCCATCTACCAGGTGAGGTTTGTCAAACCTAATAGATCTATTTCCAACTACCACGCTTTGCATTACAGCAAACTAAACGGTTCGAGGTGTGTAAGGACTTTCAAGTTGATATGTTGTCACATAATGTAAACAGATAACTCATGCAAGTGATATGTATCTAAAATAGTTTGTTGCACATGTTTTCTCCCCCAAAACAGTTTAAAATAAGAAAGGGGCCGTGTACGCACCTTTGATAATAGTAGAATGATCAAATACGTGTGAACTTGCGTAGAAATCCTCTACGAAGAATCTGTGATTTAAACAATAACCTAAAGTTATTCGGATTGTCGTTTTGTGTTTGAAATCACATACGTGTCAACACACGTATGTTAAAGTGTCAGAAATGTGCATACGTATATACGCGTGCCTTTGAAATCATTTAAATAAAATCACATTTGATTTTATTTAATTAAACGTAATTATACGCGATTTCGTGTTCGGATTAAAATATAAATTTTATCATCCTAACACGTTCGTATTCTAGTTACGGTTCCAACGCAACTTGAATGGATCGAATCGGAGTTCGTATGTGAAAAATATTTCAAAAATACTAAAAATGAGTTAAAACCCAAAAACTGGTGGAACCCGGATTCGAACCCGCGACCCCCCACACCAAACACACAGCATCTACCATCTCAGCCCACTAGGGTTTCGCAATAACCATCCGGGATTAAATCTTTTAAACCCACATGAGCTGGTTTCCCCTTGTTCTTCTATAGTCGAAGCTTAAACCTCCAAATTGGTCCTCAATTCGAACCCGATCGAGTCCAAAATCTTAGGGTTTCTGTTATAATCACTTAATCGAATCTTTAGATGATCTTAATTCTAACAATTAACTATTGAAACTCAATTAATCGACTATAAACCGGTTCGAACCCAATTTCTTAAGTTTCCAACTTAAAATCGTTCAATCTGATAATGTGAGTCCACCAAATCATAGGGTTATCATTGTCAATCAATTTTCGAAACATTCTGTGCTAGTTAATTTGATTAACAGACACCTTCTAATTGAAAATCCCATTTCGAACATAGTGATGAACCCTAGAGATCAAGACCTCCTAATTCGTTGTTTCTATATCCAATTAACCTAAGATTATCCTTTGTCGGAATCTTCTGAAACTATCCCCAACAATCAATTTCATTTTTAAACACATTGCATTCAAAATCCCCAAAACGTTTTCTTTATGAACCTTAATTATTGATCTTGTGAAATTCGAAATTAAAACTACAAATCATCATAGGTTTAAGCTTGATCGGTGTACTCTGAAACTATCTATATACATTAATTTGATTTCTAAACCGTTTTGATCAACGACCCCCAAAACCGATTTAGTAAGAACCCTAGTTACTTGAACCCTATCAATTCGATGATGTTACCCCGAATTAACATATGGTTAAGCTTAATCGGTTGTTTTAGAAGGTATATGATCAATCACTAACCTGTTTTGATGTCGAATTGTAGTCGAGCGACTTCGAGCCCTAGTTTCGGCAATCCTTCGATCGAACTCCTGCTTCCCAAGCTACTGGAATCGAATTGTGATGTGTAAAAGTTTCTAAATGTGCCGATTTGTGATTCTGGAAGTTCAATTGTGAACGATTTGATCGATTAAGGTGAAATTGATAGCTAATGGAACGGTTTTAACATTGAAAGGTTTCAATCACATAAATTCGACCATTATGGTGAAATTAACCGATAGTAACTGTTGCCAATCATTAAAGTGATACATACCACTGATAAATTTCAGTTACAAGCTAATATAAATGTGGAATTCAATCCTTTACAAGCCAATTTGGCCGAAACTTTGACTTCCAAAGTCAAATTCTCCAATTTGATGCAACTACAATTGTAATACTTATATTTTAGTGTTTCTAGACCCACTTTGCTTAATTCATAACTCCTATATGATAATCTGGATCAATAACATATTGTTTCGATTTACAAGGCTACTTTAAAAATCTCTAATCACCTCTAAATGTTTCAATTTGAACACTATTGCGTTAAATTAATCCATTTGGGCCTCTCAATTACAATTGGGCCTCACTGGGCCTTCCTGGGCCTATCTTGGCCTTCTCTGGGCCTACTTTGTTTACATTGGGCCTTTTCTTGAACTTATTGGGCCTTACTGGGCCTCTCTTGACTTATTGGGCCTACATTGGCTCTGTTGGGCCTACATAGACTTCGTTGGGCCTAATTGATCTTGTTGAGTCTTCCTTGACCTTACTGGATCTTCTTTGGCTTTACTGGGCCTTCATTGGCCTTGTTGGGCCTTCATTGGCCTTGTTGGGCCTACGGAGGTTAACAAGATTAACTTGAAAAGTCGGATTGTCACATCATCCCCTTGTTGAAGGAATTTTCGTCCCGAAAATTAGCAAGTGTTAAGAGTAGTTAGGAAACTACTTACGAGTTTAAATCGTACGTGTTAGTGTGATTTGATCATTCTATGTGCTTGTGTGTACTCACACACAAAATCTAATGCTTGCAACATCACAACTCAATTGTGATTGTTCAATGTAACTGTTTTGCGTGTACACTAGTTAGTTCACCTAACTGTGACTGTTTGTGTTTGATCATACTGTGTTGTGTAACCTCACACATAGTGAGTGTCTGAAACTGTTTGTACTATGCAACCCCGCACATAGCAAAGTGTATGTAACCAATGTACTATGCAACCCCGCACATAGTAAAATGTATGTAACCAATCGTGTATGCACTACCATAACATGTAACATATGAAATGTAGCACATAAAACATATAAAATGTAATGTAGCACAAATATTTGTAACAAAATCAATTGAATAAATAAAACGTTTGTGCTTACAGTTTGAAATTTGCAGTGTTGATGTGTGAAAGCATCACGTCATCCCCTTGTTGAAGGAAATTTCGTCCCGAAATTTAACGTGCGCTCTCAGTGTTAGCAGTAGCTGTCTTGAATAGATGAGGATATTTCTTCATCATTTGATCTTCTCGTTCCCATGTGAATTCAGGACCCCGTCTTGAATTCCATCGGACTTTGACTATCGGAATCTTGCTTTGCTTCAGTTGTTTGACCTCTCGGTCCATGATTTCCGCTGGTTCTTCAATGAATCGCAACTGTTCATCTACTTGTATTTCTTCCAATGGTACAATCAATGTCTCATCAGAAAGACATTTCTTTAAATTCGACACATGAAACACATCATGAACTCCACTGAGTTCATCCGGTAGTTTGAGTTGATACGCAACCGGACCAATCCTTTTCAGAATCTCAAAAGGTCCCACGTAACGTGGACTAAGCTTTTCGCGCTTGCCGAACCGTATCACACCTTTCCAAGGTGATACTTTTAGAAGAACTCGGTCTCCTACTTGAAATTCCAACGGCTTGCGACGTTTGTCTGCATAACTCTTCTGTCGATCCCGAGCCGCTGCCATACGGTTCCGGATTTGAACTATCTTCTCTGTCGTTTCGTGCACCAGTTCAGGACCTGTTATCTGACTGTCACCAATTTCAGCCCAGCAAACTGGTGAACGACATTTGCGACCATACAAAGCTTCAAACGGTGCTGCTTGAATGCTTGTATGATAACTATTATTGTAAGAGAATTCCACCAACGGTAAATGATTCTCCCAGCTATCACCAAAATCAATTACACAAGCTCGTAACATATCCTCGAGCGTTTGAATCGTTCGTTCACTTTGACCGTCGGTCTGTGGGTGATAAGCGGTACTCATATCTAAGCGAGTCCCCAATGACTTATGAAGAGATTTCCAAAAGTTGGAAGTAAACTGGGCATCCCGATCTGATATGATAGAGATTGGCACACCATGCCGTGCTACTACTTCCTTAATGTAAATACGAGTCAACTTCTCCATCTTGTCAGTTTCTTTGATTGCTAAGAAATGTGCAGATTTCGTTAATCGATCGACAATTACCCATATCGTATCACAACCACTCGGTGTACGGGGTAACTTAGTAATAAAATCCATCGAAATCTGTTCCCATTTCCACATCGGTATCTCTGGTTGTTGCAGTAAACCAGATGGCTTCTGATATTCAACTTTGACTTTCGAACAAGTCAAACATTTGCTAACGTACTTAGCAATATCAGCTTTCATGTGAGGCCACCAATACAGTGCCTTCAAGTCATGGTACATCTTGTCTGATCCCGGATGGACTGAATATCTGGACTTGTGAATAAAGTCAACTACCGGATTTTTCTTTTGTGTCTTTAGCCACTTTAAAACCATACATTACCTACCCTTAGCCTAAGCCTACCTTTGAAAGCCTTTTGATCTGTGTTACTCTTGATTTAATGTGGAGATTTGATTATTGCACAAGCTTATGTTAACATTGTTGCAGTGTTAGGTTATGAGAGTTCACTTGCAAAAAATCCATATATTTAACCGAGTGTCGAGTGAAAATTGTGAGGGTGTGAACGTAATTGGTTGAATTCCCGAAAAACAGGTGAATCTTGATCAGGATATCCCATGTTTTTAAAATTGCTTCATTGATGTCTAATTGGGTTGTAAATCTATTGACCGTTGTAAGTCTTGTGATTAATTGTGTAATTAATTCGTAAACCCATGTTCGGTTTTGCTTGATGTAAAACGGTTGGAATTAGATTTCTGTTTTGCATTGTTTTAGGTTTGCTTAGGGACAAGCAAGGTTCAAGTGTGGGGATTTTTGATGTGTTGTTAATTACACATCATTTTAGTATTTATTTTATAGGATTTTATCTTATTTTATTATATTTTTATTTACTTTTATTAGATTTTAATGAATTTTTACTTATTTTTATTTTTAATGTCATTTTATAGGTTTCGCGAAATAAACGTTCGTAGTTGCGAAGAAACCGAAGCCCGAAATTATTTTGATGAAGTTGGATGCTAAAAATATAATTTTTAGAAGTTCCGTGGCAAAAAAATGGCATTTCGGGAATTTTTGGAGCTTAAAAATGAGTTTCAGCAAGTGCAGGGGGTTAAATTGCAATTATGGTAAAGTTTCAGCATGCGTTGACCGCCCCTTTTGGCCTTTGACCCGCGTTGACCAATGCGTTGACCAGGCCTGACGGCCACTTTTTGGCCTTTTGGACCTTAATTTTGGGCTCTTAACCCTTCTTTTGGACCCAGATCGCGACCCTATGCCTAAAATCACCTATTTAAACCATTTTGAAGCCCTAATTTCGACTTTAATCAACCCTAGACGGCTGAAAACGAACAAGAAACTTATTTTTGAAGATTTTGATGGTTTGGGGCTGAATTGGATGCTCGGGGGAGGCTCAAAACGCATATAAAAGTGTCCGGAAACGTGTTTTCGGGTTCTTTTTCTTGTTTTCTTGATTATTTCTCGTTTGTACTCGAATCTATGAAATGTTTCTGAATATTTTTCATAATTTTACTGTTCTAAACATGTTTCTTGGCTAGACTCCTTGTATTACCTAGATTCGGATGAATAACGGTTAATTTAATTTGGTTTTCGGGTTTGTTTTTGTGGGATTTCGATTGTTTATGATTAAGATCAGATTATATATGGTTAACATTGATTATTTATTGCTGTTATGATGATCTATAATTGTATGATGATGTCCAATTGATAAGTCTTGGTTGTTTACTATGTGTTTTGACCGGTTTTATCAGTTTTAGGCTTAGATTTCGTATCTAATTCTATTTGGGTTTGCTTTGGCTAATTAAACCTTATGATATTATCTGTAATTGGATTATACACAGTACGATTCTCATTCCTGAGACTAATCACGTAAGGAAATTTGGATTATTAGGGTTTTAGGGTTTTTCAGGCAAATTACGTGACCATCGGGTTTTCCTGTTTATTCCTTAGAATTCCTTGCAATTCAAGGTATTAAGTTATATATTTTGATGTATCGAGATTGTTGAACTGACCACGTGAGACGATCTTCTGAATCCTTAAACGATCAGTGTTTGGAGAGACTGACTAGGTAATCCATTACACATCCCAGTGATCTTTCACATGACTCTTTGGAACATTCTTTAGCATTAGTGAGACTGACCTTGTGATCTAATGGTTCTGAGTGTTTCCTTTGTTGTCATATCCTTGTTGACCGGATATCCCGTATCTGATTCCCGAAACTGTTAAAGTTACCGTTAGGATTCCAAGTCTAGGTAGTACCCTTCGTTATCTGATTTATTTGTTTCTTAATTTGTTTCAGTTGTCTAGGTTATATTATTTCCTTATTTCTTCGTTATAAAACTCTTTTCAAAAAAAAAACATCAATTTCCTTATTTAGTAATTTCCTTCTTTAGTTTTAGCGTTGTCTTTATTTAGGGTTAATTCTTAGATTCCGTGTCCTTAGGTTCGATATCCGGACTTTCCTTAGTTATACTTCATACGTCAGGTACACTTGCCTATAGTTTGTAGTTCGGTTTTGGTTAATTCGATTTATTACTCGATAGTGTTGAACAATCATTTTCTATATATATAAACCGACACATCAAACATATTTAACTTTATACGAAAATATTTAATTATGTAAACTATTTATGGTTAGAGGCTCTAACTATAAATAGTTTACATAATTAAATATTTGTAGAACACGATTATTTGTAGCAATTTAAAATTAGGTCAAGATAATAACAAATAAATATTAACTCAACTAGTCCGACTTGAATAACCAGTGATCCAACTAACCCGAACGTTATTAGGGTTGGATTGCGTTTAATATATTTTAAAGAATTCTCGACTATCCCAACCCGATTAACCCGAAACCTGATCAGGTTGACCTCATCAACACCATAGTTGTCGCACCCTGAGAAATCCCGTCCCTTCTGGGGCGCGAGCAACGGACTGTCAGGATCGCAGTCTCCAGTCACACAGTGTTGCGAGACCTACATGTCTGGTTTCATACGTACATCCAAATACTTGGACAAAAAAATTTATAAAATCAGAGTTGCAGAAGTTATGTAAGTTATCAAAACAGTTTAAATTCATAAGTTGTGGAAACGTTAATAAAATAGTCTTCAAAATAACATAAGTTTAAAGTTTGCGGAAGCGATTAAAGGTGTTTAACAACATATGCCATAACAAAATGCTAAATGTTCTTAAAGACTAAAGCACTTTGTAGATGCATGTGACTCCAGCCTAGCATCATAAATTCCTCGTGCACGTGCCTTAGTTACCTGAGAAAACATGTGAGTAAAAGGTCAACACAAAGGTTGGTGAGAGCACATGTTTGTATTCAGCAGTAAACATCCAATTGTTTAAAGAAAACGTTTGATAGCTAGTCAATATGAGTTATACCATATGCGGGTTCGCAATCGAAGCTAACATGCTGCCTCCCGCCATATCCATCCAACATGATATGGCAATGTTGTTTGGTCAATTATGCACTGTTCCGACCTCCGGTCGGGGTGGCCATATGGCGCGCAACAGTGGGGCTTGTCAGGCCCAAATAGTACTATTCAGAATTACCACGCTAAGCGCAACGCGCTATTAACGGTTTGAGATGTGTTTAATGAGGACTTATCAGTTTTGTGGATTGGTGCAGGTATGTTGTTGTTCAAAAACAGTTTGTATGCAATGTTTTCTCCCCCAAAGGTAGAAAATGTAAAAAGGGGTCGTGAACTCACCTGATAAGCAGTTCTGGTGTGATTGTGCTCGCATCCTGCGAATGCTAGCACCTGCTAGTATGTACCTATAGCCATATAGATGTGAGCATGTGTTTTGTGGTGCGTTTTATCCCATACAACTCCAAGTGTCGGGGTGCTCAACCGAGTGTGTGTGTGTTGACTTGTGTTGACTCTACGAATCGTTGGTGACATGTTTGTTGTGTTAAGTCCGCTTAAGGAGTCATAAATACAAGTAGGACGCCTACATACATCCTATGACTCCAATCGTACGACGTTCACTTAAATGACGTGTAAGAATCGTAAAAGTTACCATTTTTGGAAAGTTTCCGTTTTAGAAAAGTGTAGTTATGAAATCCCATTTCATAAAGCTAATACCATTAGTATGTTTGTAAAAACGTATGTGAACACTTAAAATATGTCGTTTGTGCTTAAATCACCATTTATGGCAGTTGCCCAAAATAAAGTTTCCTTATTTGGAAAGTATCCGTTTAAGAGCTCGTTTTCCCAAATCAAAGTTCCCAAACATGTTAAAAACCATTTCTAAACATGTTTCAATAACCAAAGTTCACCAAAACATTCAAAAACATCAAAAGCCCTCTTTCGATTTATAAAAGTTTCCTTATTTATGAAAGTTTCTTCAAAACCATGTTTTTGACAAAATCAAATACCCAAATGTGTTTTTAAACACTTCAATATGCATTTGACAACATCTAGAGGTCATCACAAATCTATGACATGCATCATAAAAGTTTCCTTTTATGGCAAACCTAAATCATTATCAAATCAACAATAACCCATCCAAAAATCAATCCAATCAATCCTCTACTCTAGAATCAGTAGATCTACAACAATATCACACAAAATCACCAACAAATTCGTGTTCAATAGCCACATGGAGTTGTATGTGGGTTTTCACCCATTGCATTGTTCAATAGCCACATGGAGTTGCATGTGGGTTTTCACCCATTGCATGTTCGATCTAACTAAAGCTTAACATAGGAAACTACCTTATAAGCTAAGATCCACTGAGATTGGGTAGCAACAACTTCTGATGATGAAGATTTAGTGGTTGGTGATTGCTTCAAGCTTCTTGGTTCCTTCCTCAAGCTCCAAGACTTCCAAGAACTCCAAGAATGTAAAGGATTGGCTTAGGGGATGTTTGCAAAGGTTTGGGGTTGGTTTTTGGTGTGTTTTGTCGAGAATGTGTGTAAGAACTCGGGTAGATTGCAAAGAAACTGAGTGGAAATGAGTTGGGGTTGATTTAATAATTTTTTTGATCTGCATGGCCTTCGCATACCGTCGAGGAAGATCAAAAGTTTCTTCGCGTACCGCCGAAGAATTCGGGAGTCCCGACTCCCGCTTTTCTTCGCGTACCGCCAAGCTCTTCGCCAAAGGCCTTGGCGTACCGCGACGGGTCCATTTTCTTGTTTTTCGATTTCGTCGATTCGATTTCGCTCGTGTTCTATTCCTGTGACACACGGCAATTTCAGGTAAATTGCAACTCTTACATTCTTTACATTTCACATTCGTACTTGTTGCATTTCATTTAATTATGTTTAATTATATGAGTTGAACACAAACTACTGCGAAACGATAGTTCGTGGAACTATCGAATCGTACATTGCACATTGGTTTTGGAAACCAAGTGTGACAAACACAACACTAACACAAAACAATAATTCGGGGAATTACTGAATTGTGCATTACACGTTGATTGGGATTAATCAAGCGTGCAAACACTTCGTAAAACACAAACACAAACGATCACCGATAATTCTAGGAATTATTGAAAAACACACGAGTCTCACAAAGTTGGTGAACAAACAATCGAATGTCAATTGAGTCACAGATGACCGAATATTAGTAATCAAGGTCAATCGATGATAACTGCGTACGAGGAGTTACGTCAGCAATGAATTGAGCACATTTGATCGTGCTTAGAATCCACGTTGAGTTGACAACCGAAACTATTACAGGATGATAGTACGTGGAAAATGATGAACGTGGGCGAAAATGGTACGCGAAACGGAGTTACGGATTGTCCGGAATTGAGAAAAGAAGATTTCGTCGAAAAAGGGTGAAATTACCCTGAGGCGGTACGCCCCAGGTCGTGTGATTATCCCGGCGATGCACGCGGGGTCAAAAGATTCTGGAAGGTCGGTGGAGGCCGCGCGGTACGCCTGGCGAGGCAGCTGGAAGCTAGGCGATACGCCTGGGGTGATCAGGTCGGGCAACTTGCATAAAAATCAAGGATTTCATTCTTATCTCATTTTTATCCTTTCTCTCGACGCCAGCAACCATCACCCACGAAAAATCTTCATCAAACTCATTAAATCTCTGTTTCGAAGCCTCCAGGACGTTTAGGACGTTTAGATCGCAGAACTTCTCCAGATTAGGTAATGGTTCATTTTAAACCATCTGGTTTGATTATGAATGATTAAATCTTAGTTTTGAACGTAATGATATAGTTAGGATTGATTTTGAATGACAAATTCGAACTGTTAACGGGTAAATCTTTGTTTTGAGCCGTTGTAATGCCCGATTTGCATGGGATCATAATAATGGTTATAATGTTTTAAACCATTTGATTATGACAATGTAAATGATTGGTTTGATTAATCCTTGACATACAAAACACTCAGTTGGGCACACCGACACTTAGAGTTGTATGGGATACAACACACCACAAAACACTCGGTTGGGCACACAGACACTTGAAGTTGTATGGGATACAACACACCACAAAACACATACTCACACCTATATGGTTATAGGTTCCTACTAGCGGGATTGCTAGCATTCGCAGACGCGAACACACAAACACACCGGAACTGCTAATCAGGTGAGTTCACGGCCCCTTTTTACTTTTTCTACCTTTGGGGGGAGAAAACATTGCATGATAAACTGTTTTTGGAAAACAACTCATTTCATTTATGTATGGACATGCTTTATCACTATATGTATATGTGTGGACCACATCACAACTAAAAGTCCTCGCGATACTCCACGGACCGTTAGTAGCGCGTAGCGCCTAGCATGGTAATCTTGAATAGTACTATTTGGGCCTGACAAGCCCCACCCATCGCGCCTGGGAGGCCAACCTGACTTGAGGTCGGAATGGGTGCAATATTGACCAACACTTTGCCATTGTCTTGTGATGGACATGGCGGGAGGCACAACTGTCAGCTTCGGTACGACCCCGCATATAATATAACTGTATTGACTAGCTATCAATCGATACTGCATTGTAATGATACATAAATAACAACTCTTACTTTAAACATTGGATGTTTACTGCTTATGATAAACCTGTGCTCTCACCAACCTTTGTGTTGACCCTTTACTCGCATGTTTTCTCAGGTAACTAAGACACGCTCACAGGGATTAGGATGCTAGGCTGGAGTCGCATGCATCTGCTTAAATGTCTTAGTATATTTTGAGAACATATATCTATTTGACGTGTTATGTAATATTAAACACCTTTTAACGTTTACGCAAACTGAAATCTTATGTTTTGTTTTGACAACCGTTTTATGAATGCTTCCGCTGATCATGAATTCTAAATCTGTTTTGGATAACTTATACTCTACTTCCGCAACTCTGATATTACTAAACTATTTTATCCAAATTCTTGGATGTACGTACATAACCAGACATATAGGTCTCGCATGTTGTGTGACCAGAGACTGCGATCCTGACAATCTGCCGACGCTCGCGCCCCAGAAAGGGACGGGATTTCTCGGGGTGCGACAGATTGGTATCAGAGACTCCGGTTATTGCGAATTAGGTTTGCATTTAGTGAACTTAGTCTATAACCACTAGTCCCCACACTACACTTAGTGCCTAGTATTGTGATACTTGCACACATGTCACATCTTGTGTGCATTACGTTCATCATCACATGAGACTACCCATGACGGGGAGAGTCGATAGCTCTACATGTTCTTAACAGTACCTACCGCACACACTACATTAGTCATTGGACAAACACTAACACTTATTCTTGCTATGAAGATCATGGCTGGAAGACGTGGAGGACGCAGGAATGCAGGTGGACGTGGAAACATCAACCTGACGCAAACTGAGCTGAACGCACTCATTAACGAGCGAGTTGATGAGGTACTTGCTGCACGGGAAGCTGCCCGTAATCAAAACCCACTGAACCAAGGTGATGTTCATATTCATCTTACACCACAACCAGTCGTTTCCAATTCAACACGTTTGCCCGATACCTAATTCAACTTTATTCTCTGCATATCACAGGAGCAAATCCTAACCCTCCTCTGTGCACGTTCAAGATGTTTCTGGACTGCAAACCTCACTCATTCAGCGGCACTGAGGGAGCCGTTGGATTATTGCGTTGGATTGAAAAGGTGGAATCAGCCTTTGCCATGAGTAACTGCAGGAATGATGACAGGGTCAAATTCGCTGTAGGGACATTTGAGGGAGCTGCCCTCACATGGTGGAATACTAATGTGCAAAACTTAGGGCTTGATACAGCCAACGCCCTACCTTGGGATGACTTTAAGAGGATGCTGAACCGCGAATACTGTCCTCGCGGTGAAGTGCAGAAGCTGGAAATGGAATTCTGGAACCATAAGATGATTGGTTCCGAGGTCGAGGCTTACACAGCTCGATCGTATGAGCTGGCACACCTGTGCCCGGAAATGGCAACCCCACCCTTCAAACATATATAGAAGTATATTGATGGATTGCCACCTCAAATCCAAGGAATGGTACTCTCTGCTGACCCCATCACCATGCAACAAGCCGTGCGATTAACCCAAAAGCTCACTGACTCGGCAGTTGCACAGGGACTCTTACCACCTCGTGGTACTGTAACAACAACCAATGACAAGGGTAAACGCAAATGGGATGACACTCTGAGCAAGACTTCCACTCTCCAACCACCACCACAACAACGTAAGTTTAGTTCGTCTCAGGCATACGCACCACCCATCTCAACCAATCAAAACCCCGAAACCTATGCAGGCAAACACCCCAAGTGCAACAAATGCAACTTACACCATGTTTTGGGGCAGTGTGGCTCTATCCGATGTCAACGGTTTGGCAAAGTGGACACCTTGCCAAAGACTGCAGGGGTGAAATACTTGTAAAAGCTCCACAGCCACAACAACAACAACAATTTGAAGCACCAAAGGGCTGCTTCGAATGTGGGAAACCAGGGCACTTCAAGAGCGACTGCCCACAGCTGAAAAATAACAATAATAACGGGAACAACAACGGGTTGAAGGGACGAGCCTTCGTGATCGGGGCAATGGAGGCCAGAAAAGATCCCAACCTTGCAACTGGTACGTATCTCTTAAACGATAATTATGCATTTGTGTTGTTTGATATTGGGGCTGAGAAAAGTTTTATATCTAAGGATTGTAGTGAGATACTTGCCATTACCCCGACACCCTTAGATATTGAATACACGGTAGAGCTAGCTGATGGTAAATTAATTGTGACTAAGCATATTCTGAAAGAATGCACATTAGAGCTAGCAGGCCATAAATTTAAGATTGACCTCATGCCGGTTACACTAGGCAGTTTTGATGTCGTAGTGGGCATGGATTGGTTGTCTGAAAACCAGGCTGAAATCATTTGCCACGACTAGGTTGTGCGCATACCTCTCCCTGGCGGAGAAACTCTAAATATCAAGGGTGAAAGGAGTGACACTCCTCTGAACATCATCTCGTGCATGAAAGCTCACAAATGTTTACGAAAGGGATACACAGCCATTCTGGCACTTATCACTGACAAGACTGAAGAGGAGAAGAGAATCGAAAATATCCCAGTTGTATGCAATTATTCCGACGTATTCCCTGAGGATCTACCAGGACTACCACCACCTCGACAAGTGGAGTTCCGCATAGACCTTGTGCCGGGAGCAGTGCCTATTGCACGAGCACCATATCGACTTGCACCTTCAGAGATGCAGGAACTGTCCAATCAACTGCAAAAACTGTTGGACAAAGGTTTTATTAGACCAAGCTTCTCACCCTGGGGAGCTCCGGTCCTATTCGTGAAAAAGAAGGATGGCGCGTTTCGCATGTGTATCGACTACCGTGAGCTAAACAAAGTAACAATCAAGAACCGTTATCCCTTACCTCGCATTGACGATTTGTTCGATCAACTGCAAGGATCGAGTTATTATTCTAAGATCGATCTGCGATCTGGATACCATCAGTTGAGGGTTCAGGAGGAAGATATACCCAAGACTGCTTTTCGCACTCGGTATGGCCATTATGAGTTTCTGTTTATGCCGTTTGGGCTGACAAACGCACACGCAGTATTCATGGATCTCATGAATAGAGTGTGCAAACCATATCTCGACAAGTTCATCATTGTCTTTATTGATGATATCCTCATTTACTCGAAAACTCAGGAAGAACACAAAGAGCATCTTCAATTGGCTCTTGAACTGCTACGGAAAGAGAAGTTGTGCGCTAAACTCTCAAAGTGCGACTTCTGGGTTCGAGAAGTCCAATTCTTGGGACATGTTGTTAATAAACAAGGGATTCATGTGGATAAATCTAAGATGGAGGTGATCAAGAACTGGGAAGCACCAAAGACCCCAACTGAGGTGCGACAATTCCTAGGATTGGTCGGCTATTATCGACGATTTATTGAAGGATTTTCAAAGATAGCTCAACCCCTTACAGCCTTAACCCATAAGGACAAGAAGTATCTTTGGTCTGACAAACAAGAAGCTGCATTCCAACTTCTCAAGCAGAAGCTCTGTAGTGCACCTATCCTATCTCTTCCCGATGGAACGGATGACTTTGTAGTATATTGCGATGCCTCGATACAAGGACTCGGCTGTGTGCTGATGCAGCGAGAGAAGGTGATCGCATATGCTTCTCGACAACTGAAAGTCTACGAGAAGAACTACACCACCCACGACTTGGAACTTGGAGCCGTGGTATTTGCACTAAAGATCTGGAGACATTACCTATACGGTACAAAGTGTACGATATACACTGATCACAAGAGTCTCCAACACATATTCGAGCAGAAGGAACTGAACATGCGGCAGCGTCGCTGGCTCGAACTTCTAAATGACTATGAGTGCGCTATCAAGTATCACCCAGGGAAAGCCAATGTGGTGGCCGATGCCCTGAGTCGGAAAAACACATTGAAACCCAAGAGGGTACGGGCTTTACAACTCACCATTCTCCCCAATCTTCCTGAACAAATACGCAGTGCCCAGGTGGAAGCACTTAAAGCAGAAAATCTAACAGCTGAATCACTAAGGGGAATGGAGCAACAACTTAAGGAAAAATCCGATGGCTTACAATATTTCATGGAACGTGTATGGGTTCCACATTACGGGAACTTACGAGACCTTGTGATGGATGAGGCTCACAAATCACGATATTCCGTTCACCCTGGATCTGATAAGATGTATCATGATCTGAAGATACTTTACTGGTGGCCACACATGAAAGCAGACATCGCCACCTACGTAGGCAAATGCTTGACTTGTGCCAAAGTCAAGATCGAGTACCAGAAACCATCTGGATTACTCACACAACCTGAGATCCTGATGTGGAAATGGGAACAAATATCCATGGATTTCATCACCAAATTACCCCGTACTCCTAGTGGATGTGACACTATCTGGGTAATTGTTGATCGATTGACTAAATCAGCACATTTCCTCGCGATCAAGGAAAATGACAAGATGGAAAAACTAGCCAGAATCTATGTCAAGGAAGTGGTCTCGCGACATGGAGTGCCGATTTCCATCATTTCAGATCGAGACGCCAGATTCACTTCTAATTTCTGGAAATCCTTGCAAAGGTCACTTGGCACACGGTTGGATATGAGTACAGCATACCATCCACAAACTGATGGCCAAATTGAACGCACAATACAAACTCTTGAAGATATGCTACGAGCGTGCGTAGTGGACTTAGGTAATAGCTGGGAGACTCACTTACCATTGGTGGAGTTTTCCTACAACAACAGTTACCACACCAGCATCAAGGCAGCGCCTTTTGAAGCACTCTATGGCAGGAAATGTCGATCACCCATCTGTTGGGCGGAAGTGGGCGACAGTCGGCTCACTGGGCCGGAACTTGTGCATGAAACAACCGAGAAAATCGTGCAAATCAGAAACCGCATGGCAGCAGCACGTGATCGTCAAAAGAGCTATGCCGACAAACGCCGAAAACCTCTGGAATTTCAGGTAGGAGACAAAGTCCTTTTGAAAGTCTCACCCTGGAAAGGCGTCATTCGTTTTGGTAAACGAGGCAAACTAAACCCACGGTATATTGGACCTTTCGAGATCCCGAAGAGGATTGGTCTGGTGTCATACCAACTCAACTTACCAGCTGAACTCGATGGATTTCACAACGTGTTTCACGTCTCAAACTTGAAAAAGTGTCTATCTGATGAAACACTTGTAGTTCCACTGGATGAGATCCAGGTGGATGAACAACTACGGTTCGTGGAAGAGCCGGTAGAAATCATGGACCGTGAGGTCAAACAACTCAAACAGAGTAAGATTCCAATTGTTAAAGTCCGATGGAACTCGAAACGCGGACCTGAATTCACGTGGGAGCGTGAAGATCAGATGATGCGCAAATATCCCCATCTCTTCAAGCAAACAGCGTCGAACGCCGACAACAACGAATAAATTTCGGGACGAAATTCTTTTCAACAAAGGGATGATGTGACAACCTGAAAATTTTTGTTTCTCAAACACTTTTGTTTCTCAAACACTACCAACAACAACCAAATTTCAGGACGAAATTTCTTTCAACAAGGGGATGATGTGACACACGGCAATTTCAGGTAAATTGCAACTCTTACATTCTTTACATTTCACATTCATACTTGTTGCATTTCATTTAATTATGTTTAGTTAGATGAGTTGAACACAAACTACTGCGAAACGATAGTTCGTGGAACTATCGAATCGTACATTCCACATTGGTTTTGGAAACCAAGTGTGACAAACACAACACTAACACAAAACAATAATTCGGGGAATTACTGAATTGTGCATTACACGTTGATTGGGATTAATCAAGCGTGCAAACACTTCGTAAAACACAAACACAAACACAAACGATCACCGATAATTCTAGGAATTATTGAAAAACACACGAGTCTCATGAAGTTGGTGAACAAACAATCGAATGTCAATTGAGTCACAGATGACCGAATATTAGTAATCAAGGTCAATCGATGATAACTGCGTACGAGGAGTTACGTCAGCAATGAATTGAGCACAGTTGATCGTGCTTAGAATCCACGTGGAGTTGATAACCGAAACTATTACAGGATGATAGTACGTGGAAAATTATGAACGTGGGCGAAAACGGTACGCGAAACGGAGTTACGGATTGTCCAGAATTGCGAAAAGAAGATTTCGTCGAAAAACGGGTGAAATTACCCTGAGGCGGTACGCCCCAGGTCGTGTGATTATCCCAGGCAATGCGCGCGGGGTCAAAAGCTTCTGGAAGGCCGGTGGAGGCCGCGCGGTACGCCTGGCGAGGCAGCTGGAAGCTAGGCGATACGCCTGGGTGATCAGGTCGGGCAACTTGCATAAAAATCAAGGATTTCATTCTTATCTCATTTTTATCCTTTCTCTCGACGCCAGCAACCATCACCCACGAAAAATCTTCATCCGCAGAAGCGTTAAAATAAGTTCTGATCATCTTTCTATCCGCAGAACTTCTCCAGATTAGGTAATGGTTCATTTTAAACCATCTGGGTTTGATTATGAATGATTAAATCTTAGTTTTGAACGTAATGATATAGTTAAGATTGATTTTGAATGACAAATTCGAACTGTTAACGGGTAAATCTTTGTTTTGAGCCGTTGTAATGCCCGATTTGCATGGGATCATAATAATGGTTATAATGGTTTAAACCATTTGATTATGACAATGTAAATGATTGGTTTGATTAATCCTTGACATACAAAACACTCGGTTGGGCACACCGACACTTAGAGTTGTATGGGATACAACACACCACAAAACACTCGGTTGGGCACACAGACACTTGAAGTTGTATGGGATACAACACACCACAAAACACATACTCACACCTATATGGTTATAGGTTCCTACTAGCGGGATTGCTAGCATTCGCAGACGCGAACACACAAACACACCGAAACTACTAATCAGGTGAGTTCACGTCCCCTTTTTACTTTTTCTACCTTTGGGGGGAGAAAACATTGCATGATAAACTGTTTTTGGAAAACAACTCATTTCATTTATGTATGGACATGCTTTATCACTATATGTATATGTGTGGACCACATCACAACTAAAAGTCCTCGCGATACTCCACGGACCGTTAGTAGTGCGTAGCGCCTAGCGTGATAATCTTGAATAGTACTATTTGGGCCTGACAAGCCCCACCCATCGCGCCTGGGAGGCCAACCTGACTTGAGGTCGGAATGGGTGCAATATTGACCAACACTTTGCCATTGTCTTGTGATGGACATGGCGGGAGGCACAACTGTCAGCTTCGGTACGACCCCGCATATAATATAACTGTATTGACTAGCTATCAATCGATACTGCATTGTAATGATACATAAATAACAACTCTTACTTTAAACATTGGATGTTTACTGCTTATGATAAACCTGTGCTCTCACCAACCTTTGTGTTGACCCTTTTACTCGCATGTTTTCTCAGGTAACTAAGACACGCTCACAGGGATTAGGATGCTAGGCTAGAGTCGCATGCATCTGCCTAAATGTCTTAGTATATTTTGAGAACATATATCTATTTGAAGTTTTATGTAATATTAAACACCTTTTAACGTTTACGCAAACTGAAATCTTATGTTTTGTTTTGACAACCGTTTTATGAATGCTTCCGCTGATCATGAATTCTAAATCTGTTTGGGATAACTTATACTCTACTTCCGCAACTCTGATATTACTAAACTGTTTTATCCAAATTCTTGGATGTACGTACATAACCAGACATATAGGTCTCGCATGTTTTGTGACCGGAGACTGCGATCCTAACAATCTGCCGACGCTCGCGCCCCGGAAATGGACTGGATTTCTCGGGGTGCGACAATTCCCAACGTTTATCCTAAAGATCTAATACATGTTTAACACATAATCATATAATAACACATAAGTTTGATTACTTTTTGATCACCAACGTTCGCGAGACTCGTGTGTGTGTTTCGATAATTCCCCGAATTACCTTTGATAGTTTGTGTTCGTCTCTACGAACCGTTAGCATGCTTGATTAACCATAATCAACATATATTACACAATCCAATAATTCCACGAATTATTGTTTTGCATTTGTGTCTGTGTTTGCCACACTTGGTTTCCAAAACAAATGTGCAATGTACGATTCGATAGTTCCTCGAACTATTGTTTCGCAGTTGTTTGTGTTCAACACATCTAATTAAACATAATTAAATGAAATACAACAAGTATGAATGTGAAATATAAGGTTGTAAGAGTTGCAATTTACCTGAAATTGCCGGGTGTCACATCATCCCTTGTTGAAAGAAATTTCGTCCCGAAATTTGGTTGTTGTTGATAGTGTTTGAGAAGCAAAAGTGTTTGAGGAACCAAAAATTTTCTGGTTGTCACATCATTTCCTTGTTGAGAGGAAATTTTGTCCCTAAATTTATTTGTTGTTGTCGGCATTCGACGTTGTCTGTTTGAAGAGGTGGGGATATTTGCGCATCATCTGATCTTCACGTTCCCACGTGAATTCAGGTCCATGTTTCGAGTTCCATCGGACTCTGACAATTGGAATCCGACTTTGCTTGAGTTGTTTGACCTCACGGTCCATGATTTCGACCGGTTCCTCTATGAACCGTAGTTGTTCATCCACGTGGATCTCTTCCAGTGGAATCACAAGTGTCTCATCAGATAGGCACTTTTTCAAGTTTGAGACATGAAATACGTTGTGAAATCCGTCGAGTTTGACTGGTAAGTTGAGTTGGTATGCCACTGGACCAATCCTCTTCAAGATTTCAGACTGTCCGATATACCGTGGGTTCAGTTTGCCTCGTTTCCCAAAACGAATAACGCCTTTCCACGGCGAAACTTTCAGAAGGACCTTGTCTCCTACATGAAATTCCAAAGGTTTCCGCCGTTTGTCAGCATAACTATTTTGACGATCTCGAGCTGCTGCCACACGGTTTCTAATCTGTACAATCTTCTTGGTTGTTTCATGTACGAGTTCCGGGCCAGTGACTTGCCTGTCGCCCACTTCTGCCCAACAAATAGGTGATCGGCATTTCCTGCCGTAGAGTGCCTCAAAAGGCACTGCTTTTATACTCGTGTGGTAGCTGTTGTTGTAGGAGAACTCTACAACAGTAGGTGAGTTTTCTAGCTGTTGCTGAAGTCTACTACGCACGCTCGTAGCATGTCTTCGAGGGTTTGTATCGTGCGTTCACTCTGGCCATCAGTTTGTGGGTGGTATGCTGTACTCATATCCAACCACGTGCCCAACGACTTTTGCAATGATTTCCAGAAGTTAGAGGTGAATCTGGCGTTCGATCCGAGATGATGGATATTGTCACTCCATGTCGCGAGACTAATTCCTTGACATAGATTCTGGCTAGTTTTTCCATCTTGTCGTTTTCCTTGATCGCAAGGAAATGAGCTGACTTGGTCAATGGGTCCATAATTAACCAAAGAGTGTCACATCCACTAGAAGTACGGGGTAATTTGGTAATGAAATCCATGAATATTTGTTCCCACTTCCACATGGGGATCTCAGGTTGTGTGAGTAATCCCGAGGGTTTCTGGTACTCAATCTTGACTTTGGCACAAGTCAAGCATTTGCTCACGTAGGTAGCGATGTCGGCTTTCATGTGTGGCCACCAGTAGAGTACCTTCATATCACGATACATCTTATCAAATCTAGGGTGAATGGAATACCGGGATTTGTGAGCCTCGTCCATAACAAGGTCCCGTAGGTTTCCATGATGTGGAAGACGCGTTCCATGAAATAATGTAAGCCATCGGCTTTTACCTCAAGTTGTTTCTCCATTCCCCTCAGTGATTCGGCCGCTAGGTTTTCTGCTTTAAGTGCCTCCACCTGGGCAATACGTATCTACTCAGGGAGATTGGGATGGATGGTGAGTTGTAAAGCTCGTACCCTCTTGGGTTTGAGGTGTTTTTCTGGCTTAGGGCATCGGCCACTACATTGGCCTTCCCCGGGTGATACTTGATGGCACACTCATAGTCGTTTAGGAGCTTGAGCCAGCGACGTTTTCGCATGTTCATTTCCTTCTTCTTGAATATGTGTTGGAGACTCTTGTGATCAGTGTATATCGTACACTTTGTACCATACAGGTAGTGTCTCCAGATCTTGAGTGCAAATACCACGACTCCAAGTTCCAAGTCGTGGGTGGTGTAGTTTTTCTCGTGGACTTTCAATTGTCAGAAAGCATATGCGATCACCTTCTCTCGCTACATCAGCACACAGCCGAGTCCTTGTATTGAGGCATCGCAGTATACTACGAAGTCATCCGTTCCATTAGGAAGAGATAAGATAGCTGCACTACAGAGCTTCTGCTTGAGAAGTTGGAATGCAGCTTCTTGTTTGTCAGTCCAGAGATATTTCCTGTCCTTATGGGTTAAAGCCGTGAGTGGTTGGGCTATCTTTGAAAATTCTTCAATAAATCGTCGATAATAGCCTGCCAAGCTTAGGAATTATCGCACTTCAGTTAGGGTCTTTGGTGCTCCCCAGTTCTTGATCGCTTCTATCTTAGATTTATCCACATGAATCCCTTGTTCATTAACACCCAAGAATTGGACTTCTCGAATCCAGAAGTCGCACTTTGAGAGCTTAGCGTACAGCTTCTCTTTCCGTAGTAGTTCAAGAGCCAATTGAAGATGCTCTTTGTGTTCTTCCCGAGTCTTGGAGTAAATGAGAATATCATCTATAAAGACAATGATAAACTTATCTAGGTAAGGTTTGCACACTCTATTCATGATATCCATGAATACTGCGGGTGCATTAGTTAGTCCGAATGGCATGACCAAAAACTCGTAATGGCCATACCGAGCGCGAAAAGCAGTCTTGGGGATATCTTCCTCCTGAATCTTAGATGATGATACCCAGATCATAGATCGATCTTAGAGTAGTAACCTGATCCTTGTAGCTGATCGAACATATCATCGATCCGGGGTAAGGGGTATCGGTTCTTGATTGTTACCTTGTTCAATTCATAGTAATCGATGCACATTCGAAACGTGCCATCCTTCTTTTTCATGAACAGTACTGGGGCTCCCTAGGGTGAGAAGCTTGATCTGATGAAACCCTTGTCCAACAGCTCCTGGAATTGATTGGACAGCTCTTGCATCTCTGAAGGTGCAAGTCGATATGGTGCTCGTGCAATAGGCACTGCTCCCGGCGCAAGATCTATGCGAAACTCCACTTGTCGAGGCGGTGGAAGTCCTGGTAGATCCTCAGGGAATATGTCGGGATAGTCGCATACGACTGGGAGGTCTTCTATTTTCTTCTGTTATTCGGTTTTCTCGGTGACAAGTGCCAGAATGGGTGTGTATTCCTTTCATAAGCATTTGTGAGCTTTCATGCACGAGATGATGTTCAGAGTAGTGTCACTCCTCTCGCCCTTAATGTTCAAGGTTTCTCCATCAGGGAGAGGTATGCGCACAACCTTGTCGTGGCAAATGATTTCAGCTTGGTTGTCAGACAACCAATCCATGCCTACTATGACATCAAAACTTCCTAGTGTAACTGGCATGAGGTCAATCTTAAATTTGTGGCCAGCTAGCTCTAAAATGCATTCTTTCAGAATGTGTTTAGTCACAGTCAATTTACCATCAGCTAGCTCTATTGTGTACTCGACCTCTAAGGGTGTTGGGTTTATGACAAGTATCTCTCTAAAATCCTTAGATATAAAGCTTTTCTCAGCTCCAGTATTAAACAATACAGAAGCGTAATGATTGTTTAAGAGATACATACATGTTGCAAGGTTAGGGTCCTTTCTGGCCTCCTTTGCCCCAATCACAAAGGCTCGTCCCCTCGTGCCATTGTTCCCATTGTTGTTGTTCTGTTGGTTGTTGTTTTTCAAGTGCGGGCAATCCTTCTTGAAGTGCCCTGGTTTCCCACATTCAAAGCTCCCCTTCGGTGCTCCCTGTGGCTATGGTTGTGGCTGTTGTGGGGTTTTGGCCAGTAGTTCGCCCCTGCAGTCTTTAGCTGCATGCCCATTTTTCCACAGCGCTGGCATTGAAAGATGCCACATTGACCCTGTGCATGATGGAAATTGCATTTGGGGCATTTGGGATGTTTGCTTGCATATCCTCCTTGGTTTTGGGTGGTTGGGATGGGTGGGGTGTAAGCTTGGGTTGATCCAAACTTACGTTGTTGTGGTGATGGTTGAAGTGTGGAAGGTTTGCTTAGGGTGTTATCCCATTTGCGTTTGTTTTCTTGGTTACTGCACCACGAGGTGGTAAGAGTACTTGTGCAACAGCCGAGTCAGTGAGTTTGTGTGCTAATCGCACAACTTGTTGCATGGTGATGGGTCAGTAGAAAGTATCATACCCTTAATTTGAGGTGGCAGTCCCTCAATATACTTCTCAATGTGTTTGTAGGCCGGTGTTACCATCTCCGGGCACAGGTGTGCCAGCTCATATGATCGAGCAGTGTATGCTTCGACCTCAAAACCGATCATCTTGTGGTTCCAGAATTCAGTCTCGAGATTTTGCACTTCTCCGCGAGGACAGTACTCACGGTTCAACATCCTCTTGAAATCATCCCAAGGTAGGGCGTTGGCTGCATCCAGCCCGAGCTTTTGGGCATTTTCATTCCACCACGTGAGGGCAGCTCCCTCAAGAGTTCCAGCAGGGAATTTGACTCGGTCTTCATTCCTGCAATTGCTCATAGCAAAGGCCGATTCCGCCTTTTCTATCCAGCGCAACAGTCTGACGGCACCCTCCGTACCATTGAAAGAGTGAGGTTTGCAATCCAGAAACATCTTGAATGTGCAGAGAGGTGGGTTAGGATTTGCTCCTGAGATACGCAAAGAATAGTATTTGATTCAGTATTGGGAAAACGCGTTGAAATGGAAATGAGTGATTATGGTGTAAGGTGAATGTGAAATAAGTCTCATCACCTTGATTATGGCGTAAGGTGAATGTGAAATAAGTCTCATCACCTTGGTTCAGTGGGTTTTGATTGCGAGTAGCTTCTCGTGCAGCAAGTGCCTCTTCAACTCGCTCGTTGATGAGTGTGTTCAATTCAGCTAGTGTCAGACTGACGTTTCCACGTCCTCCTGCATTTCTGCGTCCTCCGCGTCTTCCGGCCATGATCTTCATAGCGATAATAAGCATTAGTGTTCGTCTAATGACTAATGTAGTGTGTGTGATAGGTACTGAAAAGAAACATGTAGTGTTATGTATAGACAATTTCTATTAGTGGATCCTCATCAGAATCCTACTCGGAATCGTCTATTTTGCTCCCCTCAGATGGTCGGGGATGCTAGTCAGGTGACTTTACGGTCACTGTAGTGGCGATGCGGGTAGTGCTGGAGCTATCGTCTCCTCCTCGTCATGTGCAATCACATGCGGTGACGGTGGTGATGTCATAACAATAATGTGTAGGTAAGTATCACAATACTAAGTGATATGTGTTGTGTGAAGACTACTGGTTATAGACTAAGTTCACTAAATGCAAACCTAATTCGTAATTACCGGAGGCTCTGATACCAATCTGTCGCACCCCGAGACATCCCGTCCCATCCGGGGCGGGAGCAACAAACTGTCAGGATCGCAGTCTCCGGTCACACAGTGTTGTGAGACCTACATGTCTGGTTTCATACGTACATCCAAATACTTGGACAAAACAGTTTATAAAATCAAAGTTGCGGAAGTTATGTAAGTTATCAAAACAATTTAAATTCATAAGTTGCGAAAGCGAATAAAATAGGTTTCAAAATAACATAAGTTTAAAGTTTGCGGAAGCGATTAAAGGTGTTTAACAACATATGACATAACAAAATGATAAATGTTCTCAAAGACTAAAGCACTTTGTAGATGCATGCGACTCCAGCCTAGCATCCTAAATTCCTCGTGCACGTGCCTTAGTTACCTGAGAAAACATGCGAGTAAAAGGTCAACACAAAGGTTGGTGAGAGCACATGTTTGTATTCAGCAGTAAACATCCAATTGCTTAAAGAAAATGTTTTGCAGGTCTACATTTCATTACAATGCAATATCCATTGATAGCTAGTCAATATGAGTTATACCATATGCGGATTCGCAACTGAAGCTAACATGTCTCCTGCCATATCCATCCAACAAGATATGACAATGTTGTTTGGTCAATTATGCACTGTTCCGACCTCCAGTCGGGGTGGCCATACGGCGCGTAACAATGGGGCTTGTCAGGCCCAAATAGTACTATTCAAAATTACCACGCTAAGCGCAACGCGCTATTAAGGGTTCGAGATGTGTTTAATGAGGACTTATCAGTTTTGTGGATGAGTGCCACACATATGCATATACGTGATATTAGCTTTTACAAATGTAACCAAAAGTATTTTGTTGTTCAAAAACAGTTTGTATGCAATGTTTCTCCCCTAAAGGTAGAAAATGTACAAAGGGGCCGTGAACTCACCTGATAAGCAGTTCTGGTGTGATTGTGCTAGCGTCCTGCGAATGCTAGCACCTGCTAGTATGCACCTATAGCCATATAGATGTGAGCATGTGTTTGTGGTGCGTTGTATTCCATACAATTCCAAGTGTCGGGTGCTCAACCGAGTGTGTGTGTTGACTCTACGAATCGTTGGTGACACGTTTGTTGTGTTAAGCCCGCCTAAGGCGTCATAAATATAAGTAGGACGCCTACATACATCCTATGACTCTAATCGTATGACGTTCACTTAAATGACGTGTAAGAATCGTAAAAGTTACCATTTTTGGAAAGTTTCCGTTTTAGAAAAGTAGTTATGAAATCCCATTTCATAAAGCTAATACCATTAGTATGTTTGTAAAAAAATATGTGAACACTTGAAATATGTCGTTTGTGTTTAAATCACCATTTTTGGCGGTTGCCCTAAATAAAGTTTCCTTATTTGGAAAGTATCCGTTTAAGAACTCGTTTTCCCAAATCAAAGTTCCCAAACATGTTAAAAACCATTTCTAAACATGTTTCAATAACCAAAGTTCACGAAAACATTCAAAAACAACAAAAGCCCTCTTTTGATTTATAAAAGTTTCCTTATTTAGAAAGTTTCTTCAAAACCATGTTTTTGACAAAATCAAATACCCAAATGTGTTTCTAAACACTTCAATATGCATTTGACAACATCTAGAGGTCATCACAAATCTATGACATGCATCATAAAAGTTTCCTTTTATGGCAAGTTTACCTAAATCATTATCAAATCAACAATAACCCACCCAAAACTCAATCCAATCAATCCTATACTCTAGAATCAGTGGATCTACAACAATATCACACAAAATCACCAACAAATCCGTGTTCAATAGCCACATGGAGTTACGTGGGTGGATGTTCATGCATGTGGGTTTTCACCCATTGCATGTTCGATCTAACTAAAGCTTAACATAGGAAACTACCTTATAAGCTAAGATCCACTGAGATTGGGTAGCAACAACTTCTGATGATGAAGATTTAGTGGTTGGTGATTGCTTCAAGCTTCTTGGTTCCTTCCTCAAGCTCCAAGACTTCCAAGAACTCCAAGAATGTAAAGGATTGGCTTAGGGGATGTTTGCAGAGGTTTGGGGTTGGTTTTTGGTGTGTTTTGTCGAGAATATGTGTAAGAACTCGGGTAGATTGCAAAGAAACCGAGTGGAAATGAGTTGGGGTTGATTTAATAATTTTTTTGATATGCATGGCCTTCGCTTACCGCCGAGGCCGACCAAAAGTTTCTTCACGTACCGCTGAGGAATTCGGGAGTCCCGACTCCCGCTATTCTTCGCGTACCGCCAAGCTCTTCGCCAAAGGCCTTGGCGTACCGCGACGGGTTCATTTTCTTGTTTTTCGATTTCGTCGATTCGATTTCGCTCGTGTTCTATTCCCAACGTTTATCCTAAACATCTAATGCACGTTTAACACATAATCATATAATAAAACATAAGTTTGATTACTTTTTGATCACCAACGTTCGCGAGAGTCGTGTGTGTTTCGATAATTCCCCGAATTACCTTTGATAGTTTGCGTTCATCGCTACGAACCGTTTGCATGCTTGATTAACCATAATCAACATGTATTGCACAATCCAAAAATTCCACGAATTATTGTTTTGCATTTGTGTTTGTATTTGCCACACTTGGTTTCCAAAACAAATGTGCAATGTACGATTCGATAGTTCCTCGAACTATCTTCGCAGTTGTTTGTGTTCAACACATCTAATTAAACATAATTAAATGAAATACAACAAGTATGAATGTGAAATATAAGGTTGTAAGAGTTGCAATTTACCTGAAATTGCCGGGTGTCACAATAGTCTATGATTTTGCTATGCCTATTGCTATAACATTAATAATCATTTAAATAAAAAGAGTTTATAATTTATAATTCGTTTGAGCCCACTTGTCTCGGGCACTTAAATTTTAAGGACCGACACCTCCCACCAATACCGACTAATCAATAACTATAGGTAAAGCGTGGCAGCAAGCAATCAGGTAGGTGAACTCAAAGTAAAATCGCCATAAGTGGTAATTAAACTTAAGACCTATATATTTTCTCATGTACTTTTTTTGGAGGTTTTGATATTATCTTTAAGTATATGTGTCTAAACGGACAGTATGATGGTAGGATTGAAGGGTTTGCGTTGTATATATATATTTTTTTTAACGGCATTTGATCTCAACGCGTGAACCACTGATTTTTAGGCCACGTCACCAAGATCTAGTTTCCTTGACCTTCGTTGAGACCCCACCATCACCCCTGGAGGAAACCGCACCGGAAAACCCCCTGACCTCCCAAGGACCCCTATTTCGCCTTGGGAGGGATTTGAACCCGTGACCTCCCACAGGAAAGCCAAAGAGGTAACCATTAGACTAGAAGCCCTTGGTTTGTGTTGTATATATAACTCCTTACACACCAATGCACATACTAATTAAGGTAGAATTGAAGAGGTTATTAATAAAACCTTGTGGGAATCAAGATAGAGATGTCTCCGGTGGTGGCAGGTGGACTGACATCATGAACCACCAGATGCGAAGAGGTGAGAGCCATGGGTTTAGTCCTCACATGGTTAGGAAAGTATCTTTGTAAAGCGGTTCGACATGGTGTTGAGA
Organism: Mikania micrantha; assembly: GCA_009363875.1. Classification (NCBI taxonomy): domain Eukaryota; kingdom Viridiplantae; phylum Streptophyta; class Magnoliopsida; order Asterales; family Asteraceae; genus Mikania; species Mikania micrantha. Next base: position 101,463,898 of record CM018692.1, on the reverse strand, counting down.
ACTGTAACAACCAGTTTTAATAATTAAAGGTATTTGAAATAATCGTTAATTGAATGATTGTGATTGTTGAACTTTGAAAATATGTGAGAAATTATGAACATGGGAGAAAACTGTGCGTGAAACAGAGTTACGGATTGTCCGGAATCGCGAAACGAAGAAAATTTTCTAAGTATTGAACTTCTGGGCTCGTCACGGTACGCTAAGGATGGGTTGAGGGTTCTCGGCGGTACGCGATGATCGAAAAATATCTGATTTCTCCGGATTTCTTCGCGGTATGCGAAGCCCTTCTTGGCTCCTCTTCGCGGTACGCGACGGGTGAGGCGGTTTGGTGAATCAAGATTTAATCAGAAAACTTGCAGAAGAGTTTTCAAAAAACTCTTTCTCTCGAGTTCTAAGCACCCACAGACGATATTTGGACTGCAAATCGTGGTTTTTAAGCCGTTTAAGCCTACGGATCGTACCAGAAAACGTATCTGCAACATCTGGTCGTTGTTTTGTGATTGAACATCCGTTCGATTAGGTAACGATTCATTTTATCCTACTAGTTTGATATTCTGTGGATTAAATTTAGTTTTGAATGTATTACTATGATTATGGGTATTGATTATTGCCTAGTTGATAACTAGGGATTGTTAGAAACGAAGAACTTGATATTTTGATGGTTAAATCTTCGTTTTGAAGCCGGTGTAATGTCCGGTTGTTATGAAACCCATATCATGGTGTGATAACTAGTAGGATGGGTAGAATATGATTTTAAATGAAATATTGATTATGATCCATGGGTTAATGATGATTTTGATGAATTGATGTTAAAAATTATTAACAGTTATGATCATAAATGAATTTTGATTAAAAGAAGTAATAGAGATCATAACTAATATAATAAACATCAATTATTTAATGAAATGCCTAAGGAAGGAATGGGATATGATTAATTATAATAATTGACTAAAACTTACTAAATATAGTAAGATATAGTCAATTATGTGATAAATTGACTTTGAGGAAGTCAAATCAGTCAAGTGCGTTAAACTTGATTGTATGTGTTATATGTATTGAACATAGTTGTATATGTGTGAATATGCAACTAGGTGTTGGTGGTAAAAGTCAAGTGACAATTCACAGAAGTGGAAAGGAGGTTGTAGGAAATGAACAACCGTATGAACCAGGTAAGTTACCCAACTTACTGTAACATTACATATAAGTAGCAGAAAGAGTCTACTTGCGTGTTTGAATTATGTGAATGATGTTTAAATATGTGATTGAAACTGTGGGATGAGAAATTCTTTAGATTGAAACTTAGTGAGGTATTGGGAAAAATCCACATGCGTGTGGATTGGTCAATATGTGAGTATGTGTTGAAGGATGTTGACTTTAAAAAAGAAGTCAAAGTTATGGTTAATGTGAATAGGTGAGTTACTTACTCACTAATATGCAACCATAAGACATATTAATGCTTATGTGTTATGTGATTATGTTTGTTGAAACTACTTGTAATTGACTTGTAGTAACTGTGATAAATTGAATGGTAAATTGACCATATGTGTCATGAAATGTTGAAGATATGAAACCACATGATGGTGGTAATTACCTACTTGATAGATGTCTTGTAGTATTGGATGAATGTTATACGCCAATTGCATAAGTTGAAAAGTGTTATTAAATGATAAATTATAGTTGACACTATAAATTGATGATAATCCACATTGTGTGGAAGTATATGAATATGAAACCACATGGGGTGGTATTTGGGATTGTTGAAATTGATTTATGTTATGATGAATTGCATAACTAATAAAAGTGTCGTTATATGTTTAGAATAACTGACACAGATAATGGGTGACGCTTCACATTTGTGTGAAACTGATGTAAGACCACTGGTGCGTGTCATTAATATTGTCATGTAAGTCCATAATGAAATGGCATTGATATTTGTCATGTAAGTCCATAATGAAATGGCGTTGGTGTTTGTCATGTCAAGTGACAATTCACAGAAGTGGAAGGAGGTTGTAGGAAATGAACAACCGTATGAACCAGGTAAGTTACCCAACTTACTGTAACATTATATATAAGTAGTAGAAAGAGTCTACTTGCGTGTTTGGATTATGTGAATGATGTTTAAATATGTGATTGAAACTATGGGATGAGAAATCCTTTAGATTGTGTTGTTAAGTTTCAATGGGAAACATATATGCAATATATTTGCATTATAATAACCGGATGAACCGGTGATTAATTAATATGATTTTGGTGTTTATATAATGATGGCCCATAACTTGATTAATGAAACTAATGGAATTAAAAGACCTATGAGAAGGCGTTATTAGTTTCAAAACGAATGTTATGCTTGTGGGGTGTGCATAGTATAAATGCATTAAATTTAGCCGGATGAGCCGGTGAAATTGATTTAATTGAACTACAAATGTGTGGCTAACCGGTTAATCCAGGATTTGAATAATTATGACTCCACAATGGTGGATAGCCAGAGATGCTGGCAACTGTCTTAGATGGAAGCACCGGTGGGTAAACATCTTAAGACTTAATAATTATGACTCCACAATGGTGGATTGTCAGAGGTGCTGGCAATTGTCTTAGATGGAAGTACCGGTGGGTGAACATCTTAAGGCTTAATAATTATGACTCCACAATGGTGGATAGCCAGAGGTGCTGGCAACTGTCTTAGATGGAAGTACTGGTGGGTGAACATCTTAAGACTTAATATTTATGACTCCACAATGGTGGATAGCCAGAGGTGCTGGCAATTGTGTTAGATGGAAGTACCGGTGGGTGAACATCTTAAGACTTGAATTATTTATGACTCCACAATGATGGATAGCTAGAGGTGCTAGCAATTTTCTAAGATGGAAGTACCGGTGGGTGAACATCTTAAGACTTACTCTATGTATGACTCCACAATGGTGGATAGCCAGAGGTGCTGGCAATTGTCTTAGATGGAAGTACCGATGGGTGAACATCTTAGGACTTACTATATGTATGACTCCACAATGGTGGATAGCCAGAGGTGCTGGCAATTGTCTTAGATGGAAGGACCGGTGGGTGAACATCTTAAGACTTAAATTAATTATGATATCATGAATGTGTGAATAGTCAGAGGTGCTGACAAATAGCTATGGTGGAAGCACAAGAATGTGAACACCATTGTGTAATTTTGATTAAACTATTGTGAGCAATAGTTGATGATTGGTAATATGATATTATTTACCTTGTGAGAGATTTTTAATATATGTATGATACCACAAATATGTGGATAACCGGTTAATCAAGAAACTAAATTGTTGAAACCACAGGTGTGTGGGTAATTGATTGAGCCAATAATTATATATTTATATATATGGTGTTTTAAATTTAGCCAGAGATGCTGGTGGTAGAGTTGGATTAGATGATATATTCATATTTGTGAAAATGTCTCATTAAGGGAAATAAATGCACCATGTGTGTTGGGTGCAAGTTGATGTTTGAATATGATATATTATCATCTAAACATGATTAACATCCATATGATATGTATGTGGATGGGTTTAAATGAGTTTTTGGAAACTGTGGAAAGGGTTACTTACTTAGTTCATATGAACTAATTGTGACTTTATATGTTTTGTTACAGGTCAAAGATAGATATGCATTGGGCGATCAGATCGGGCACGTTGGGAAGCAGAACCAAACGTTATGTAAAATCTTTGGTGGTATTAAACTTAAACACACTAGTTTTATTAATCATAAATGTAAATGTTATGAAATTAAGTGTGTTTAACTCATGAAATGTTAATTTCACGCTTCCGAACATAATTTATGAAAAAAAAGTTTAATCTAGGACCTAAAATGGAACACATGTAATCGTATGAAAAGTTTGGGTGTTACAAGAACCAATGGAAGTCATTTGATTGGTGTGGTGTATGGTGGTGGCGGATGATGATGGACCTCATTTTTCAAATTTATGTTTAACAGGGCCGTCTTCAAGAGATTAGGTGTTATGTGTAAATACTAAAAATGGACCCTATGTGTGTGTGCACGCACACACACAAATTGACAATAATTAAAACAACAGTAAAATCAATTTAAACAATATTGCTTTAGTCAAATGATGCATTTTAATGTTTCAAATAACTAAATAAAACGTGGAGTTCTTCTAGCGTGTTTTGGTGCAAAGTTGTTGACTAAATCTTTATAATCCACATTATCTGGTATTTCATTCTCAATAGTTATCATTGTCAATCCATTAAGCTTTTCTTAAGACATTATTGATCGTAAGTATGACTTTAACAACTTCAATTTTGAAAAGCTTCTTTCTGCGGATGTTACAGTTACCGGAATAGTCAACAAGATTCTATATGCAATTGATGCATTTGGAAAACAATCGACTCGCTTCAAATATTTTAAACCATCACCCGGGTTTAGAATCTCACTAGGTAATAAAGTATCCAACAACTTTAACTTCATGTTAAGCTCATAACCATCAATATATGATTTTCCATCGTACTTCAAAGCATCCTCAAGAAGAATACAACATGAACTAATGTCATTGTCGTCCAATTCCTTCCTCTTTTTAGGAAATAAAAATCCAAATAGTTTTTCATACTTTTTATATTGTTCAAATCTTGTTTGAAGTGAAGCACTTGTTTGATCAACAATATATAAAAAGCCCACTTTGGTTTTTGGTGATTAGTTTTAATTAGGTTAAATATATTTAAGAATTGGATTGTAAATTATACGTGTTTGTTGTAAAATAAACTAAAATATATATAATATATACAAATTTTTAAAAAAATTTAGGACCACCTAAAAAAATGGGTCATGTACGGTCGCACCTCCTGCACATGCTCTAAGACACCTGATGTTTAATCTCTACAATGCATATGCCTTTAGGCTAGTCCCATATATGTGGATAATGTGTGTGGGGTTTATGTTATCTTTGAGAACTCACACGCGATCACGCGACTACCCACGTGAAATTTTTCTTTCTATAGTTTGGTTCAAAGTGTGCAAGTTTAGACCCTTTGTTAATATGGCCCACCGTATCTAAAATATTGATTGTGTGCAATCTTATAAAAATATAAAATAGTATATTATGGCCATGGTCAACTAATTAACTCACTAAACCGTTGTTTTTAGTGATCATAACCTCTTCAAAACTAGGGGTCTGTTTAAAACGAAGGAATGAAATAGGCTGGGGAATGAAATAAACAGAGGAAAGAAATGGATCATTGACATTCAATTGTTTTGTTTGGTTACTTTTGGTAATAAAATGATTCGCTACTTTATATTGTTTGTTAGACACGAGAAGATAAAGGAATGGAATACAATTTTCGGGTCGAGTGTCATGGTTCGAACCATTGGTCGGTTATTGTTTAGCTCATGGTTCGATCATGGTCGTGTCATAGGGCAATTCATGGATCGGTTCAAGGTTTGGTTTGTGGATCGGGTCATAGTTTGGTTACTTTGACGGATCATAGTCCATATCATGCTTTGGGTCATGGATCGGGTCATTTTTTGTGTCATGGATCAGGTAATGGTTCAGTTCATGATTCGAGTTATGGATTGGATCATGGTTTTGATTATGGGTAACTTCATAGTTCGAATCATGGTTCGCATCATGGTTCAAGTCATGCTTCGGATCATGGGTTAGGTCAAGAGTCCGGTCATGGGTCGGGTCATTGGTCGGATTATTCCTTCTCTCAGAGAAGGAATGAAATAAAAATAACCTTACTTTACTTCAAAGAATGAAAATTATCAAAAGTGAAGAAATCACATTCCTTATGGAATAGTACATTCCATTCCTATATGTTAATAAAACACGTTTCTTTTCATTCTACTATAATGACTTATTTCATTCAACCATTCATTCATGCATACCAAACGCTATCTATATGTTTGCTGGTTTTAAAGAAAAAACTCACGGACGACTGTAAATAGGGGCCTCCAAATTTAAATTTTCTTTATAAACAGTTGGTTTTTGGCCCATGGGTTTTTTTAGACTGTGGGCTCTGAGTATAATAAGACTACAAGGATTTTAAAAGCTCAATTTTTTCTAATATTTGCGGAGGGTTTGTAGTGAAGGACTCCAAGTTTATTGTTATGATTAGGTTTTCAAAATGATTGAGTTGACCCTGCCACTAATGAACTTTCCTTCACCAAGATTTTTAACATAATCACAATCTACATATACCCCACTATCAAATTCTTATATTGATTAAAATTACCTAAAGATGAGCCCAACTTCTTGTTCAACAGCAACAAAAGGCAAGGGAGATATTTATACCATCTTCTACAATGGTTCCCAATGTACAAGAAACTCCTGTATTAACTAGGAGTGCACCTTGCATCTTTAAGGTCTATCTCCATCTCATTTTAAGGTTTCACAAGTTTGCCATAACCAAGAATCTTGAAAGCCCAATCATCACCTAACATCACTGTACCAAACTTTTCATCCTTTAAACAACTTTTCAATTGGAGTCAAGTAAAAAGAGAAACCCGACCCATTCACCCTTCAATCCTTACTATCATACCCATCTGATTGACCATCTTAGGGTGTATGCACATTATAGGATTTAGTACTACTTGACTTTGTTGATCGATTCATATGATTAGATTATAAAACATGCATACGAAAACAATAATAGTAATATGGATTAGATGAAACTTGTGAATCTAGTTAGCACAACATTGATTCCCACATGATTCTTGAAACAAATCCGATCAGATTCCCGTTTAGGGTGTATGGTGAGGATGGATTTAGATGTAGAGGCTTGAGAGGTTCATGAATTCTATAGTAAGGAATTCATGAGTTGTGATGTTAACAATAGTCAAAATAAGAAGCCTTAATCTACTTTATATATACCCAATGAGAAACCCTATTTAAGATAGTAAGGGTAATTATTTCCATCAAATAATTACCTACTTAAATGGATATTTAAGTAATTGATCAATTAGATAAATAGTCATGAGGGTAATTATAATACCCGTAAAAAAACATAACAGTTAAATAAATAAATATTAATTAAATTAAAACTCAATAAACAAAATTAAATGATAAATATGAATTAATAATGTTCCAACAAATTTAATTATAAGTTTTAATGAATTAGCAAGGCAAGTTAATTACTGAACATTTAGACAACTGTGATAATTAAACTATTTAAATTAACAACATTGGACTCGGTTATTTTAAATAAAACGAAATGAATGTTCTAATCATATACCTAATGTTTAGAATAGTGAAAATTCCATTTAAATGTCACTTTATTAAATTGGTAACATCTAATCAAATATCAATCGACTCGCAACCGTATTCAACTGAAATGAAAACTGACATAGAAACCGACCCATACCAGAACCATATTCCGATTCTATTTATTGTGTAATCTATAATAATAATAATAATAATAATAATAATAATAATAATAATAATAATAAAAGATTTCGAAAGCTTCCTTTGTAAGTTATGCAAACCGACGAAACACAAATATATATATATATTTTAATTTGTCTGAATGTTCTACAAACTATTATTTCATTTAATCTCCAAGCACGAACCATAATTTGATCTGACAACGAAAAAAAAAACAAAAGAAAAACACCACCATTTCATCATCGGTTGAAGCTCCGATCGATCGTCACGAGCTTCGCTCCCATACTATCTCCTTTATCAGCTCGTCATCGTACTACGGCTAAGGTAAAACCATTTCAAATTCAGTAAATCTGGTTAATACACCAGAATATTCTATTAAGTTTACTTGGATAAACCGGTCTCAAATCCGGTTAGAAAACCGTAGTTTTAGTGATCACGTTCGGTTTAATAGCCAAATACAAAAACTTATTTAAACAAACAATGAAGTTATGGATCATAATCGTTATATACACACACATATTTACTCGTATATATAGGTGCCAAGATGTTTTTTTAAAACCTGGGAAGGAATTGAAAAAAAAAAAAAGATCAGTTGGCATGAAGTTGAATCACAAACAAACCAACTTTGTTTACATTTGATAGCTTATGCTACTCGGTTGGGGGCCATTTGTTATGTTGAAGGTGGTGAGTTTGATCCCCTTTCAAAACTGAGTTTTTGTTTTATTTACTTAGAAAGCAGATGGCAAAGTCAATAATTTATAAACTTCCAAAATGATAAAATTTACAAATGAGATATTTGCTGACTTGTTGAAGACTTTGGAATTTGATTTGAGAGGTTACGAGTTTGAATACGCTTTCATTCATATTTTATATTATTATTTTTTTTAAAACGGTTTCGATTGAAAACAATAAAACCACCGAATTATGATATACAAACGTTGATAAATGACTTTATAAAATAAATCGATCCGACGGATTAAACGTTAAAAAGTTCAAATCACATAATTCTAACCGATTACGCATAAGAATTAATTCGTTTATACTAACATTACATTTAAACAAAAACACAGAATACTGAATCGTCAGAGAATTGGATCGCTTGTTTATTATCTGATTTCTTGCTGATTTATTTGCTAAGGTTAAGGTACGGATTCTGTTTATTTAACTCATGGTATATTTGTTTATTTCGTTCGTTATATTTATTTCATTAGGTCGAACCGTTTCGTTTTGAGCATTCTTTGATTCTGATTCTGATTTGTTAAGCATTCGATATAATTATTAAATCGTATTCATTGTCGCATGTTCCGTTATATCGACTTATGAAATCATTGCATTTGAACTTTGTTTAGATATTTGATTATCTATTAATTGTAAACTGTTTCAAATCTGATACCCGAGCAAAGCCTCAGGTAGGTGATTCTACCGGTGCGTCATTGGGGCATCAATGATGTATCACTTCTGTGATGGTGTGACTGGTTCACGGCGTCTCCATATTTTGGCAGTTAAGGAGTGATATTTTGGGAGGCGTATGGACTGGTCCTAGGATAATTATTTTGTTTTGGTGAGTGTTGGTGTGTGCCCACTTACACTTCACAATTTGGTACATTAGGCCGACGGGTCTGTGTACACCATTTGTTTTGTGCTCAAATGGGTATCTCCTTACCATACGACTTAATTGATTATGCAGTTGGAATTGTTTATTCGTATGGTTAGTTCATTCGGACATTCGTTATCCTGTGTTTGTTACAATCATTACAGTTGCTTCCGCTAACGTTGTTATAACTGTTATTCATTGTCACTTCTTCATTTATTTTTTCAGATTTAACCATCATTACTGTTGTTCTTTCGTTACTGAATAATTTTTGGCTCAGCCGTATTTCTTTTTGTTGTTTTTTTTGTTTCTAAAACAAGTACTCGTGGGATTCAAGGTATGTGTGAAGAGAAGATAAAAAGATTAGAAAGCTATTATGATAATTAATGATGTAATTAGATATTTTGTATTCAACTAGTGTTAGTTCATTAAATATGGAAATATACTTTGTTCTGATTTCTTTAATAGCGACACATCAGCCGTCGCCAGGCTGGGGTGTCGCAGTAATGTTCTAAATAAATACAGTTTAATCTTACAGACTTGACCCTCCTTTTTTACATTTTGATCTAGAAGAGTCTCACTTCAAAGTTTGTTAGTTTTTTTTTAGACAATACAATTTGTTAACAATTTGGATTCTTCCCTTGATGTTCTTTGTGACTTGGAACTCCTCACAAAATATATACCTTTATCGCTCTTTTTCTTTGCTGGATTATTTCTGATCTTTTCTTTAATGATAAACTAAAAAATTTAAATGAGCTCAACTCGAGCAAAAGCGAAAATTTAAGATGATTAACCATCCATCAAATGTGACATTATGAGACATACATTCAAGCATACCGCAGGAGGAACCATATAACTGTGCAAACCTTCTGCCATTACCTCTACAAATAATCATTGGCTCGAATTCGCCCCACTTAGAGAAGTCAAGAAGGTAACCATTTATGTTAGAAGCTGGTAGTTTGTTGAGTTACATGCCTTAATGCCTAAGACATTACAGTCCAACAATATCTTAGTGGTAGGATAAGGCTTAGGAATCATAAAGTCATGGGGTCTGCTTTCTCAAAGTATTGAATTCTCTTCTGAACCTGTTATTAGGTGGTGGATATCATCTGGTGATACCGTTGATAGCATGGTGACACTACAGTGATCCGTCAGTGATCCAACTTAATCAAATTAGTGGTTCAAAAAAATTGTTGATTTATTAGCTAGGTAAAGAGAGTGAAGTTTCCTTTTATTATTTTTTTACGGAAGACATGCATTTTTTACATAGTTAATCACAAATTTATATATATGCAAAAACAAAAAGCAATCATTATGTATGAATATGGAACTTAATTAATTGATAATAATTACATAAATAATCAGCTCTTTTAACCCAACAGTGTGCCGGGTGAGTAGGCATGAATGAGGCGTGGAACACCGCCCCCTCCTGGGTGGGCGTGAGTGGGGCAACGGCTAAAATGACCATTGGAAGCTCAATTTGACCGTTAACCACATTAAAAAAAAACAAAAAACAAAAAATTTACCTATTTAAACCACATTCAACACAAAAAATCTCCCACTCTCAAAATTTCAAATTACTTCTACTTTCTTAACAAAAAAAAAATACTTTCCATGGATTCCAACCAGACACCAAACCAATACTACAACCCAAGCACCCCACCTAACCGAAACCCGAATACCTCCCCACCGAATTGGTTCTTTAACCGTTCTCTAATGAATACTTTTTTGATTCAAATTGTTATCGACATTTTGAATCGAGTCCACAACAAGGGTTTTACACTTTCGTTGAATATGGTTCGAGTCAACAAACACACTGGTATGCTCAACTATCTCAGGATGAAGTTGTACCCGAGACTCAACCCTCTACCGACGCTGGTCCAAACACGCAACCAACACAAAGGCGTAAACACAAAAATAAAAAACAAGTTGGGGATACCGAATCCGTTGTGGTAGCTCCAACCTGGATCGAAAAATAGACAACAGAGGAGGAGTTTGCACTTTCAAAAGCTTGTGTCGATGTGTCGGAAGACCCAATTGTTGGTAATTACTTTCTTTTTATTTTTTTAAATATTGTTAATTTATTTGTTTAAAATTGTTAATATTTTTTTTATATATTGTTTATAGGTCGTAACCAAAAAGGACTGGACTTCTGGAGTAAAGTTCGAAGTCATTTTTTCCAAGCCATGGGTCGTGGGGAGTATCGTACAAATGATATGATCTCTAGCAAATGGCGGGACATTAACCGAAAGGTTAAAAGGTTCAACGGGATTTATTCCCAAAAATGGCAAACTCGCCGGAGCGGCCAAAGCGACGCAATGATCGAGAGTGAAGCGGTCGATCAATTCCAGAAAGAGTTTAACGCCCCCTTCGCGCTTAAACGGAGTTGGGAGATTATGAGGAAATGTCCTAACTAGGTTAGAATCCTGACTGTTCAACCGTCGGCCTCAAAAAGATCAAAACCATCGTCTACCGATATCCCTGGCTCGTCGGATGCTCGAGTTCAAATAAATCTAAACGAGCTCGATGAAGAAGAAGACGACGACGAGATAGAGGATTTGATCCGTCCGATTGGGAGAGATCGTGCAAAGGCCGACCGAGCAAGGGCGAGACGGGACTCTTCATCTCAAATGACCCCGGATTATAACCAAAGAATGGAAAACTTATCTCAACGAATCGGTGACTTTAACGAATTAAAACGAGAACGCCAATGGTTGGTAGAGTTACAACTTCTATTCATCAACACCGACCTGCAATTGCCGAGCGGGAGAAGGAAAAAATTCGAAATAAATATAGAGATAATTAGCTTTTTTTTATTAATTTGTAATTTTTATTTATAATTTTATGTAATTTTTAATTTATGATTAATTATATCTACTTATTTAATTTAAAAAAAAAGATGACGTGAAGTGGTTTGGACCAAGGGGCATTTCCACCATTTTTAGTGGAGTGGGTGGTTGTGATGGATTACTACGTGGCGCATATGTGGAGTGGTTGGACCAAGGGACATACCCCATAGTCTAAGAGTAAACAAATTTGTCTACTTTTTTTATTGCTGGTAAAAGTTTTGGAGTTTGGATTGAGACGGTTATGTTTCAATTCCTAACTAGAGCGTCTTTTTGATTTTTTATTCCTTTTATTTATTAATAACTAAATAATTGCAATTAAATAATGATAGTAATTAAATAATAAATGTAGTTAAACTATATAAATAATAATAATTAAACAATGTTTTCTCTGTTTTGTTTGTTAACCTAATTTTTATATTTCTTTACGCTAGATTTTACGAATGCCAAAGCTTTTTTTTTATTATTTTCGTTATATAATTTTTAGCATCTCGTACTTATGTTTGCGTCCTTATTCTTTGGGAGTGCTGCATGCTTTTTCGATGGTTCAGTTTATTATTTTAGGACGGGTTGAAAGCTATTACGACCGGTTTTTTACTCTATGTTTTGATATTCGTGCTATTATTACAGTTGTTGTAACGGAGTGATCATACCGACAAAAAATTATGCTCAAACTTTTTTTAATTGGATGATGTTATGTGCGACGCGTTTAGGTCGTATTTATTTGTTTTTATCATTATTGAATGCTTACTAATAAATAATTATTTTTAAATAATAAACTATTAATTTTTTTCATTTCATTTTACTATAAATGTATTTAATTTTGTTACTATTAATTTTTTAATTGGATGATGTTTGTGTTTCTTGATACTAGATTACGACTAAACACGACCCTTTTATCGGTTTGAAGATCATGCTTACGACAAGTACACTTTAGGATTTTATTTCAAAGTAACAACCGTTGTGAGTTTTTTTATCTGTAATTTGATAAAAAATGAGAAATTTTATTTTTTGCATATTCCTATCCTGATGAGCCGAAACGGACCGACAATCATTGTGACTTATTTTTATATATGTGTTTTGATATACAAGATCGTATTTGTGTTCTAATATTCGAAATCATGAGAGACTTGAAAACCTACTAGTTATCATATTAAAAACATAAAAATAACATACAATTCAACAGCAGTCAACCCACAACCACATCATGCACAATGTAATGAATTACACTTATGCCATGCATGCATGCATGCATTCCCTCGATCAATGCATTCCACCACCAAATCCTACACTGGAATCACCATCAAATCCACCGCCAAATCCACCTCCACCACCAAGTCCACCACCGGTACCAAACCCTCCACCACCACCTGCACCACCTCCTAATCCAGGGACAAAACCGCCACCAGATCCTCCTCCGAGCCCAGAATCACCTCCCAATCCATCACCTCCACCATCTAATCCAGTGGAAGTGCAAACAAGAACACAAACAACAACAAGATGAAGGAATAGTTTAGAGGAAGAGGCCATATTGATCGATCAATTTTGAGATGAAGATGATGAATGGTTGATGCCACTACGTTTATATAGGAAAAGTTGTCGTAAACATGCATGCAACAAACAGTTGTACGGTACAAGTAAATAACCAATGAAAATACAGACTTTTATAATAATAAATGCAAAGGTATCAAAATGTCAAGAAAATAAATGTTGTTTTTGCAATTTCTTTCCCCTAACCGTCTCTTCAACAAAAGCCACTAGTTTGTCACGGCTTCACCCTCCCGGAAAATAACTGGAGCATGCAATACATATCAGCAGTGGCGGATCCAGGAATTTATTTCAACAGGTTCACTATGTTAAGACATTTCGATTAGATAAAACGCGGTGAAAAATATCCGGGTAGTTTCGAATTTAGAAAAAGAAAACATACATATAATTGCTCCCTTCGTAGTACCTGTTCAACATTTGTTGAGTTCTTTTGAAAAATCTATCAAGACTAGGGATGAGATCGGTACTGTACCAGTACCAAATTTTTGAAAAAGTGGGTACTGAAATGGTCGGTACGGTACCAGTTCAATACGGTATCGGTATTTATTACAAAATAATCATCTAAAACGGTATTTGTACATACCAAATTCATGAAATAGTGGGTACCGAATACTGTACCAAATCTATCGGTTTGGTGCCGGTTTGGTACGGTACCGGTTCGGTTTCGGTATTCGGTACCAAATGTTCATCCCTAATCAAGACTCATAGTACCTAATCAAGTTTCACAAAATAACTAAACAAATCAACACTGATTTCATAAAATACCTAAACAAATCAACACCAACACTAATTTCACAAAATACCTAAACAAAACAACACAAAATTCACAAAATACCTAACAAATCAATTAATTTCACAAAATACCCAAACAAAATAACGTCAATTTCACAAAATATCTAAACAAATAAATAGTTTAATGCTAATTTCACAAAATTAGATATCTGTTTTTTTGGTCCGGTCGCACTCGTCAGTCGCCGCAGGGAGAAGCCGCATAAGCAGAGAGGCGCCGGAGAAGTAGGGAGCACCGGTCGCCGGAGGGCTGGGTCGATCAAAAGGCTAGGGCTTTAGGTTTTTTTTCTGGGATATTGGATCGTGAAGCACTAAAGCCGAATGAGGGGGTTATGGGGGAAATGAGTGTGGTTTTAAAAAAATAACCCTGAGTCTCTAATTATCACCCTTTTCTATTTTTTACAAACTTAAAAAAAATCTGAACAAAAAACAAATCCGAGATTCGAACATGTGACCTATAGGATGAAATCGAGATTCCTTACCACTAGACTACTTGTAAATTACATACTTGGGATTCACCTTCAAAATACTTATAGGTTCACCCTATTGTAAATTACATACTTGTAAATTACACAGTGGGTTCCGGTGAACCCGTATCCACCTACGTAGATCCGCCCCTGAGCAGCAGGCCAACCGTTTTGTTGGTCATAAGTAGGGGTGTTGTTAAGGTCAACCCGATCAGGTTTCAAGTTAACATGGTCGAGTTAGTTGGGTTTTCCTAAAGAAATATCGACCCATTTTTTAGAATGAATCCCTACATATACATATACATATACATATACATATACATATACATATACATATATGCATACATGCGCGCGCACATATATACGTAAATACTCACAAATTAAAAGCACGTATATGTTAATTTTTTTAAGCACAAGTGTTTTTCCCAAACCTAACCATAACATCGGTTGATCATGAATAACTCGATCAACTCGTTTAATTTAGAGTAGTTTGAGTCTTTGTATCTTGAATACTATTACAATCTCTTTATACTTATAGATGTGTGTAATATGTCATCCTCTATATAATATTGTTTTCCTTTTATAATTATATACGAAAGTATTAGACCTGTAATATATTATATAAATAAATTTGTCTAGATATTAGTAATATGCTTATAATCAAAGTGTGTAGAAAGAATGGAAACGATTATGTTAAATAGATAAATCATGTTGGTTGTCTAAATATAACTCAAAATTTTTTTTAACAAGAATGGTTTTGAGTAGGTTACAAACATTTGACTCGTTTACGCCCATTGTAACATATTGTTTACATCTAAAATTAAAGGTTATCCTATAATTGTAATATTTGGAAAAATAAGATAATTTTATTTGTTTCTCCTGGTTATATTTATGAGGTAGATATTGGAGACCGGGTTTGTTTTTTGATAATTTTTGGTCCACTTATAAGTTATTAATTTATGTGATATGTGTATAAAATGTCAACATAGGGTTTGTCTTAAAAGCTAGGTAACGATTTTTAGATGAGAATTGTAAGTCAACTCACTTCTTTTATTTTAAACCAAGTAAATTGTTTAATTAAAATGTATTTTTAATTAAATTGATAAAGATAGTACTTTATTTAAAGTTATGTTTATGAATTTTTGACATTTGGAGAACATTTATATTTAAAATAAAAAAATTCTTTATAAATCATGTGAAAAATAGTTATAACTTATAAATAAGATATTACTAAAAACCATGGGATAACAATATTTTTATATTAGTTTACTAGGTTATAAACCCGTGTATTACACGTGTTTACGAATAAATTATGTGATTTTATAAAGTCTTCATAAGTTTACATAATTAAAATAATTTTATTTCATATTTTGAATTTTATGCATTTAATTTTATCCTATTAATTTAAAAAATAAACAAGGTTGTTATAAGTTGAATATTTTTGTAATTAGTTGTTAATTAATTAATATTTCGAGTCAAATGACTAACAAATGAAAACATAGATGATATTTATTATGATATTATTGTTTATTAAAATTAATTTAGTGTATTATGTGAATAAAATTAATTATAAGTTTTTATATTGAAAAATAAACATTTTGTTTTATGTAATAGGAAATGTCATGTACTTTCAATTTTTTGAAATACATTTAGTGTTGATATTATTAGTTTTAAAATAGGGTAAAAAGTTTTTATTTATAATTGACATTTGAAAATAACTTTTAATTTCAGTTTTAATGTGACACCCAAAATCCATACACGCTTACACGTGTTAAATTTAGGTCCCAGTTAATTTTTAACTCAAAACTTTATCAAATATTTATGCGGAAGCGTAAAAAAAAACATTTACACAAGTAATATATACTTGTTAAATGACTAATTACATTCAAAAATCATCATACAATATTTTGTATGAAAACCCAACAACCAAAATTTACCAAAACGTTTGAACTTTCAACTTACGTGCCCGATCATGAGCTTTAACGCATCATCTAACTCCGACCTGCAAAACACCACATATAATTTCACCATTAGTTCCTAAGAACTAAGTAAGATTATCCCCAATGGTTCCCCAACCCAAAAATGGCAAAATACATCAATTTTGATCAAGGCCGTAAGGTAGGCCGTAGCCTACTCTCTCAGGGCCGTAAATCAGAAAGTTCAGCTACCCCAGGCCGTAGCTTATGGTCCCAGGGCCGTAGCTTATGGTCTTCTGCACTTTGGTGCAGCAACTTCCAGTTTTGTGTAGTTTTGACCCATCCGAAGACCCGTTTTCGTTCTTTCACTTTTCAAAGTGATTTCACACATCCAAAAGGTCTATTCAACCATATTACTTGGATTCAAATCATCAAATTACATCATTTCATATCCAAACATAATTGGACATCAAATCCTCAAAACGGGTCAAAATTTCAATTTCAAGCAATTAACGCTCTGACCCTTCCAAAACCTATTTCCATCATCCATATACATATAATATGGAGTATTATCATGTTTGGATCATAATACAATGAATTCAAACATAATTTGACACCATATCCATCTATGATGAAATCAAGACCTCAAAATGGGTCAAAGTCACTACAAAGGGTTTAACCCTCCAACTTCCATTCAAATCAATTCAATTAGTTATACCGTTGATAACCAATCATATTTCAACAAAAATTACTATAATGTTCACCCTTAGGTAATTCCATTATAGATTTCAAAACAAATTTAACTCAATTAACCGATTTCAACCAAATCAACTCAATTATCACAATCAAGTGACAATTGATATTCAACATAGTTATGATGTTCTCACTCAAGTACTTCCATCATAACTTACCAAATTTTACTTCCACATTCAAGTGGTGAAGTAATCAACAATTTCAATTCATACTATGATGTTCACACTCTAGTCCTTCCATCTTAGATTTCAATCAAGTAAACCATTCATAGGTTTATAATCATTTATAAACCATGATTCTATGATATTCATCCTCCGATACTTCTATCATAGATTTGCCCAATCAATTATCATTCAATCCAATTACTCAATATCACAATTCACATATTATGATATATAAACAGTTTGACTAAATAAAGTCAAACCTAACAATCCACTCAATTACAATTATGAACTAAACAATTCATAATTAATCCAATTCAAGTATGAATTCAACAATTCATAACCAATTTCATTCAAGTAGGTATTCAATCATTCATAGTCCATTCAACTCAATTAGTGACACATAATTACAATCCAACTCACTCAACCAAACTATATCTATGAATTTATAAATTCATAGTCAATTCAATTTACTCAACCAAAATCTATCTATGAATTTATCAATTCATAGTCAATTCAATTCAAGTATTAGAATAGCACATCAATTGACACTCGATGTACTTGCAACTAATCACAATTCAAGCGCCACATTAGATATGCACAGTTTGACTAAATAAGTCAAACTGCCCAAATCAACAAACAACACTATGAACCAAACCATCCATAGTCAAACCAATTCAATAAGTAGACTATTACTACTTCACATATATGGTGTTTAGCAAGTTAGATAACTTACCTTAGCACTAGGATTGGAGATTAACAAATGATGATTTGCCTTCTCTTTGACTTTCCTTTGCACTTCCAATACCACCACCTATTTCACATCAAATTTCAATTCTCTTAACTATCATTCTAGTTAAGATTTACCTTGACTTATCTAAGTCAATTCATTGACTATCAAATTCTCTATTTAACAATGATAATCATTTCAAACAAGTTTCATGATTCACTTCACCAACTTTGACTAAAAGTCAAGTATTGGCATTTCTACAAACACTTTGTGTGCATCAATCTATTACACTAATCTCTATAATGTTTAAACATTAACCAATCCCACTCAAAATCACCCATTCATCATTTTTATATAAGATTGGTCAAAATTGATGCATCACACAATCAAAACCATGCCTTCAACCTTCCTACTAGTTGATAAACACTATCATATGAATTTTCTCTTAACTTCTCAAGTTACCCAAATCCATACCAAATCAAATTCAACCAAATATCATATCAACTAGTAGTTTGATTGTTTTAAACTCATAACAAACATCTATTCATGATTTCTAACTTATTTAAACAACAAATTTCAAGATTTGAGCAAAACCCATATCTTGTTCATCTCAAGAAATCATGACTAACATCAAGAATGAAGTTAAAATCACTTACAAGATGTTAGACAACACTTATAGATAGGATTAGAAGCTTCAATCTCTAGTTTTGACCAAGAAATCAACGAATTTGGAAGCTAGGGCTTGATCTTCTTCTTCTTCCCCCTTTTGCTTCTTACGTAAACACACACACACAACTTCAAGAATTATGAGACTTTGACCAAGTCAAAGTCTCTTATCCCTTCTAATTACCAATTTACCCTATTGGCAAATTCAACCCCTCAAACTTTTAAACTAGTTAACTCACTTAACCAACCTAATCAAGTTAGTTACTAGTTAACTTTAATATCCCAAATGTTATTATATTATTAAAGCAACAAAATTTATAACCACAATAACATTTATTTATTAACAGTCATGACTGTTAAAACCGGTCGTTACAAATCTCCTCTCCTTACAAAGGTTTCGTCCCCGAAACCTGTTTACACCTCAAAGAAGATGTGAGTAATAATTCATTATCTCACTCTTCATCCTTTCAACCTACTGTCAATTTCTAATTCATCAATAAGTATATAAGCGGATTCATCCGCCCATTACTTCCTCAACTACCACATATGCTATCAAATCATTTAATAACATGATTTAAAGTAAGTCTTCTTAAAGACTTTAACTCCTCCTAACATCTCATTGTTCATAACCCCAACATAGCACCAATGGAAACTATAAACAACTTACTATTAGAGTTTACTCAACTAATTAAAACTCAAAAATCATTATTCAAATCTCTATTATCACACATCATTGTGATTAAATCTTTGTTTATTCTCAAGTCCTATTACTTGAGTTATCATTTTTCCATCCATAATTTGTACAGTTTGACTTTTTAAGTCAAACTTTGATCAAATTCAATTCTACACATTTAATCAATCACATAAATCTATACATGCATTGTTCCTTACACATAACTATAACATATCAATTTGCTTTCTTAAGTATTTCATACATATATGAAATCATCATACTTAAGATTTTCATATCAATCCCCGTAACATGTTATTTGGTTTGACTTTATTAATTCAAACCACATCATACACCTCTTTCACCACTCATTTGAACAATCACCAAATTATCCATTCCATCATATGTATAAATAACATTTATACACATCTTAGGTATCCTATTTCTTTATAAATAGGCTTAATTTTGACTTTAAAGTCAAACATCACATAAAGTCAATTTGACTCACTCAACAATCATATAACTTATCATATGAATTGTTCCATTTTTTAATGATCATATGGTTAATTGGTTTGATTTCTTATCTTCACCAACTTTATATACCATATGATTAATTCCACTTATATCATACATACTACTGCCATCAATTATTCACATAATCAACTTTTTACTTTGACTTTCATTAGTCAAACATATATCTTACAACCAAATGATAAAAATCAAATTTCAATTAGCAGGCTTAACCTACTATGCATATATAGTGTTTGTAAGTTAAGTAACTTACTATTTCATCTATGGTGTTCTCCCTCCGGTACTTCCACCATATAATACCAATTAATTCAACATTTCATACTAATACACTCAATATATTAGTAATTTCGTTTTGCGTGTTACCAATGGTTCATGTGCACTTAAATCAATAGAATCAAGTAGTTATGAACCCAAGGATTTGCATAACCAACTATGACCATCACCATTATGGATGTTCAATTTACAAATTTCAAAGCACTACTAAACACTTATCAAGTAGTCATTTAATCAACACAACAATTCTTCCATATTGATCTATACAAACCAATACGGAGCTTTAGCAATTTGCTTTGCCCCAGAAAGTAAATCAATTATATGATACAACCAACAACCAATTCGCTATCATAAATGAATATGTACCACAAGTATTTACCACATAATCACATTATGTCAATACTTGTTTCTATTATCCTCATTTCATATTCATTATGGTTTTCTTCACTTATGCATAATATATCAATTTCTGAAAGTCCAATGTTATATGGATGATGTTAACAGGCACTGATTATTTTATAATGTCATAACCAGTTGAAAACATCAATATAACAATCAAACTGTCTTACACAACCCTATTTGTATTCTTTAGTGATTTACTAAGGTATTAAACCCATATCACAAGATGTGATTAATCTTTTTCAACTCATGATAATGGTATCACATACAAAATACATTAATCATTTATATCCTCATCCTATCACACAAGGATATTTCAATTCAAGAAATTCACAAATTTCTTATTATACAAATCAAATAATCACATCAATCTACAAATATGTGTTAGCTACAAATTCTTTCAAGTAAAGCATAACCAGCTTTCACAATCACATGTTTATAGTAACAATTTCATTTGTTATGACACTTAAGTCAAAACATGAAATAGTGTATAACAACACCAAGTGTTGAAACACTTTATTTTACTTAAGGCATATCAAGCCCATAACAGTTTAAATTTTTCAATCAATAATGACTTATGACACTTATGCCAAAATGTATAAGTCATTTCTCATTCTACCTCATCTTTCACCTAAGTTTATAACCAACATTTTCTTGATGCGTCGAATAAAGTTTATGTATAGGGTGTACGTTGGGCATATGCCCAGCCGCCAACCCACCACCTCTTCAATACATCATGATCATGCATTTGCTAATATCTTAGGTTCCCAACAATTTCAATCACATAATCATTTTCACATGTCAATGTTCAAATGATTTATTATGTATATTAACATATACTTACATCCCAAATGTCTTTAAGGATAGTCAAGGTATCCTAAAACATATATCATAACTCAACTATTGTCAAATTTCAATTCTTCAGAACTCAAATTCTAATTAAACATAGCATTACATATAATCATGTAATCAACTTCTCACAACATATGTTTTCATAAACCCACACCTTTGTGGATCATTCACAAACAAACATCAAGTCTAAATGACATGTTCAATTACTTGCATCATTAGCCAAGTCAATGGGTCATATTTTCCCATATAAACACATTCATTTACAACATTATCATGTTGTATTGTTTACATCATAACGGGTCATTTTTATTCAATTGACCATATTGTGTAAACAACACCATTGTCAGTTTATCTGACTAATTTCTCACATCAATTACCAAAATCAAATTATTTAATTAGATCAACTATTTAACCCACCCGTTCGTGGATTACTACAACGCCACATCAATGTGGACTTACATGTCAAACCCAATGCCATTTCAATATGGACTTACATGATAACCAATACCACACACATGTGGTCTTGCATACAAATTTCAATGCCATTTCAATATGGACTTACATGATAACCAATACCACACACATGTGGTCTTGCATAACAATTTCAATTTTAACACCACTCTGATGTGGTTTTACAGAACAATTTCAATTTTTTAACACCACTCTGCAGTGGTTTATCACCCCAAATGCCATTCGCAATGGTCTTACGTTAAATTTCTCACCAATAGGAATCATCAAAAATTCCTTGTGTCATTTATTATAAAACATATGATGACACTATCACAATTTATACAACTTTATCATATTATTCACCAATTTTATCAAGACTTATGTTCATAAGTCAACATTCAATTCACAACATCCAAATTTAAGTGTACAAGTGCACACTTTACTACTAAACATAAACCAAGACTTAGTGATCATACAATCACTTTTCAAACCAATTTCTAACACCTTACCTAATTTCAATGACCTAAATATCAAATGGTTTCCATAAGGCTTCGTTTATATCATGTGTGTACTAATACGTTGGCCAGACGTAACGATACATACATCATATATTCGTTTCCTTATTTCCTCCATTTCACACTTAGAACAAAGATTTAGGTTCCAAATAATCCATCAATCATCAATTCAATATCAACATTCAACAATCAATTCAACAATGTAATGCAGGAATTAGATGTGCTAACCTCATGCATTCAGCTTCATGATCGGGTCTTCAACTCAAACGTTATCAATTTATATCTAGAGCACAAAAGTTTGAGATCAAGAGTTCGCGACGCACTTGATTCACTCAAACCATTGGCTCTGATACCAACTTGTGACACCCAAAATCCATACACGCTTACACGTGTTAAATTTAGGTCCCAGTTAATTTTTAACTCAAAACTTTATCAAATATTTATGCGGAAGCGTAAAAAAAAACATTTACACAAGTAATATATACTTGTTAAATGACTAATTACATTCAAAAATCATCATACAATATTTTGTATGAAAACCCAACAACCAAAATTTACCAAAACGTTTGAACTTTCAACTTACGTGCCCGATCATGAGCTTTAACGCATCATCTAACTCCGACCTGCAAAACACCACATATAATTTCACCATTAGTTCCTAAGAACTAATTAAGATTATCCCCAATGGTTCCCCAACCCAAAAATGGCAAAATACATCAATTTTGATCAAGGCCGTAAGGTAGGCCGTAGCCTACTCTCTCAGGGCCGTAAATCAGAAAGTTCAGCTACCCCAGGCCGTAGCTTATGGTCCCAGGGCCGTAGCTTATGGTCTTCTGCACTTTGGTGCAGCAACTTCCAGTTTTGTGTAGTTTTGACCCATCCGAAGACCCGTTTTCGTTCTTTCACTTTTCAAAGTGATTTCACACATCCAAAAGGTCTATTCAACCATATTACTTGGATTCAAATCATCAAATTACATCATTTCATATCCAAACATAATTGGACATCAAATCCTCAAAACGGGTCAAAATTTCAATTTCAAGCAATTAACGCTCTGACCCTTCCAAAACCTATTTCCATCATCCATATACATATAATATGGAGTATTATCATGTTTGGATCATAATACAATGAATTCAAACATAATTTGACACCATATCCATCTATGATGAAATCAAGACCTCAAAATGGGTCAAAGTCACTACAAAGGGTTTAACCCTCCAACTTCCATTCAAATCAATTCAATTAGTTATACCGTTGATAACCAATCATATTTCAACAAAAATTACTATAATGTTCACCCTTAGGTAATTCCATTATAGATTTCAAAACAAATTTAACTCAATTAACCGATTTCAACCAAATCAACTCAATTATCACAATCAAGTGACAATTGATATTCAACATAGTTATGATGTTCTCACTCAAGTACTTCCATCATAACTTACCAAATTTTACTTCCACATTCAAGTGGTGAAGTAATCAACAATTTCAATTCATACTATGATGTTCACACTCTAGTCCTTCCATCTTAGATTTCAATCAAGTAAACCATTCATAGGTTTATAATCATTTATAAACCATGATTCTATGATATTCATCCTCCGATACTTCTATCATAGATTTGCCCAATCAATTATCATTCAATCCAATTACTCAATATCACAATTCACATATTATGATATATAAACAGTTTGACTAAATAAAGTCAAACCTAACAATCCACTCAATTACAATTATGAACTAAACAATTCATAATTAATCCAATTCAAGTATGAATTCAACAATTCATAACCAATTTCATTCAAGTAGGTATTCAATCATTCATAGTCCATTCAACTCAATTAGTGACACATAATTACAATCCAACTCACTCAACCAAACTATATCTATGAATTTATAAATTCATAGTCAATTCAATTTACTCAACCAAAATCTATCTATGAATTTATCAATTCATAGTCAATTCAATTCAAGTATTAGAATAGCACATCAATTGACACTCGATGTACTTGCAACTAATCACAATTCAAGCGCCACATTAGATATGCACAGTTTGACTAAATAAGTCAAACTGCCCAAATCAACAAACAACACTATGAACCAAACCATCCATAGTCAAACCAATTCAATAAGTAGACTATTACTACTTCACATATATGGTGTTTAGCAAGTTAGATAACTTACCTTAGCACTAGGATTGGAGATTAACAAATGATGATTTGCCTTCTCTTTGACTTTCCTTTGCACTTCCAATACCACCACCTATTTCACATCAAATTTCAATTCTCTTAACTATCATTCTAGTTAAGATTTACCTTGACTTATCTAAGTCAATTCATTGACTATCAAATTCTCTATTTAACAATGATAATCATTTCAAACAAGTTTCATGATTCACTTCACCAACTTTGACTAAAAGTCAAGTATTGGCATTTCTACAAACACTTTGTGTGCATCAATCTATTACACTAATCTCTATAATGTTTAAACATTAACCAATCCCACTCAAAATCACCCATTCATCATTTTTATATAAGATTGGTCAAAATTGATGCATCACACAATCAAAACCATGCCTTCAACCTTCCTA
The DNA here is from genome assembly GCA_009363875.1 of Mikania micrantha. Classification (NCBI taxonomy): domain Eukaryota; kingdom Viridiplantae; phylum Streptophyta; class Magnoliopsida; order Asterales; family Asteraceae; genus Mikania; species Mikania micrantha. Next base: position 101,438,785 of record CM018692.1, on the reverse strand, counting down.
CTAGTTGATAAACACTATCATATGAATTTTCTCTTAACTTCTCAAGTTACCCAAATCCATACCAAATCAAATTCAACCAAATATCATATCAACTAGTAGTTTGATTGTTTTAAACTCATAACAAACATCTATTCATGATTTCTAACTTATTTAAACAACAAATTTCAAGATTTGAGCAAAACCCATATCTTGTTCATCTCAAGAAATCATGACTAACATCAAGAATGAAGTTAAAATCACTTACAAGATGTTAGACAACACTTATAGATAGGATTAGAAGCTTCAATCTCTAGTTTTGACCAAGAAATCAACGAATTTGGAAGCTAGGGCTTGATCTTCTTCTTCTTCCCCCTTTTGCTTCTTACGTAAACACACACACACAACTTCAAGAATTATGAGACTTTGACCAAGTCAAAGTCTCTTATCCCTTCTAATTACCAATTTACCCTATTGGCAAATTCAACCCCTCAAACTTTTAAACTAGTTAACTCACTTAACCAACCTAATCAAGTTAGTTACTAGTTAACTTTAATATCCCAAATGTTATTATATTATTAAAGCAACAAAATTTATAACCACAATAACATTTATTTATTAACAGTCATGACTGTTAAAACCGGTCGTTACATTTAAATTATCAAAAGTAACAATCTTGATTATTACCAAAATTAGATCATATTACCTATTATAAAAGATACAAAATCTAAACTCTATGCTAATGAGATTATATCTAGACATGGAGTACCAATCTCTATCATTTTCGATCGAGATAGTCAATTTATGTCACGATTTTGGCAAATTATTCAGAATGCTCTAAGCACACAAATTAATATTAGCACAGCTTATCATCCACAAATGGACAGGCAAACCGAACGAACAAATCAAACTCTTGAAGACATGCTCAGAAGCTGTGTGATTGATTTTGGAGCTAGCTGGGATATTCATCTTCCACTTGTTGAATTTTCATACAATAACAACTACCATACTAGCATTCAATGCGCTTCATTTGAGGCACTTTATGGACGCGAGTGTAAATTACCTACTGGTTGGCAGAGGTAGGTGAAAGTCAGATCATAGACCCAAAATTCATTCAAGAAACTATTGATAAGATCGCACTTATTCAAAAACGAATTAAAGTTGCTTGCGAACGTCAAAAAAGTTATGCTGATAATCATCGTAAACCTCTAGAATTCCAAATAGGTGACCGAGTAATGTTGAAAGTATCACCTTGGAAGGGCATTTTCAAATTTGGGAAGCGAGGTAAACTCTCACCAAGATTTGTATAACCATTCAAAGGTCTGGAACGAATTGGATCAGTGGCCTACAGACTTGAGTTATCTCCTAAAGTCAGTAACATTCATGACGTTTTTCATGTATCAAATCTGAAGAAATGCTTAACTAATGAATCATTGATTGTACCTCTTGAAGAAATTTAAATTGATTAAAAACTTCAGTTCAGTGAAGAACCAGTAGAGGTGATAGATCGAGAAGTGAAAGTATTGAAACGCAGTCGTATACCAATCATTAAAGTTCGATGGAATTCACAACGTGGACCTGAATATACATAGGAACGTGAAGATCGAATGAAAGAAAAGTATCCTCACTTGTTCTCATAAACGATTGTCATTATGTAAGGTATCACTAAATTTCGGGACGAAATTTCTCTAACAGGAGGAGACTGTGACAATTGCATTTGAGAATTACGTCATCAATGATCGATAGCACATATAGTCGTGCTTGAAATCCATGTTGATTTAGCAATTGTAATTATTACAGGTTGATAGTATGCGAGAAATGGTGAACATAGGAGAAAACCGGGCGCGAAACGGAGTTCTGGAATCTCCGGAATCGTAAAACGAAGTAAATTACAAAAATATCAAAATCTGTGATGCTAAGCGGTACGCCTAGCCCCAGACACCGACACTAGGCAGTACGCGAGAAAGGGAAAAATATCTGACAACTCATAGACCCGCGCGTTACGCTCCGGGCCAAACGCCCACGCGGGGCGATGCGTCTGATGTGTGGCGGTTTGGTGGATCAGATCGAAACATCATATTTTCATGCAAAATGATTTTTTTTATCCTCTCAAACCTGCTTCATTTCCAGACGAACAAAACTAGTTTTTCATCATCTAAACTCAGATTTAAAGGTTTCTAAACCCACGGATCGCACCAGGGAACGCTGTTACAAGTTCTAATCGTTGTTTTGCAGTCGAAAATCCGTCTGAACGAGTAATGATTCGTTTTAACCTTCTAGTTTGATAATGATTGATTAGATTGTGTTTTTGAACGTAATGGTATAGTTAGGGTTGTTGATTATTGCCTAGATGATGGCTAGGATTGATTATAAACGAAGAACTCGATGTGTTAACGGGTAAATCCTTGTTTTGATCCGTTGTAATGTCCGGTTTTCACGAAACTATAACCATGATTATAATCATTTAAACCATTTGATTGTGACAATGTATGTGATTAGTTTGATTAATTTTTGAAATGCAAGGTTAAAGCCAAGTGTTTCAAACTAATCACAATCACTAACATACTCATTGGAATAATTATATGATGTTTATGATAACAGTCAGATTAGTATGTTAAACATGGTTATTAAACTTATTCGAATGTCACATTGTGAGGTGTCATGATATTTGGGTAATCAATAACAAGAATTCATCGTTCCTAAGCCATAAATTCATCTAGAAACTGTTTCAGCACCATAATCAACAACATTTACTATTTGGTTTGTCTGAGATTATTCTGATTAATAAAATGCGTCATCAACCTTATATTAGGAACCTAAATTAGTATAGGTTCCTACATTATCTTACATTGTATGATATGGCACTAAATTAACAAAGTAAACACCTAATATCGGTTTGATGACTTTCAAGGCAATGTATTTGACATTGAACATTCAGAAAGATCTAATCAGTAAGTTACAACATAAATTGTAACACCCGGCAATTTCAGGTAAATTGCAACTCTTACAACTTTGTATTTCACATTCATATTTGTTGCATTTCATTTAATTAGGTTTAGTTAGATGAGTCGAACACAAGCAACTGTGAAACGATAGTTCGAGGAACTATCGAATCGTACATTGCACATTGGTTTTGGAAACCAAGTGTGGCAAACACAACACAAACACAAAACAATAATTCGGGGAATTTCTAAATTGTGCATTACACGTTGATTTGGATTAGTTAAGCGTGCAAACACTTCGTAAGACACGAACACAAACTATCGAAGATAATTCGGAGAATTATCGAAACACACACACGAGTCTCACGAATGTTGGTGATCAAACAACTTAGGTGTTATTATGCGATAATGTGCTAAATGTGTATTAGATGTTTAGGATAAACATTACGAATCGATCACGAGCATAATCGAATCATCGAAATCGAAAAACATGAAAATAGACCCGTCGAGGTACGCCAAGGCCTTTGGCGAAGGGCTTGGCGGTACGCGAAGCAAAGCGGGAGTCGAGATTCCCGAATTTCTCGGTGGTACGCGATGGCCATTTCGATCGTCCTCGGCGGTACGCGAAGCCCTTGCAGATCAAAATTTTTATAAAACCAACCCCAAACTCATTTCACTCGGTTTTTCTTCATTTCTCCGAGTTTTTACACCCCATACTCGACCAAAACTTGCTGGAACCACCACTCAAACTCACTGCAAGCATTATTGAAGCTGTCACTTGGTGTTTGGAAGCCATTGGAGCCTTTGGAACCACCAACACATCGAATCTTCATCATCTAGGGCTTTTGCAGCTCATACTCAGTAGATCTTGGCATCTAAGGTAGCTTTATATGTTTATTAATGGTTAGATCGTACATGCAATGGGTAAAAACCCACATGCATGAAGATCCACTCACATGCAACTCTGATCCGCTCACATGCACGAAATTGTAATGGGTCTAGAGTGTTTATTGATATATTTTGAAGTAGATTGATGATAGAAATCATCTAGGATTGGGTTTTGTTGATTTAATGATGATTTTGTAGAACTTGCCATAAAAGAAAACTTTTATGATGCATGTTGTAGATTTGTAATGATCTAGACATGTTAGACATGTCTAGATGTTGTCAAATGTATATTGGAGTGTTTAGAAACACTTTTGGATATTTGATTTTGTCCAAAACACGGTTTTGTAAGAACTTGCTAAATTAGGAAACTTTTTAAAATCAAAAGAGGGCTTTTGATGTTTTAAGATGTTTTAATGATTTTTGATCATTGTGATATGTTTAAAAATGATTTCTAAACATACTGGAAACTTGAAATTGTGAAAACAAGCTTTTAAACGGGTACTTTCCAAATAAGGAAACTTTATCAGGGGCAAACGCCGTAAATGGTGATTTATGCGCAAACGACATGTTTTAAGTGTTTAAAAGTGTTTTTGTAAACATATTAAAGGTATTAGCCTTATGAAATGGGATTTCATAACTACACCTTCCTAAATTGGAAACTTTCCAAAAATAGTAACTTTTACGATTCTTACACGTCACTTATGTGAACGTCGTACGATTAGAGTCATAGGATGCATGTAGGTGTCCTACTTGTATTTATGACACATTAAGCGGACTAAACACAACAAGCGTGTCACCAACGATTCGTCGAGTCAACACAAGTCAACACACACACTCGGTTGAGCACACCGACACTTGGAGTTGTATGGAATACAACGCACCACAAAACACATACTCACACCTATATGGTTATAGGTGCTTACTAGCAGGACTGCTAGCACTCGCACACGCGAACACTTACGCACCGGAACTGCTTTAACAGGTTAGTTCACGGCCCCTTTACTTTTTTAACCTTTGGGGGAGAAAACACCGCAGTACAATTGTTTTGAACAAACTACTCATTTTATTTACGTATAGACATGCTTTATCACTATACGTATATGTGTGGACCACATCACAACTAAAAGTCCTCGCGATACTCCACGGACCGTTAGTAGCGCGTAGCGCCTAGCGTGGTAATCTTGAATAGTACTATTTGGGCCTGACAAGCCCCACCCATCGCGCCTTGGAGGCCATTGTCTTGTGATGGACATGGCGGGAAGCACAACTGTCAGCTTCGGTACGAACCCGCATATAATATAACTGTATTGATTAGCTATCAATCGATCCTACATTGTAATGATATGTAAATCACAACTTTTACTTTAAACATTGGAAGTTTACTACTTATGAAAAACATGTGCTCTCACCAACCTTTGTGTTAACCCTTTTTCTCGCATGTTTTATCAGGTAAGTATGGCATGCACACGAGGATAGGATGCTAGGATGGAGTCCCATGCATCAGCTTTAGTGTCTTAGGATATTTTGAGGACATTTATCAATTTTTTATGTTACGTATTATTAAACATCTTTATCGCTTCTGCAACCTGTTACTCTGTTTTGACTTGAAAACTGTTTTAATCTTATGCTTCCACAGCTTAAAAACTATATCTGTTTTGATTTTATTAACTATACTTCCGCAACTCTGATTTTACAAAACTGTTTTATCCAAGTTATTGGATGTACGTATGAAACCAGACATATAGGTCTCGCAATTGTGTGACCGGAGACTGCGATCCTGCCAGATCAGTCATGTTCGCGCCCTCGTTCAGGCCGAGAAGGTCGGGGTGCGACATAACCAACTTATTAAACATAAACTAATGCAGAATTTAGCTACCAGCATCATTTTTGCGTGTGATTTCACTACTCTTGTGACTTCAGGTGAGTTTCGTACAACCCCTTTTATCTTTAATGTTTTATAAACATCGGGGTATTTCTGTAAATCTGTTTCTGAACATATGATATGTATCTCTATTATTTGTGTGATTTCATGTGACTCTTGTAAGATTTCATGGGATTTTGCCGTTAGTATCTTTATCACAGTATCAGAAGTCCTCATCCCTCGAAACTGTAACTAGTGAACCCATGTGTGGCCGAACAAGCATCAATGATAGTACTATCGGCTGACAACCCATTCACTGGGAGGATTGCATCTCCCCTTTTGTGAATGTTTGTTACCTGTTTCCAAAACACTTTCTTAATGTTAGTGATAGACATTAAGATAATGAGGCATCAAGATATTTACCGACGGGTAGTATCTTCGTAAAACGTAGAACTGTCCTAAAGGAACTAGATACGGGTCCCATGGTTATCTTGAACTGTATATCTATTGAACATTCACATATCATATCACATTGTTGAACTTGAACTTTACGAGCTCACCAGCTTTGTGTTGATCTTTCAAACTCAAACGTTTTTGCAGGGAGACAGTGACCCACGGTGAGGCTGCACTTTCAAACACTTGTAATTGAATAAGTTGGTTGTGTAATAAACTTAATTGTAAACTGTAACGTTGACTGTAATGACGAACCTTGTAATGTATTTATTTTAAGTTAATCCATGTGTTGTGATACCGGATCAAGTAAGTCACACTTCATCTCTGAGACATCACCACTATGCTTCCGCAACCTTCTAAGTGACATCATCAACAGGTGACGAGAGGTGGGGGTGTGACACCAAACAAAAATGTGCGGCTGGAAGTATTTCGGGCGTATTGTCTGCCTTTCTAGTGACACCTAAATCACCTTGATCGAAGTTCGTTTGGTCTAATTTCGATCTACTCGTATGTTGATGAGTGAAAACGCAGCAATTGCGTTAGATTCTTGCTGCTCAACAGAAGTCAAACATGGTCAAGCTTGTTCAAGGATGATCAACAACAATTAAAGTCAGTTCGATGAAGACTTAAACATTCAGAACACGAGACCAAGTCAAATGACCCAATCGTTATCTCAACAAGTGAAAATGAGCGGGTACGTGAACCGAATGAATGAAAGGTACAATTTAGTTAGAGTTATTAGAATGTTATAATTAGTTTGATCTTATGTCGTGTTTGAAGAGGACATATAAATATTTGTGTGTTGGATCGGTGGCATTTAACTCATAAATTTTATAAAATATGTTAAAAGTAGTAATGCAAAGTTAGTTGTTTAAAGCCTTTGACAATTGAATTGAAATTTGATTAAAAGAATATACAATCTAAATTGTCTAGATTTGAACAAAAATAAAGGAAACCTTGTCCAATTTTTGTTAGAGTTAAAAGTATGTTTTTACAAACTAAACGTCCTCAAGTACAGCTTAGACAACTTAATATAAATAAATATAGATAATTTCACATAATTATCCTAACTATTTATTTATAAAATTTCTAATATATTTTGTTTGATTAAGATATTATTAACAATTAAATTTAAATACAAAACTAATAGAAAATTAGTTAATAATAAATCATAAATAAATAAATAAATAAATAAGGGATATTTTAATATTAATATTATATTTATTCCATTTACAGAACTTACAAAAATATTTATTTAAATTATTAAATAAATATTTTCAACTATCAAAATCAAGAATTAAAATAAAAACATGTTATTCTTAGGAAAATCAGAATTAATCTAAAGGAACACTAGACTAAGATGAATATTTGAAATATAATAGATAATAAGTCTATTTTATAAACACAAACTTAGGATGAAGTGTGATTCTTTGCTTCATAAACTTCATCAAGAAACTCTTGGATAACCTAAGCTGAAACTCTGAGCTTTTTTTCATACTTTCCTCTTTACAATTTTTGTATTTTTAGGATGTTACATGTTTAAATCAAGAATTTTTATTCTAGAGCCAATTCAAACTATAGATGCAAGCTTTTAGTTCTAGTTAGGTTATTTGAATGCTATGTGATGTTTGGAATCTTTTTCTTGTTGTCAGTTAAGCAAGCTAGTATACTAGTAGCCTAGAAAATAATCAAATTTCTTCCTCGCATTGACTTTTTTCATTGTGTAAAAAGGTGAGAATATACACCTAGCAAACTTGTTGATATACATGCTTTAATTCTAGGTCAATCTAGTGTTGATTAAACGATATGCATTAATACTTGTTTGGCAACTATTGTTGAGACATATTCATACTAGCAAACTTGTATATATGCATGCTTTTAATTCAATGTTATTTAGATTATAGTTTGCACTCTCAAATTATTCTTGTGTATATATATATATATATATATATATATATATATATTTATAAAGGTTGTATGAGACACACCAACTATGCAACTAGTCGACAAACTCTCTATTTTACATGTGTAACAAGTTATGTGAAAACATTGATGAAAATCAAGGAATCATGGACCTAGCTAAATAAGAACAAAACCTTATTTGTATTTAGGTTTTGTTATTTAATTGGATATTTTATGTTTGTTTTTATTAGTGAATTTGAATTTGGATATATAACATATTTAAACTTTAAAAGTAGCATCATGAGCTTTTGGACAATCACAATCATGCCCCGACGTATTCCGTTGTCGGTTGGGGTGTGGCATTGGACCTATCTAACTACAAGAAAACAAATTGCGAGAAAAGAATTACAACAATTATGCACTGATTGACAATTATTTTGTCCTAGTTATGGGTCTCCTCATGGATGAGGTGGGCGAGGTCATCACGCGCGTTATTGTTTCTTAGGATGAAAGAGTGATCCATTAGTCAAGATGATCACAGTTGTCCAAAACTTTGCTATTAGAAAAATGTATTCTTTGCATTATATAGTCAATGATATGACGATATTCTATATGCTGTCAGCCATGGCTGTAACTCTTGATTCCCTTTTTTAGCTTCAAAAGGGCTTATCTTTGTTGCAAGTTCATTTGTGATCAACTTGCTGCTATTGAACACCCAACTCATGATGATGATAGGTGTCACTGGTTTCTCAATGGTCTGGGTTCATATTTTGAAACTCTCTCAACGACCAAAAGGGTTGTCAATTCGATCACGTATTGCATTTTTTGACACTCTTATTGCAAGCACTGTATGTTACTAAACTAGACTTTGTATGCTTTTCAATGCCAGCAAGTTTACTGGTTGAAATGCTCCTTTTACATCAACAAGTTACTATTGACATGTGATTCATTTCTCTTGCATGTGATTATTTCATGCATTTGGACGTTGCTTGTTCAAGAGGTGGAGTTGGTTATTCGCTTAGTTTAGTGTTCAGTTGCTTTCTTTATGGTTTAATAAGTTAGCTGTTGAAGGAGTTGAATAGTCCTAATTATGTGTTCATTTACATTAGTTTTTTTCTTATTTAAGGTTGTTCTAATGTTACTTTATTGTATTCGGTATTCTTGATCAATAAAAAACCTCTTGAGCAATCATTTTCGTTTGTCTCTTTCATTTCAATATTTTATTTTTCAGTTCTACGAAATAGTTCTAATATCAACAGTGGTATTAGAGCAATTTAGTTGATTTCAAAGTTCTATGTGTCTCAATCTAGCTTCTTCCATGGCTCATCAAACAAGTATGCATCCCCACAACACCCATTCCTATCCCAATGTTTAAAGGTGAAGGTTACGAGAACAAGTCCTTGAGAATGAAGACCATCTTGTGTTGGGAATCCGAGTAACCATTTTCAACTTCTAATTAATTTGTTGGGTTAATCAGTTGTTCATGGGTATGGATCATGGGTCATATGGGTATAGTATTTCTCTATGTTTTTAATATTAAATAATAATTTAGAATGGGTAAAAGGTGTGACTGATTCTTGGGATTGTGGACGTTGGAAGATTACACGTTGGAGAAAGAATAGGTCATCATTGTACCGGTTCTTGAGGAAGAATCAGTAGTATTTTTATTGTTTTTTTTATGGCTACGTTTTCTTTTCTGTAAAGGCAATATATAGCCTCATTATGTCATTGAATAATGAAATGCTTTTACTTTGTTTTTTCTCTCTTTACTTAAATTCCCAAAAGCAACCATGAGAGTATAATTTCTTTTCATCCTTCACGTCTAATACAAATATTTGGGCTTGTGTTTTTTATTTTTATAAGGATTTATACTCAACATTTGGTATCAGAGCTTAGATTGTTTTTGAAGGGGCTGTAGTTTGTGGCTGATCGGTTGTTGATGTATCACGAAGGCAACCTCGATTTCTATTGATCATTCTTGTTCTCGTTGTAGAGGGAGCTTAACTTCGACACTCGGAAATTTTAGATAAATTGCAACCTTTACAACTTTGTATTTCACATTCACACTTCTTGCCTTTCATTTAATTAGGATTAATTAAATGAGTTAACATAAACAACTGCGAAACGATAGTTCGAGGAACTATCGAATCGTACATTGCACATTGGTTTTGGAAACCAAGTGTGGCAAACACAAACACAATGGCAAAACAATAATTCGAGAAATTATTGAATTGTGCATTACATAATGATTATGATTAATCAAGCGTGCAAACATTTCTTAATGATAAACAAAAATGATCATCGATAATTCAAGGAATTATCGAAACACACACACGAGTTTAATTACACGAACGTTGGTGAACAAACAATAAACAAACAAACGTATGTGTCATTACATGCTTATGTGCTAAACATGATCTAGACATTAGGATAAACTTTACGAATCGAACGCAAACGAAATCGAAAAACTGAAAAATGAAGCATTCACGGTACGCCAAGACTCGTCGGCTAAAATCCTGGCGGTACGCGAAGAAGAAGCGGGACTTTTGAATCCCGAAATCCTTGGCGGTACGCGACGAGTCCCAGAAGACAAAAACTTTATAAAAGCAACTCCATTCTCTTTCCACTCGGTTCCTTTACAATTTCACCGAATTCCCACATTCTCTCTCAACCAAAACCCAGTGGAACCAACACTCAAACCCCCTGGTAACATCATTGAAGCCATTTCTTGCAACCTTGGAATGTTTTTGGATCATTAGAGCTTCAAAAGGAAGGTTTGGAAGCCACCCACAAGTAGGAGCTCATCATCAGCCACCATCTAAGCAATTAGAAGCTGTTCCAACCCAGATTTGTACATCTAAGGTAGTTTCTATGGTTCCTCTATACTTAGATCATACATGCAAGGGGTGAAAACCCACATGCATGAACATCTATCCTCATGCAACTTCATGTGGCTCACATGCACGAATTTGTTGGTGTTCTTGTGTTGTTTTAATGTAGATCTACTGATTTTAGAGCGGATAAGTATTTGGATTGATTTTGATAGATTATTGTGTTGATTTTGAAATACTTGCCATAAAAGGAAACTTTTATGTTGCATGTCGTTGATTTGTAATAATCTAGACATGTTAGAGATGTCTAGATGGTGTCAAATGTGTATTGAAGTGTTTAGAAACACATTTGGGAATTTGGATTGGTGAAAAACATGACTTTATAGAAACTTACTATTTAAGGAAACTTTTGAAATCCAAAAGAGGGATTTTGATGTTCTAATATGCTTTAGTATTTGTGATTATTGAAATATGTTTAAAAATGATTTCTAAACATACTGGGAACTTTGATTTGTGTAAACGAGCTTTTAAACGAATACTTACTATTTATGGAAAACTTTATTTTGGCAAAATGGCATAAATGGTAATTTATACACAAAGGATTGATTTTAAGTGTTTAATATGTTTTTAAAAACGTACTAGAAGTATTAGTCTTATGAAATGGGATTTCATAACTAAACTTTCAAAAAAATATAAACTTTCCAAAAATGGTAATTTTTTAGAAATGGAAACTTTATGATTTTCATACATGACTTACGTGAACCTTGTATGGTTAAGAGTCGTAGGAAGTATGATGATGTCCTACGTGCATGTTAAGAATAATATAACACATAAATGAACTAAACACACCAAACGTGTCACTAATGATTCGTCGAGTTAACACAAGTCAACACACAAACATTCGGTTGAGCTCACCGACACTTGGAGTTGTATGGGATACAACACACCACAAAACACATACTCATGACCTATATGATCATAGGTGTTCACTAGCAAGTTGCTAGCATTCGCAAGTCACGAACATACACATTGCGTTCATAAAATGTTCTGAAACATTGCATGAGTTCATGGCCCCTTTTTATCTTTTCTACCTTTGAGAGAGAAAACATTGCATTCATAAAATGTTTTGAAACAACAAACATATTTTGGTTACATATGGACATGCTTTATCACTATATGTATATGTGTGGTACACATCACAACTCAAAGTCCTCACAAACACACCTCGGATTGTTAGTAGCGCGGGGCGCCTAGCATGGTAATCTTGGATAGTACTATTTGGAGGACATTTGCTATTGTCTAGTGTGATGGACATAGTAGGCATGCACAGCTTCGGTTTCGAACTCACATATAATATAACTATATTGACTAGCTATCAATCGGTATTGCATTGTAATGATATGTATTCCTGCAAACTCTTACTTTAAACATTTGATGTTTATTGCTTATATAAAACTTGTGCTCTCACCAACCTTTGTGTTGACATTTTACTCGCATGTTTTCTCAGGTAACTAAGGCACACACACCAGGATTAGGATGCTAGGATGGAGTGGAGTCTCATGCATCTGCTTTAGTGGCTTAGGCTATTGATACATTTATCATTTTGATTGTCATGTAATGTTAGACAACTTAAAATGCTTCCGTAGCTATTACCTAGTATTATTTTGAAAACTGTTTTTAACTTATGCTTCCACAACTTATGAATTCAAAAATGTTTTGATAACTCATACATTAACTTCCACAACTCTGATTTTACAAAACTGTTTTAATCCAAGATATTGGATGTACGTATGCAACCATACATGTAGGTCTCGCAACTGTAACTGGATACTACGAGCCTTCAACGATCTTCGCTCGTGCCCTTGGAAGGCTGGGAAGGCCGGGGTGCGACATATTGGTATTAGAGACCTCGGTTACTGCGAATTAGGTTTGCATTTAGGGAACTTAGTTTATAACCATTAGTCTCCACACACACACATAGTATAAGTAGTAACAATACTAGCATACAGGATCACTTAATACTTGTATACATAGCCATACATATACTTATTACGCGCATTATAGATATGGCGTCATCATCAGCACCACATATGATTGCACATGACGAGGAGGAGCCGATAGCTCCAGCACTACCCGCATCACCCCTATCAGTGACCGTAGAGTCACCTGACCGACATCCCCTACCGTATTATAGTCTAGGCTAAACCGTTTAAGTAAATGACCTATTATTCTCTATAACATTGAGCTCTGATACCAATATGTCACACCCCGAGACGAGCGGGCCGGATCGTGTTGCCAGTCAGGCGGAAGGTTCCCGGGGTGCGATATCGAGTGTGATAATCGTATGATCAGATTGTTTACATAGCATCAATGTTAAGATTAACTAAAGCACGATATAGCATTAAACTAGGATTACAAAGTTAAATTACAATTATCAATGTTTGGTAATTTAACTAAGTAAACCTATCAAAAGAATCAAATGTTTCTATCTAGTATCTGTACAAGGTATCAAAAACGACTCGCATCAATAACCAAGGTATGTGCTTTTCCAAAAGTCTACTAGGACCTCTAACTGGGCATCCTAGAATGCAATCCTGAACTTTAGCTTAATTCTGTGCATCACCTGAGAAAGCATATAAGAAAACAAAGTCAACACAACGGTTGTTGAGTTCATGTAGTTTTATATAAAAATAAATTTGAATAACCACTTGAATGACAACCTTAACCTCACCATTAACCACCTATACCATCTGATTCAATTTACTTATATATAGGGAATATGTAGGGTCGAACTTACCGCCCGCCCAGCCACCGTCCCACCACATACCAAACCACATAATATATTGTTCCTGGTGATAATTAAGCGTTTCATCCCACATATTTGATTCCATAACATCCGATTCATAAAATTCGACTACCCTGAAAATGTTTACCCTGATTCCCCAAATGACAACCTTAACCTCATTAACAACCACCTATGCTATCCAACCAAGTATGCTTATATGTAGGGCATATGTAGGGGACAAGCCCCAGCCACCATCCCACCACATACCGGGCTGCTTAACATATTGTTGTTAATGATAACTAAGCGTTTCATTACACACCATTGATCCATGACGTTTGATTATCCTAAAGATGTTTACCTTGATTTCCCCCAAATGAAACCTTAACCTCATTAACAACCACCTATGCTATCCAACCGAGTATGCTTATATATAGGGCATATGTACGGGACAAGCCCCAACCACCATCCCACCACATACCATGCTACTTAACATATTGTTGTTAATGAAAATTTCAAGTGTTTCAAGTATTCCAAACATATAAGTCTTTATAGAAATTTTGAGCATATGAGTCTTTCTAAGTTTAAATTTCAAGCTTACACAGGTATAGTTTTCATAAGCATTCCTAGTTTTAGTGTTAGTCTTTCTTATGCATTTAAAAGCTTCAAAAGTTTTAAGCAAATAAGTACAAGTGTAAACAGCATTAGCATTGAGTTTGTATCTTTAGCTTTAGCATATAGTTTAAGCATAGAGTTTGTAGCATTGACCTTAGCATCTAGTTTGAGCATAGTGTTTTGTAGCATAAATATCGAGCATATAGTTCAAGCCTTGAGTTTATAGCATAAGTATAAGCATCATAAATGAGTGTAAAAGCATTTAATAAACATTTGGATAATTGTTTAAAATGTATAACATGCTTCTCAGTCCCGGGTTAAAACAAATGGTTTGAAAAGGGACAAATGAACTCACCTTGGGTGTGTAGTGGTTGACTAAGTAAGAACAAGAATGAGCGCGCTCGTTCTTGTGTTTGTTATTATGTTCAAGATCCTGTATTGATTTCACGTGGATTGTAACTTATAAGTATATGTTGTAGGGATTGGTGTGCGCACAAATGTTAGTGTTAGCCCTAAAGTTGGCTAACACTGTGAGTCTCGGTCTTTATTCGGCCCTGACTTACTTGTTTTCACCTATTTGACTATAACATGTCTTCATATTGTATGTTAAGTTTACTCATTGTCATCGTTAGCCCCTTAATGGTTTGTGATGTCATAGTTGTGAGAATTAAAGTTTCGACATTGATTTTAAGTTCCTTCACCACCTTTGTAGTAAGTAGCATTTATAAAATCCATTTATGCATATAATCTTGTTTATAGGTTTAGCGTATTATGTAACCCCTTTTTAAATCATATGGGCCGAATGTGTTATATGGGCTTATTCCCAATGGAGTATTTGGGCCGTGTAGGTGTGTGGCCGAATATCAAAGGTGTGGGCCGAATCAAGAAGTCCTTGGGTCAATCAAGGTTATGTGTGGGCCAAATGATGGGTTGGGCCCAACAAGGAGTGGGTCTAGATAGGCACATGGATCCATTGTGTCCTTGGGCCGATCCATGGGCTTTAGCCATTCAAAATGAAACAACTATGTTATGGATCGACTATTGGGTTAGTTAGAAATTGTAAACTGGGCCGAAATGACCAACCGGCTAATCAGATGGGCTTAGACTACTTGGTGGGAGAATCAGTTCCATTTCCAGCAAACCTATCAATTATGTGGCATGAGGTTTGGCCCTGCCATGCCCCTGGAAAACCTATAGGTTCGTTTGTGGGGGGGGTTCGGCTAATATACAGGTTCGGATGAGGATAGTCTAGCCAACGAGGTTCACGATTAGATAGGTTCGGTCGTAGTATGGTGTGCATGAAGGTCCAGCTAGGGTTCGCCCATGCAACCCTTGCATGGTTCGGCTGAATTGGTTCGTGGGTAATGCAAACAGGGTTCGCTTGCTAGCATGGTTTCAATATACAGGTTTGGGAACACTAGGGTTCGTGAGCAATGTGAGGTTCGGCCATTAGGGTTCAGGGACTTCATGAAGTTCGCCCAATGATGATACACGAACCAAGGGTTCGTTTCTGATGCAAGGTTCGCCAAGGGGAAAGGTTCCCACCCCTATCCGGGTTCGGCCAGCCTTCGTCCCAGCCCAACAGGTTCGCCCACCTGTGTGCTCCACGAACCCTGCATCTCACCCTCATCATCGAGCTGTCGCAACGGTTCCATGGCTTCCTAACACTCATACTGGTTTGCCCCAAGCCGAAGAGTCTTCGAATGGCATCTTAGGGTAGAGGTGGTCACGGTTTTAAGGTGGGTAAACAAGGTGGTCGAACTAAAGTACAAAACCCTAGTTTTCCGAAAATTAAAGCTTCAATACCTCAAAATCAGCTGGCCAAATCAACAGAGCGGTTGTACTTTATGGTAGAGAATGATGAGAGCTTCGCGTGGACACCAAGAACGGCCGATTTCGTCAAGAAACGAGCAAGTTATGATCGTTTGAAGGGTGATTATCTTGGAGAGAGAGAATTCGGGAGAAAGTGTTTAGAGAGAGAGAGAAATAATAAAAGTGAGGTGAAAGCCTCATTTGAGGCTTTAAATACCCCGAGGGTATTCGGGTTCGTTTTGGTTGTTCGGTTTTCGTCTCTGTCGCGTTTCCGGATCGTAACGCGTGTAATATACGTGTTTTAAATAAAAGGCTCTTTTAATTTATTTTTGATGAGTTTCAAAATTGTAAAACGTTAAAATATTATATTTTATTAATTTATTATCGTTCGTTTTTCGTTTCCGTTTCGTTTCGTCAGAAAACGTCACTTACGCGTGTTTGCGTACAGAGCGCTAACTGTACGAACACGATCGTATGTTTCACTTTCTGATTTTGTTTTCTACTCTTCAGTCATCATTTCAGATCGTTAAACTTTCAGATCTATACGTACAAATCGTCACATGTACGGATAATTCGTCGGTTTAGCATTCTGTAACAACAACTGTTATAGTTTTGTTCTGTTTATCCTCGCATACATTTATACATGATAGCATCAAATCAAGCATGTGTGAACCTGTTCAGCGTTGTCTAATGTGTTTCTGACTGCTAAACCATGAGGTTTAATTCAGATTTCAGAACAATAGCATAATAGTTTAGTGTTTAGCATCGAGTGTCAATAGTATATACCTAGTTCACATAGTTTGTACTTGAGTTGCTGTTCAATTTACTGTGCAACTTACTGTTCCGGTAACGATTCCGGCACAGATGTTACAGTAGCGTAGTCAACAAGATGGATCGGGATATGACCCAGTTGATTGCACTATTTCAGGAGGCAAAGGACCGAGCTGCCATTACTGAAGC
Source organism: Mikania micrantha (assembly GCA_009363875.1). Taxonomy (NCBI): domain Eukaryota; kingdom Viridiplantae; phylum Streptophyta; class Magnoliopsida; order Asterales; family Asteraceae; genus Mikania; species Mikania micrantha. Next base: position 101,421,763 of record CM018692.1, on the reverse strand, counting down.
TAGAATCACAGAGCTAGAGGAGGTGGTTGCCAATCCAATCCCAGAAGAGCCTGACACTAAGGAAGAAGAACCTGCAGAGGATGTTGATTCTGATTCCACTATCGACGATGCGTCGGATTAACTTAGCATAGACCTAGTACGGACGAGTTGTGTCCCTGTACTAGATATTTTGGGATCTTAATGTTTTGGTATTAAATGAATTGTAACCATTACAACTTATTATATATCAAAACTATTGTCTATTATCGAAAATCTTGTCTATGCAAAACAATACATGTTTCCTTTTCGAACCAAACACACACATTACATTAATCCTTAGAAATATTCTAACGCTTATTCTCGTTAGGGGTGTCGTTCGGGTTGGTTTCTTGGGTTTCGGGTTGCTCGGGTCGGGTTATTCGGGTTTTTGTAATATGAAATTGGAACCGAGAACCGAACCATTTAACTTCGGTTTAATTGGTTCTCGGGTTTCGGTTATCGAGTTTAATTGGGTTGGGTTAAACGGTTTTCGGGTAATATTTGAAAAACTAATATTCTATTTTTTCAAACAAATAATATTAAAACATGTTTAACCAAAACATACATTTCCTTAAAAATTTCAAATGTTTAACCATAACACAACTAAAACGTGTTTAACCAAAACATGCATGTAACACGCCGCCCCAAATTGGAACAGGAAGTCACTTCAAATGTAAACAGAACACTAAAGTCAAAAACATATACTTAATTACTAAAATGAAAAACCAAGTTAAACCATCAGTTCATAACGTCTAAGTTTCTTAATCAAAATAAACTTAAAGAAATAAACTAAATAAAATACTTAAAGAAATAAAACTAAATAAAATCTCCAATGCATAGGTTCCGGTCTCTAGTTGCTCTTTTCACACAATCCCGATCATCCCTGATTACCTGCCGCGAAAACAAAGAAAGCGGCTGAGCTACAAGCTCAGTGCACAGATGCAGAGTACAAAAATAAATATAATAAGAATATCATATGAAAGAGATTTATAAAACAGATAAAGTTTAAGAAATGAAATTCACCATCGAATAATACCTCCACACCAGAGTAAGCAATGAAATAAGGCTGAATCAACAAAAGGGTTAGGGTAATTTGATACCGAGTAGCCTAAAACAAATATATCCAAATGCACACTCATCGTGCCAACATATCATATCTCATCATCACAAACATAATGATACATCGGTCGCGACTCCAGTGCCTCCAAAATCGGAAGGTGTGTATGGCACTACACAACTCGACCGCACAATAATCACATATCAAATCAAATCCTAGGATGCATCCATACGCCTCCCAAAATAATCCAAAGGCTCTCCCGCGAGCAAATAATCAAATACAAACGGGAGGCGCCGTGAACTGATCACACCGTCACGGATAGTGTCATGTCATTGGTCGCCACAATAACATGACTGTAGTACCTCTACAGGTAGTTGACCCGGAATCCCAATCTCCTGTCTACAAATCTAGTGTTCTAAGGTCGCACAATTGAACATATATCCAACCCCATCAAAGTATGTTCATCATGCACATAAGGAACCTAAGTTGAACAAAATCAAACCATAGCACGCAAGCGGTTTCATAACGTTTTTAAAAGCATATCATAATATAAGTTTTCTCAAAAGTCAAAAAAAATGGTTCAAACGCTCATAACAATTTTAACAAAATAATAGGAAGCGAGTTATACGATCAGATCATAGCCTGTGGATCAAACGTTCAAAAAGAGTATAATTTGAGCAAGCACTAAAATATAGGAGAACATCCGTACCTGTACGAGTGTCTAAAACTTCTAAGGTCTTAAAGTTCCACCGTCGTGTTCCACACTTCTACAACAAAATTTTGAGCCCACATTTAAAATTCCAATTCCTAATGATTTATATTCAAGTTCTGTTATTATTATGATTATTACGTATTTATTTACCTTATTTTAGCTTTAGATTATTAATAAATCAAGTGTTGCTTTAGTAACAAAGGTAAAACAAGAATTTGATTAAATGTTCATATGGTGAGGGTCTTGGTTTGCTGTACCAACACCTGGGAGACCACCAATGGTCAACCTAAATTTGGATCTTTAGAGAACAAGATAACTCAGAACAACAATTAGAAGGATTGGCTCAACAGGAACACTCATAACATGCTTATTTATTTACTCAGATTCTTTGACCCGTTTGCATAACTGGTATCTAACCACTTGTAATAATTTATATTATGACAGACTGAGTTACAGTTTCTCACCAGGCCACTCCCTATTCAATTCAGATAACCTCTTAATTAATTAACTCCTGAGTTTTGTGTAACATATATTTTTGATTTATTGGCCAATTTCAAACAGAAATCTTGAGTTCTTGTAATTTATCTTAGATTTATGGACTAGCTTGAGACTTTTGTTCTGGTGCACATTAAAGAATATACTAACTTGAGAAAAAAAACATAGAATAAGGAATTTTATATATATATATATATATATATATATATATATATATATATATATATATATGTATGTATATATGTATAGTAACCCTCCCTTATATCGTTAACCCGTGTTAACATTTTTTGCCCGAATCTTTGTTTTTTTTTCATGGTTTTTATTATACATAAATAAGGGGGTTTCTTTTTTGTGTTTTTGCTAATTTATCACCGTCTAGAAATTATTTACAAATGTAAGTTGATATAATTTTCTTACATTTAGTAAATGTTAGTAAATTACATCTACTTACATTTGTAAATAATTTCTAAACGGTGATGAATTAGCAAAAACACAAAAAAGAAACCCCCTATTTATGTATAATAAAAACCATGAAACAAAAAAAAAAGATTCGGGCAAAAAATGTCAGGTTAACACGGGTTAACGATATAAGGAAGGGTTAACATTTGAATCAACCCCTATATATATATAAAGCAGAGAGCTTTAACCCAATGAGATGCAACAAACCCAATGAAGTGCAATAAACGTTGATTTCTCTACCAGTGCCTAATTTTTGTTTGATTTTTTTTACTCCTAAACATCCTTACGAATATGCTGAAAACAAGAGCCAGTTAATTACCTTTGTTGGAACCAAGAGGGTTTCTGGATCTGTATAGCTTGGAACTAGATGTTAGATTCCTAATAACAATGGCAGATTAGAGCCGCCAATGCACCCTAGTAGTGGTGCTTCAACGACACAATGAGGTCCAACGAGAGGGTTGAGAGGGGTCTGTTCACCAGTTTTCATGAAATAGGTTTAGGATTTTTGGGGATCCATTTATTATGATTTTTATGAGCCCATGATCTTAGATTGTTTTGGTTGTTGGAGATAAGGGGAGGAGAAGAAGAAGGAGATGTGAATATTAGGTCAAATGCTATGTTTATATATTTATTTGTTTTTTTTTATCTTTTTTTTCTCTCTTCTTGTAAATAAATTTGGGTTATTTTAATGCATTTTTTCAACAATCTCAAAACATATATATGCTTTTAAAATTAAAAAATGTTACAGCCCCTTAGAACCCTAGTTCGGGTTTTACGGGTTTACCCGAATAAACCTCATGGGTACCCAAGGACCGAACAATTCTAAGTTTTCGGGTTCGAGTAATAGGCTTTTTCGGGATGGGTATTTTCGGGTTCGGGTTGGGGTTTTTCGGGTTGGTTCTTCGGGTTCGGGTAAAAAACACACCCCTAATTCTCGCTATGAAGATCATGGATGGAAGACGCGGAGGACGCTGAAACGCGGGAGGACGTGGAAACATCAACCTCACTGCAGCTTAATTGAACGCACTCATCAATGAGCGAGTTGAGGAGGCACTTGCTGCACGAGAGACTACCCGCAATCAAAATCAATCGAATCAAGGTGATGAATTAAATTTCCATACTCACCTTGTACAATGATCACTCATTCCAATTACAACATGTTTACTGGATTTTGAACCCAATTCCTTTCTTTGGATATCACACGAGCAAACCTTAACCCACCTCTCTGCGCATTCAAATCATTTCTGGATTGCAAACCTCACTCATTTAATGGAGAAGGCAGAGTTAGCCTTTTCCATGAGTAACTGCAGAAATGAGGACCGTGTTTAGCATCAAAGGTAAGGAGTCTCAGATACGAGCTTGAAGAATTTGAATTGGTGAAAAGGTTGCAAGATTCGATGCCCAAGTCGTTCCTTCAAATTGTTGCCCCAATTGAGCAATGTTTTGATTTGGAATCAATGTTATTTGATGAAGCCGTTGGAAGATTGAAGGCATACGAGGAGCGTATTAAAGGATGTGAAAAAATGGAGGATTCTCAAGGAAGTTTATTGTTGGCCAGAAAAGAAACACACGGTTGTGATCATTGTGGCTTTGGAAGTTCAAATCGGGATGACTTTGGACGTGGACAGGAAGAGGTCGTGGGTCTAGTAAAAGTTGGGATGGTAATGAAAGTATTCATTCAGTGGGATAAAAGTCATTTTAAATGTTACAAGTGTGGTGAACTTTGTCATAACAATAATGAGTGTCCGAAGTGGGAGAAGGAGGCTAACTTGATTCGTGTTGATGACGATGAACCAACATTTCTGTGAAATGAATGATATGAACAAATCGATTAAGGGGTGACTGTTGAGTTAATCGGTTGTTCATGGGCATGGATCATGGGTCATATGGGTATAGTATATGAGCATGCTTTTAATATTAAATAATAATTTAGAATGGATAAAAGGTGTGACCGATAGGGGTGTTCAAATTCGGATATCCGGAGGTTCGGATATCCGAATTTCGGATATCCGAAAATTTCGGATAGTGGTTTTCACTATCCGAATCCGAATCCGAAATTTCGGATATCCGAACTTCGGATATCCGAACTTCGGATATCCGAACTTCGGATATCCGAACTTCGGATATCCGAACTTCGGATCCGAAAGTTTTCCGGATATCCGAAAAAATATCCGAATATCCGAAAAAAATTAACTATTTTGGATAGTTCGGATATCCGAACTATCCGAAATTTTTCAAAATTACTATCCGAATCCGAATTTCCGGATATCCGGACCTCCGGATATTTCGGATACGGATTTTCGGATATTTCGATTTCGGATTCGGATACGGATTTTTTTGAACACCCCTAGTGACCGATTCTTGGGATTGTGGACATATTTTTATTGTTTTTTTTACGCCTACGTTTTCTTTTCTGTAAAGGCTTTTTATAGCCTCATTATGTCATTGAATAATGCAATGCTTTACTTTGTTTTTTCCATGGTTGTAAAAGTCGCTAGGCGCTAGTCGGGCGGCGAGGTAACGCCTAGGGATTAATCAGGATTAATCGGCGTTAGGCGGATTGGAATTTTTATATGTAATTTTACAAATATATATTATATACACATATTAATATCAATAATTTAATATAATACTTCAAATAATTTAAAAAATAAACTTAAACATACTAAGTCAAGTATTTCAAAATTCAAATTTAAACTCTGAGTTCAAAGTTTAGAAATGAATTTCGATGTTAAGTGGCTAGATTTGATGTTTTAGAGACATATTTAGGATTTTGGGTTGACAAATGTATATATAATCATGAAATCGGTCCTTTTTTACCAGAAAAACTTCAAAAAAATTAAAAAAAAGTAAAAAATCTGATTAATCCGCCTAGGAACCGCCTAGTAGAGGTGGCCATCCAAACCGGTTCCAGGACCCGACCCGGTGGACCCGACCCGGAACCGAACCGGTTCCTACCTGATTTTTTCAAGAACCGATCCCTACCCGGTAGTACCAAAAAGTTAGGACCCGGTTCCACGTTTTTCCCACTCGACCGGTTAGTACCCGGACCCGAACAGGAACCGGTTCCTACCCGGAACCGATTGGAACCGGTTATAGCCGTTATATCGAATTTGAACGTTGGAGATCCATTTCTAGCCGTTTTTTGACCGTTTGGAGCTCAAATCTAGCTGTTTTTAACCCCCTAAACTAGTATAAATAGGTATTGGGTGGTATGGAGTGATCACACAACTCAAAACACAATCCCGAACGCGAAAAAACGCTCTTTATACGTGCTTGTTTAGTCTCCAAATCTCGTTTTGGTTTTTCGTTTTCTCGTTTCCTACTCTCAAAGTCTCAATACTCTTTATAAATTTCCCTTGTTATCATGGATGCTTCACATTCTTCTGTCGGTCAAGGTTTCAACACTGGACCATCATTTGTTCGTGTTATTGAACACAATCGGAACCCGGAGATATGGTGCAATTGGGATTTGGTCAAGCTTAGTGATGGTTCTATAAAAGCTCGTTGCAAGTATTGTGGAATATATTTAGGGAAAGAATCGAATTCGAATTTGAAGAAAACACATCAACAAACCGTTTTGCAAGGCGTTGTAAAAGGATCCCGAGTCTCAACAAACGCAAATGGATGTTGAAGGTGAAATATTTAATTATGACCTTGATCGGGTTCGGGATCGAATGGCGAAGTTCGTGATTCAAGAGGCGTTGCCGTTTAGCTATTTCGACAACCCTCGGTTATCAAACATGATTCGGGAGACGCTTCAACCACGCTACACCCACGTAAGTCGACAAACTCTTAGACGTCATTGTTTAAAGATGTGGAAACATGCCAAACATGAACTAGTTGCATATTTTGAAAATTTAAATACGGGGTTAACTTAACTAGTGATGTTTGGTCGGCTCCACATAATCTACCCGAATCCTACCTTTGCGTCACCGCTCATTGGGTAGAACCGTCATCATGGATAATGATGAAACGCACCATTGCTTTTGAACTTTTTCCGTATCCACATACCGGTGAACTTTTATTTCAAATTTTAGATTATGTAATAACGACGTTTAAGTTAGAAAAAAAAATATTTTCGATGACATTTGATAACGCTTCAAACAATACGACGGCGGTTGAAAAATTATAACTAAAATATTTGTCATTATGTAATGGTGCATTTTTTCACTCAAGATGTGTTGCACATATAATAAATTTAATTGTGCAAGACGGTATTGGCACTGATGATGTTACAACATTTATAAATGTTTGTCGACAAATGCTACATGATATTTTTAAAAAGAGCCGGGCACGACATATAGCATATAGGAAATTTTGTAAAAATACGGGGATGATTTCTTTGGGTGCAAATTGGGATGTACCTCATAGATGGAATTCCACTTGTCTAATGCTTAAAAGTGCTTTACGACAAAAAGATACTTTGCAAATGTTTCATGCAAGTCTCGTCGACCGGAGTTATGTCGACGCATTTTTGGATAGTTCTTGGGATAATATCCAATTATTATCTTAATTTCTTGAAGTTTTTAAATCATCAACTACTAAACTATCATGGACTTATTACCCGACTAGTTCTTTGGTTCTTTCGGAGTTATTTTTAATGGTTACAAACTTTAAAAATTTTGAAAATAAAAATGAAATGTTTTCTAACATGATATTACCGATGCGAAATGAATTACTAAAGTATTTTCTTGACTTACCACCCATTTTTACTTGCGCGGCCGCTTTAAACCCAATTTTAAATGTTACGGGGGTGGAATGCTTGATAGATGAAATTTATGACACTCTTGACATACACGAGATATACCCAAGCTTTTCAACCGAAGCAAAAAATGTTTTTAATAATAATTTAAAATCTATGTTTGACTTTTATTTGATTAAATATGGTGGAAACATACATATGCCCACCCCTGGTTCCTCATCAAGTTCGAGTGCTTCTCGAGCACAAGATCCGATGGTTAACCTATTGAACACGGTTCGAAACATCACGGCTAAACGTCAAAGGGGTAATACCCCTTCAAGCAAACTCGGCCGGTATAGTGGTACGGATTACGTATCTGATATGACGGCCAAGTCATATCGCAATTTTGATATTTTGGCTTGGTGGAAAGCAAAGGAATCCGAGTTTCCGATTCTTGCCGCCATGGCCCGTGATTTACTAACTGTCCAAGCTTCCACGGTAGCTTCAGAATCTGCATTTTCTCTTAGTGGCAGGGTCTTGTCGTTAAGAAGAACAAAACTCACTCCTGAGTCGGTAGAAATGTGCATATGTTTAAAGGATCATTTGGACTCGATCGATCGTATTCAAGATCAAACAACCCTCGAAGATGAAACATCCATTGAAGTAAAAGTACATGATGAAGAAGTTGAAGAAGGCTTATCACTCGGCTATCCGACGAAGAACTCGCATTTGAAGGTAACTTCAGTCGTTCGCAACAAAACAACACAAATCTTTGATTTTAATGTTTTATTAGTTGTTTGTAACTTTTCTTTCGTTTTTAAACTACTTAAAATAATTAATGAATTTATGTTTGTTTTTAACATTTGTTATTATTAACCAATTCAAACATTTAACTAATAATTAATTAATAAACCCTAATTAAACCTTAAACAAATCAAACCTAATAAAACCTTAAACTTATCAAACATTTAACTAATAATCAATTAATAAACCCTAATTAAACCTTAAACAAATGAAACCTAATAAAACCTTAAACTTATCAAACATTTAACTAATAATTAATTAATAAAACCTAATTAAACCTTAAAAGAAATCAAACATAATAAAACCTTAAACTTATCAAACATTTAACTAATAATTAATTAATAAACCCTAATTAAACCTTAAACAAATCAAACCTAATAAAACCTTAAACTTATCAAACATTTAACTAATAATTAATTAATAAACCCTAATTAAACCTTAAACAAATAAAATTACATAATAGTTTAAGGTTTTATTTGTTTAAGATTAAATTCTTTGATTTGTTTAAGGTTTATTAATAAGTTTAAGGTTTTATTAGGGTTTATTAATTATTAGTTTAAGGTTTTATTAGGGTTTATAAATTATTAGTTTATAGTTTAAGGGAAAAAAACAAGTGGAACCGGTTTGGAACCGGTTCTAAAACAGGAACCGGTTTAGGACCCTACCCTAACCGGGTACACCGAATAGGGTCTTTTGGGAGTGGAACCGGGTACGGAACCGGTTCGGGTCTTAGGTGGAACCGGTTTGGAACCGGTTCCGATTCTTGAAAAAAAACCGGTTTGGCCACCTTTACCGCCTAGCGCCTAGGAACCGCCTAGCGCCTAGGCGGCTGCCTAGGCCGATTTTTACAACACTGGTTTTTTCTCTCTGTACTTGTATTCCCAAAAGCAACCATGAGAGTATAATTTCTTTTCCACCTTCATGTCTAATACACATATTTGGGTTTGTGTTTTTTGTTTTTATAAGGCTTTATACTCAACATAATCATATTAATTAAGAAAATCATATTTGCATTTGCGGAAGCGTTAAGATATATCATGATTTTGCTCAAAAAAATTTCCAAAATAGGCATCCTGATACAAATGAATAAACAAATCACATCCACAGGGTGTTTAGAAATCGAACTTAATCGAAGATGACCAAAAACACACCGTGGATCCTACAGCAGTCTCGCTAGATGACCAAATCATGATTCACGATCACTATCGTCGAAAAAAGCAGCAACCTAGTGATTTAAAACCACCTAGGGTGGTGCTACACATGTGGTGGTTCTTGGTGGTGTTAGGCCGAAGCCAAGGAGAGGGGAGGGAGTGCGGCTGAGTGAGAGGGAGTGAGGGAGAGAGTTTAGGGTTTTTCAAAAATGAAAAACTTGGTTGTTAGATCTAGATTATAACCTTTTACTTATTCAAATCATATTTACACTCTAACGCCCGCAATTTATTTACATAAACTTCCCTCTAGTAATTAACCATTTAATTACAACTCTTTTGTTTTACTAACCAATCATTTAATTAGTAATATTAGTTAAATATCTAAAGTTTAACTAATTAAACTTTGCCAATTTAATTTTAATTAATTATAACTATAATTAGTTCCTCCATAACATTATTATTTCATAAATAATAAAACCACCGGCCTGTATCATCGGGAGCGTGCCGAGCCCACGCCTGAACGTCTTACCACTCGGTTGGGTGAGGGTTCGCTGACCTACTCACGTTCCTCCTCTTCTTGTATTGTTTATGAATCTTAACCCCAAAATAGAAAAACCCTAATTCTATCTTAGACTCAATTCGATCCTATGTGAGACTATGAGTCCTTTTAGCGTTAAGGCTTTAGATCCTCGTGAACTAATGAGTAAGATGAAATAATGGATTGCTTGGTATTTGAACATTTAGAATGAGTCTGAGCTCAAGAATAGTCGCGGTTGGCTTGAATCTCGATTCTACGATTTAGGCGATCTCAGAAGGGTTTTGTGAATTCGTATGATTCAAAGAGAGTGCGCAAGATTATGTATGTATTCAATTTTGTGAAATTGTATCGGTTATACATGATTTCTATTTCGGTTGTTGATGAGTTGTTCACTATGACATTAACGCATTAATTGATAATTATATTGGAATTTTTCGTATGATTAGGATCTTGATTTGAGGGAAAAACATGTAGCGCTTTAAAATTTGAATTTGTTAGGCGCCTTGACTGATTTTGAGTTTGAATTGGAGACCATGGGTCTTGAACGGTTGATCGGAGAAGAAGGGAAAAGGGATTTCCTTGTTTACGTCTTTGGCCCCTCATATTCCAGTTATTTTTAAAATTTCTCAACACTCATATTCAGGTTTCATGAAATGTCAAATTTGGTCCTACCGATTTTAGTTTCTATTATTTTATGTTTAAACATAGTATTTTATAAAATTTTACAACATTTTAGTATAGTAGAACTTTATAAATTTTGAGATTTCTATTTAATATAAATCTTATAATGTTTTAATATCTTATTATTATAAATATTATTATTACTATTATTATGTATGTGTAGGGTAGGGTTATAATAAAAAGGGATAGATCGGTGAGAAGTGTGAGAAGGATTGTTGGCCATTAAATACATAATTTAATGGTTGAGATGAAAATTGTATTAAAAAGTTAATGAAAGAGTACTTTAGTCATAGACACTTTTATTGACTTTTTATCTTGTTCCCCCAATTTTTTGAAACAACCATAACTTTTATATACAATATTATTTTTTTTTTAAAAAATACTGCATCAAAAAAGCGAGCATTTTTTAATCTTTAAAACGAGTATAGTATTGTTATATAAAAAATAAAAAAATACGTTTTCCTCCACCTTTTATATTTGTAATGCGTCATTGTGTCTTTTTGTTTGTGATTGTTTCTTTTTGTTCGATGTTGTGTCTAACTACTTTTTTCTATAAAATGATGAGCTTTAAAGATAATATTGGCGAAACAATGACCTGAATGTAAAACACAATGACCTAAACGTAAAACACAATAATGAGTATATTACGTAGCCACTTGAACGTAATACACAACTATGAGTATATTACACAATAACCTGAACGTAGAACATAACTATGGATATATTAAACAATGACATCAACGTAAGACACAATGATGCATAACAATGATTAATATATTACACAATAATATGACCTGAATGTAAAACACAATGACCTAAACGTAAAACACAATAATGAGTATATTACGCAGCCACTTGAACGTAATACACAACAATAAGTATATTACACAATAACCTGAACATAGAACATAACTATGGATATATTAAACAATGACATGAACGTAAAACACAATGATGCGTATATTACACAATGACCTTAACGTAAAACATGATAATGATTATTACACAATAACCTGAACGTAAGACACAATGATGCATAACAATGATTAATATATTACATAATGATATGAACGTAAGACAAAATGATGAATATATTACACAATGTTCTGAACATAAAACACAATGATGAATAAATTAAACGTTGATCTAAACATAAAATACAATGAAGAAAATGTATTTTACAAAAAATTAAAACAATTTATGTTTTTTAAAATTATGAGTTTTAAAAACATAATGGTGAAATAACACAATTACGTACTTTTAATAAATAAAACATAAAAAATAAATAAGAACAATTTATTCAATGCATAAAAAACATTAACAAAATAACACAAGATATAAAAAAGAAAACACAATAATAAAAACATTAAACACAATGACCTGAAGCATTAAACACAATGACTTGAAATATTAAAAAAATTGACCAAAATACTCTTTTTATAAAATTAGAGAAATGCCACTTGTCATCTATATAATCATTCTCACCCTTTTCACCAATCTAATCATTTTTACTTGAACCTAATCCTGTATGTGTATATACATTTATATATATGTATGTATTCATACATACACATAATACATCAAAAAAAGATTTTTGAAATTGTCTTATCTTATTAAAATTAATTATTTTGTTTATTAAATCTTAATAAAATTTGTTGTCATATTATGTTTATATATATATATATATACATATAATGTATATATCTTTGTAATATACTAGGTTATTAACCCGTGTGATACACAAATTTAATATAAAATATTAAATAGTTAGTAATGAGAATTTAGAAATTATAATACGATATTTTGATATTAAATGATTAATTTGCATATTAATAAATATTTTAAGTAATAAAAAAATAACTAAAAAATTTAGTCCATATATAAATGATATGTGACCTTTAAATGTGCAACAATTGATATCATTGAAATTACTGACTTTATCATTTTTATTATTTCAGTGTTAAACATAACGCTCAAAAAATGTAACTTTCTTTATCATTTTTATTATTTTAGTTTCTAAATAAATTAAAAAAACATCATTTGTTTTATAAGATAAAGATAAAAAATATATTAATTATTATTATTATTATTTAATAAGAGAAATAATTTATTTAATAAGAGAAAATATAATTATTTAATATGAGAGAGAATTAAGTAAAATGATAAGGAATTCAGAAGTGACAATAATGATGTAAGAAGGTGACTAGTGACAATAGTAGTGTTAGAAGGTGACAATTGTAAAATTGTTACTCTTTTATTATAGAGCATAGTATGTTCAAAGAATACCATAAGCAGGGGCGGCCCGGGGGAGGGGCAAACCCGACCTCCGTCCAGGGCCCAATTTTTCGAGGGGCACATTTTTATACATGTATTTATATATATACTAAGTTATAAACCCGAGTATTACACGGGTTTGAGTAACAAATAACTCAGTTAAATCTATTTATGATGAATTACGTAATCAATTGTATATAAATACATTTTATAATTACAAATTGGGCCCATTTCATTTCTCAAAAGCCCTTTATCCTAACCGGCTCCATGTACGCTCACGTTCAAGAAGAAATTGAAATTCAAAATCCCAAGAAATTGGGCCCATGGATTTACAGTTTACTGATTATGACCGCCACCAGGGGCTCTGCCCCTTGGACCCCGCAAGGGGCGCTGCCCCTAGGACCCCGCAAGGGGGCGCGACCCCCTTGACCCCTGCTTGGTCAAGAGCTTTGAATGCGTTAGGGGCATTTTTCCCCGACTCGTCCTTGCCACCCTATTTCTCAGGGCCGCCCCTGACCATAAGCTTTACTTTATTATGTTTTAGCACATTGATGATTCGAATTCGAACTTGTAAACCCTAGGGATTCTATCAATGAGAAATCCATATGAAAGTAGGAGCAACGAAAAACCAAATGTTAATGAATTACGTGTGTATGGACATGTAGTTGCTCATGGAAGACAGACTTGGATGGCAGATCAAAAAAGATGGTGATTATAAGGTTATTCAATTCATGGTAATGGGTACATATTGTACAATCCAATGACCAAAAAATTTGAATCTCATAGGAAAAAGCAACTATATGTGATGAACCAAATTATAGCGGATTTGGTTATCGACAACACAAACAATGTATAAATGATAATCCCATTCATTAACCAGAAGCATTACAGACACCAACCCTTTTGGGGGACACAAGGTCATACGAGGAATTGCAAGTGGAAACTCCTAACAAAGTATTACAAACAAATAGCGGGACATGAGACTAAATCTAAGAGAGTTTTGATCCTGCTTTCGGGCGTAAGGACCTTCTCCTTTTCTCTGGAAACGGACACTCTCTTTAGTGTGTGTTTTATAAGTGGTTCCACTGTATTCCCTCTTTAATGTTTGTTCTGTAAGTGGTTGGTTCGTATTCCCTCTTTAATGTTTGTTCTGTAAGTGGTTGGTTCGTATTCCCTTCCTCTTTAATGCTCCTGTATCTTCCTTTTATAGTTCTCCTTCCTGGTCCTTCCCCACGGGTCTCTTTATGCGTCCTCCGGGTTATTGTCCTCCGGGTAAGGACATTCTGCCAATTCTTTGATTGATGTGTATCTGGCTTTCTTTTCATCTGCCGTATACCATGCTACTTCATTAATTAGCCATGGCTTTCATTAAATGCTCCACCAGGTCATGATCATGCTTATTTAATGCAACCATGCTTCATTTATTATGGTGGCAGCCCCATGTGCCGTCATCAAGTCCCCCAGTTCAGTTGGTGCCCCTCTTTAGGGGTCACCTTCTGAACTTGTAAGGTCCATCCCTGATACACTCTGCGTTTTACCTATCTCTCTCTTTTCTTTTCTTTTTTGTAAGGGAATATGCACCTTTTGTGTGGCATTGGTATGCCTTTGATCACTCTAAGGTTTTATGCATTTGATTTTTATATTTCTTTGTGTACGTACGTTGTCGGGGACCCTTTTCTAAAGCCGGTTACCCGTTGCCTCTTTTTCTGAGGTATGCATGCTTTCTTTTCTTTTCTTTTCTTTTTTTTTTCGCACGAGATGGGATTGATTCCTTCCCTGAAATGCATTCAGCTGTATTTTTAATGAGACTATTGTTGTCACTTTTCTTTGTGTTCCGGTTCGGCTAGCCTTACAAGGCTTTCCACCGCTTTCACCCTAGTTTGGGTGTTTGGAATTTCACCAATAGATTTTCTTTATTTTGGTGTTATTGGGTGGCCCTTACAAGGATTTCCACCGTTTTCACCCTACTTTTAGTTGTTTCAAATTTTACCAATGGATTTTCCTTATTTTGGTGTTATTGGGTGGTCCTTACAAGGATTTCCACCGTTTTCACCCTATTTTTGGGTGTTTCGAATTTCACCAAAGGATTTTCCTTATTTTGGTGTTATTGGGTAGCCTTTACAAGGCGTTGCACCCTATTTTTGGGTGTTGCTTTCTTTTTATAGAAAGTCTTTAAGTTTTTAACTTTCCATATGGCTTTTTAAAGTGCCAACATGAGACCTTGCTTTCTTCTTTAGAAAGTCTTATGTTTTTTAGCTTCTCAGAAGAATACTGCACTCATATATAAGGGTTCATGTATTCGTATGTAGGGATTTATGGCCGGTGTTGATGCGACATGCCATGATCGCCAATTTAGGAAGCATTGAACTTATAACATCAAACTAAATTGATCAAGGCTGTATATATTTATGTATGCTCTTTCGTATTAGAGTATGTTTTGTTTTGTCCATATTTTGAACACAAATATTCATGGAATAAATCTTTAAATAGAGTTAATCATGACAACATATTACTGTCAAATACTTTTTTTTATTCCAAAGTATTAGTTGTAGCATTTAAAATAGATTTATATAAATCTTTTGAGTATAATGACGGGATGGGCCCTGCCCTCTTTGGTTGTTTTGTAGTTAAAAGAAAGGAATAAAGCTGCTTATTTGAACCATGCTCTTGCAACCATTATGATAGTAGGTGCTACTACTTTTTCGAAGTGAAACATTTACGAGTAAAAGTATCATGAATTAGATATTTACATATGTATATCAGTATGAGTAAGAGCCATAAAACCTTATCATTATATATTGCTTGTATTGTTTTCAACCCTCTTTTTTACTCTTCATTTAGTTTGTTTTATGCTTTTCTTTCTGTTTCCTTTTTTTCAATATAAATTGGTCTATATGATTTGTAAGATATCACAATCCTTGGTGAGTTGGTGTAAGTGGTGTCTTTTCTTTTCTTTTCTTTTTTTTTACTTGATGGGCATACGTTTACACTTAGATATCACAACCCACGTAAAAGGGAAGGAACTTAAGCATAATCAGAGCTGTTGAAAGCTGGATTTTAATCCTAGTGAGAGGTAAGTAACTTGAACAGAATCATATCTGCTGAAACTAGACTCATGAGTCCTTGCAAGGGTAAGGGACTTGAGCAAATCATAATTGATAGACTCTTCCGTCTTCGTAAAGGTAAGAGACTTGAACAATAATCATACATGTTGGCGTAAGATCCCTGTAAGTGTAAGGGTAAGGGACTACATTCGGTCCTCGTAAGCGTAAGAGACTACATTTGGTCCTCGTAAGGGTAAGGGACTACATTCAGTCCCCGTAAGAGTAAGGGACTACGTCATGTCCATGTAAGGATTAGGGACTACATTCGGTCCACGTAAGAGTAAGGGACTACATAATGTCCATGTAAGGGTAAGGGACTACATAATGTCCATGTTAGAGTAAGGGACTACATAATGTCCATGTAAGAGTAAGGGACTACATAATGTCCACGTAAGGGTAAGGAAGTATATTCCGTCCCTATAAGGTTAAGGGACTAAATTTCGTCCCCGTAAGGGTAAGGGAGTATATTCCGCCTCTGTAAGGGTAAGGAACTATGTCCCAGTAAGAAACTCGAGAATGCCTTTTATCCTGTAAGGTCCTTTAAAATGTCTATGTCTGATGTGTTAATTTGCAACCCTCTTGATTATTTAAAGAGTATTTGCTATAATAGTTAAGTACATGACACAGTAAAACGGTACTTGATACAGTAGAAAAATCTTCAAAGATTTGATGTCAACTTTGATAAAGTTGATACAGTAAATTGTACTTAAAAAGTACTTTTTTACTTTTGTTAATTTTATTTCTCTTTTCTTCTTTCTTTTTCTTTTTATTTGAACGTACTTATATAAGTATTTTTCTTTTTTACTTTTTACTTTATTTCTTTATTTTTTTCATATATAGAAATCTGTGCACCTAGAATGGTGTCTAAAATATTTTCAACTATGTTTCTTTTTTATTATCTAAAGTACTTTTCTCTCTTTTTTTATAGCGATAGGTCACCTCATAATTTTTTATTATGAAACTTTCTTTCATTGCAAGATGGTTCAATTAATAATATATATATATATACTTTTTTTTATTGATCATAAGATAAAGCAAAAATCACTAAAAAATATATTAAGTTGGTTTAGCATTAGAACCTGGCGTAAGGAGCTTGAGATTAGTTAGAATTCTTGAAGAAAAGGCTTTGTATCCTGTAAGGACCTCGTGAATGCCTCAAAATATTGACAAATCTTCTCTGATCTTTAACGAAAAGTTAAGTTATGTTTCTCATAAGGGCTTGAGAATATAACCAACATATCCATGCATCGATTTAGTAAATAAAACCTCGTAAGGGTCTCATAAGGGCCATAACTTCTTAATAAAATACTTCATAATCCGTAAGGACGTTAAGAATGTCTCAATATACAACATATTTGCCTTGAATCTTCAAAGAGGAGCATACATATGCTACTTATCTGTATTTGAGAGCACATATATGCCTAAAAAATCTTCATTTTTGTGCATCGATCGATAATACTCGTTTGGTCCATTGGTCCATGATGCAGACCGCCGGTTAATGGTCTTGAAACATGGTCGGATGTGTACAAAATCTTCATCTGACCCTTCAGACATTTTGAGTTGAAAACCCAGCGTGCTCCGAGTCGGGGTTGATCACTTCTTACCAGAGCTTTTAGTAACCAGGCTCTAGGGTGTAGAACGAGCGTTATCATTAGCCATGTCGTGTGATTATGTGTGTCAACTGGTGACCCGAAAGCGGGTCCCACGGATGGCGCCAAATGATGAACCAAATTATAGCGGATTTGGTTATCGACAACACAAACAATGTATAAATGATAATCCCATTCATTAACCAGAAGCATTACAGACACCAACCCTTTTGGGGGACACAAGGTCATACGAGGAATTTCAAGGGGAAACTCTTTACAAAGTATTACAAACAAATAGCAGGACATGAGACTAAATCTAAGAGAGTTTTGATCCTGCTTTCGGGCGTAAGGACCTTCTCCTTTTCTCTGGAAACGGACACTCTCTTTAGTGTGTGTTTTATAAGTGGTTCCACTGTATTCCCTCTTTAATGTTTGTTCTGTAAGTGGTTGGTTCGTATTCCCTCTTTAATGTTTGTTCTGTAAGTGGTTGGTTCGTATTCCCTTCCTCTTTAATGCTCCTGTATCTTCCTTTTATAGTTCTCCTTCCTGGTCCTTCCCCACGGGTCTCTTTATGCGTCCTCCGGGTTATTGTCCTCTGGGTAAGGACCTTCTGCCAATTCTTTGATTGATGTGTAACTGGCTTTCTTTTCATCTGCCGTATACCATGCTACTTCATTAATTAGCCATGGCTTTCATTAAATGCTCCACCAGGTCATGATCATGCTTATTTAATGCAACCATGCTTCATTTATTATGGTGGCAGCCCCATGTGCCGTCATCAATATGTGTTGAAGAAGGAAAATGGGAATGAAAAGAAACTCACAACTTTGATGAGTCAGCCTATGAAAGAGACGTTTGTTCCAGTTGCTCATTTTGAAACAATCAGAATGATTCTAGTTGTTGCTACCATGAAGAGTTGGTTGATACATCAATTAGATGTGAAATCAACCTTTCTAAATGAAGAATTTACAGAAGATGTATATATGGTACAACAAGGAGGCTATGAGGTTCAAGGTGAAGATAATTGTTAGGATATATATTTACGAATCCGATAAATTAATGTGACTAAATGAGCTGTGACCCGTAAGAGTTACAACGTGGCAACAAACATTAAATCCAATTAATTTAATTAAGTGTTATAAACGAATTCATTACTTATAATTGTTATAAATTTTATAAGTTTGATTACTTATATTAATTAAACTGATGATGTTGGATTGGTGTTGCGTATTGAACCTAAAATAACTCGATTGACCATTAGGGACCAAAAGTGATTAAGATTAAATAAAAAATAATTGATTAGGAGATATAAATCTCCTAGGCCCTAGCCCTTCTTTCTTGGTGCGACACAACAGACCCAAAGAAAGAATACCTATTTTGTTATTGTTTTGCCGTCAAAACCAAAGGAGAGGATTTTTCTATTTTTTTTTTTTGTGCTTCCATCGCACAACACAACAAAAGGACAAAAGGTATCCGATTGTGGCTTCCGGTCTATCACCACAAGCCATCTCCTGCTACTATCATGAACAAGGAACTCATTCATGATCGTGTTCTAGCATCCATTCATTGAACCTCGGTGTGTCAAATGTGTCTTATTGGTAGATTAAGTTTTATATTCTTGTTTTTATGTTTTGTAACATTGATCCTCATTAGGAATTTTAGCCGTGAAAAGTTTGAAACCCTAATTCCAATACGTTATATTAAGGCATTGTTTATTTAACTTTAAAAGACTTTTTGTTAAAAGTGTTTATTAACTTATGACTTTTTGAAATAAAGTTTTTAAAAATGTGTTTAAATTAGCTTTTCCAAATGACCAAAAAGGACGTTTTTATATTGACGACCATTTTAAGTTTATGGGTAACGATGGTGAGTTGCGAAAAATGGAGGTGGGTGGTGCGAAGGTGGGTGGTGGTGATGGAGGTGGGTGATAGTGGCGGGTGGCGGTGGGTGGCAGCATTCGCGGTGTGTGACATTGTTGGTGGTGGGTGGTGGTGCCTAGCAGTGGCGGGTGGCGATGGGCAGTGGCCGACGGTGTAAGTGCGTGTAAGATTGGATAAAGGATAAATAATGAGAGTAGATTTGTAATTTTATGTCAATAAGTCATAAATAATTTTGAGAAGCAAGAATTTTTACCTTTTGAAAAACAAATTATCACCTTTTTACAAAAACTCATTTTCAAAAGCTTTTTTATGTTTGTCAAATATTTTTTTTAACTTATTGGTCTTTTGAAAAAAGCCAATAAGTCAGTAAGTCATTTAAAAATGAAATCTCAAATAGGTCCTAAATATGAATTTAATACATTAGTTTGTCAAACTAGTATTTACCTAAACGTCAAACCGAAAACCACTTTTGATTCCTGTCAATAATAAGGTCTCACATCTTCATAAAGCTTTATACGGATTGAAGAAAGCTCCTAAAGCCTCGTCCTCCAACATTGTATGTTATACAATCCTCTGCTGATATTATCTAGTATGTCTTTTTGTTGAGCTAAAAATGTCGCCTAACATTTGTTTAAACTTATCATTTGTTTCTTCCATAGTTTTTATCATGTCTTGAACCACCAAATTAATGATGTGTGCAACACAGACTATGAAAAAAATACCTTCGCAAATAGGTTTAAAACTTAAAATCAGTTGTTGGACTTCACACGTATTATTCAATGTGTTATTAAATGAGATTGAAAATATTTTGTTTTTCAATTTAAAAGTTTATATAACTTTGTCTAAAATGTTAAATAAATTCTCACTCGATTAAGGATAATCAAATAACTCAAAAGCGACAGTACATTTCATTAATTGCCACGTACTGGGTTGTGTCCCATGAGTGGTAACACAAATGCACGAGTCTGGTGAACCGTATGGAGACGACCAAACATCACACGTTAAATTAACACCGGTTTGTAAGTTTTCAAAATGAAAAATAAGTTCATTTTTATCCTTTTTCCACATTTTTAAACAAACTCTTCTAATGGTAGAACGACTTACGTGTACATAACGAGGTTGAAGTGTTTGTTGGATAAGTCGAGTTAGACGAGGGTTGTCGAAGTGGTTAATTGGCAAACTTTGTTGAATCACGAATTGCGCCATGTGCTCCTGAAGCACATCAACGCTATAAGCAAAAATACTTCCATCGTTTGTAATCGTAGGTTGATCTCTGGGTCCTTCGTTCTTCAAAGCTTTGCAATATTTGTAATTGTGATAATTTTTATAAGTACTATTGGCATTGTGTTTGAAAAAACTACCACATATATAGCTTGCATCCAGATTTGTTCAGACCACTAGACATTTTACGCAAGTTGTAATTTTTTCAAATTCCCAGATTCCTCTTTGTAGGAATAACTTCAACAACTTGAACGTTAGTTGAAGTACCACAACCAACCAAATATTGAGCACTTAATAAAGCTATTGGTGAGCGGTTTTACGTTTTGAGAGTTTAGAGATCGTTTTTTACTTTTTGAGAGTTTAGAAAGCGTTTGAGAAATGTGTGATTGAACCTTAACAACCACAACTTATATATACTAAACATTTGGGGGCCAAAATGAAAAAAAAAAACCCAAAAACTGATCAAAAGGAACCTCCAACGGCTATTTTTTCGGAAAAAAACGGTCAAAAAAATTCTAGCCGTTAAAACCAGTTTAGGAAATCAGTTTTGGAACCGATCCGGTTTAGGAACTAATTTTAACCGGTAAAATCTCGAATTGGTTCCAAACAGGCGGTTCGGACCGGTTTGTGAACCGGTTTGGCTAAAACCGGTTTTATTCGAAAGTGGACCTGTTTGAGAATCCGAAATGTTTTTTTGTACAAGTCTAATTTTGTGTTATACAATTAATCCTCTGCTGTTAGATTATCTTGATAAAGTTGGATATGGGTCATGGGTCGGAAACGGGTCACTTTCGAATGGTCATGTTTTTTTGTAAAAGTCTAACTTTCCCTAATGTTGGATATGGGTCATGTTTGATTATTTGTAGGGAAAGTTAGTCCATGTTTTGCATAGTGGGTTGGTTAGTGGTTTAGAATGTTTTCCTTTATTTAATTGTTTTAGATTTCATTTTGCTAGTGTGTTTTATCTCAATTCAATCAATGAAACATGAAAAGAGTCGTGACTGTGTTTTTTTACAAATAACGATTGCTAAGCTTTGATCCAATTGACCCAACAATTGGTATCTGAGAGAGGAAACGGTCTTACAAAGTCGGAGATTAAATACTGAAGACGAGGTTTTGTGTGAACCGAAGGAAGAGGAGAAAGAAGACAACCTTGCGTGATCACCGCGGAAGAGTTTCTATGTGAACTAGAAGCGGTTCAGTGTGAGCTGCTGAGGCGAGACAGAAGACGATCTTTATGATTGTGGACGGGTTCTGTGTGAGCCATACAAGATTCTACGTGAATCTAGTGAGAGGAGGAAGAAAAAAAGAATGGCGGATCTGCGTGAGTCGAAGGAGCATCTGTGTGCGCAACGGTCTGTGAGGCAATCGAACACCTAAGAAACCTGTATGGTGAAATGCGAAAGTAAGTGATCGAGACTCGTGAATTTTTTTTTGGGCAGAACTAGAAAGGCTGTGTGGAATCAAAGGAAAGTGAGTTGTGTGAAGAAAATAAGCAATTCTGTGTGAAAATAAGCAAAATTCTAATCCATGTGATTTTAGTAGTTGCTGCGTAGAAGAACGCGCGACATACCAACACCACTTCAGCGGAACACTAGTCGGCGACCCAACAACGACCACTTCCCGCTCAAACCAGCAAGAATGAGCATTTCTTTTAGAAATGGACGAATGTGTGTTTTATTATTAATCAACAGTTTGTAGTGTTTGACATTCACGGAGAAATCACAAAGAGTGAGTTCGAACAAGTAATCCTTGGTGTTACGAATCATAGGGGGAAAAGGAAGAAGAGCAGCGGATACCCAGAAGGACTGATTCTTCCAAAATTGACCGCTGGATTTGATGGAAACATAAATTGCCAGGCGGGTTCTTTACGACGCTGGTAGTCAGCCAATCACTGTTCTTAGCCAGATGGAAAAGACATCAGAACAATGCCACCATCAGAACTGCCTCGACAGCCCTGCAGGCTAGTTCAAAATGACAGGGAATCACCGGTTAGATTTATACAAAAGACCAAAAGGGGGAAGACGAATTGAAAATTCGAGTAAAGGAGTGTACAGACCTATAAAACCAGGTGGACAATCGAGAATACTCTGGTTACTTATGGAAGGGTCGGAAGAAACTCAGGTCCAATGTCGTACAAGGAACAAAACCCTCGAAACTCCGACTCATCCATCTCCGATAGCCGATGCCTCATACCAAAACGACTAGACATCGGCGCAAAAACATTAAGAGGAAGAAACTAACCTGTGGCGAGGACTAGTCAAGAAAGTGAACAGGTAGGGAGAATGATGACGATGACCGTAAGAGTATATGTTATCTTAAAAAAAGATCCAAGGGTCCTTAGTATGTATATCCCCACGCCTCGAGTACCAAAAACCGTCGCAGATGGCAGTTAAGAAACGATTGATGGGACATGCGGGTCATGTCGGAAACCGTCGGCCCCACTAAAAAACTACACGAAAAAGTAACCCAACCCAAGCAAAAAAAAGAGACAAATAACAACAACTCCTCTTAGGATAGTCAGGTATACCCAAAGGCACGACCAATGGGCAACCCTGCTGGGGGGCTGCTGACGGAGGATGGCTCAAACCTACATTAGTGAACACAAAAGATAGCACTAGACAAGGAAGAATCCAAATTATTGCGTATCCGTGATGTGGATAAGAGCATCATGGATAAGAGTTTAATCAAACCGTCTTCTCATGGGAAAGCATCGATTGCCCATGAAGGAAATGATATAAAAGGTTATCTTTTATGACAAGTGATATCTTTCCATTTTAGTGTAAAGCAACATTTGCCTATAAATGTTCCCGAGAAAAGTTCAGGACAATTGCAAGCATAAAAAGTATAAAATATACAGTGGTCATCTTTCAATCAATCAATCAACGTACTCAGTATATCCCGTCATTAGCAAGCTAAGACAGGGTCTGAGGAGGGTGAGATGTAGGCAGCCTTACCCCTACCCCGTAGGGGTAGAGATGCTGCTTCCAGTGAGACCCTCGGCTCATGATGCTTGATCAACCGTCCGAAACGATTTTAACGTTATTTTCACTGCATAAGTAAAATAACGTTAAAATTAGTGCAATTTTACTTTTGCCCCTCAAGAGCTGTCGACACATATATACATTATATGTGTGCACCGCTAACGGGACGTACAGTGGTCATCTTTATTAACGTAAAAGGAGAGATTGCAAAAGCCACGGTCAATATTACAAATACAAGAAAGATAAACGGCTAAAACAAGAAGGATATGATCTCGCTAGCCTAGGATCGACAAGTATAAATAGAAGAATAAAGCAAACAATCCAGCTAGAACATAGAACTATCTACATATCTCAATAGCTTACACTTACGATTCTCCTTACCTTTCCGAAACTATTTCTTATTCTCACTCCGAAGTCTTGACCACAGGAGAACCTCATGTGATGAGGCTAACGGTTTTCTCTACTTTATCTTAGTAGGGACATGAAGCTTAGCAGGAACCGAAGACCTTTGATGCAACAAGAACCAGTGGAAGTTGTTTGACTGCGGTGATCTATGGTGGTGGCTGATGACAATGGACCTCATTTTTTTAAAAAAAATTTAATCCCTATAGTGCTTATGGCTTTAGGCTACTCCTATATATGTGGATAATGTGTGTGGCGTGTACGTTATCTTTGTGAACTCACACGCGGTCACGTGGCTATCTACGTGAATTTTTTTCTTTCTATATTTTGGTTCAAAGGTATAGTAAGGAATTCGTGAGTTGTGATTAGTCAAAATATGAAGCCTTAATTTTATTTATACACATCTAAGGGGAAACCCTAGTTAGAATAATAAGGGGTAATTACGTCCATCAATAGCGA
Source organism: Mikania micrantha (assembly GCA_009363875.1). Lineage (NCBI taxonomy): Eukaryota > Viridiplantae > Streptophyta > Magnoliopsida > Asterales > Asteraceae > Mikania > Mikania micrantha. Next base: position 101,397,251 of record CM018692.1, on the reverse strand, counting down.
TATAAATGGATATTTAAGTAGTTGATCAATTAAGCAAATAATCAAGAGTGCCATATTGTAAATATATACAGTTTAACCTTGCAGACTTGAGTCTCCTTTTTTACATTTTCACCCAAAATTATCTCACTTCAAAGTTTGTTTTTAGACAATACCAATTGTTCAGAATTTGGATTAATCTAACCATGATGTTCTTTGTGACTTGGAAATCGTCACAAAATATTTACCTTATCGCTCTTTATTTTTTGGCTGGATTACTTCTCATTCAAAATGATTGGATAGATGTTTAATTGCTACATATACATGCATCAAATTAATTGTAAATGATTTAAATTTTTGGTATATGAGACCAATTAAATGTAAATTTTTGTGAAAAGATAAATGAAATCGTTGAATCAAGCAGCAGGGTTTTGATCTTCTTCATTTGCATCTTTGGATTGGAGATCTTTCATGACGATTTCTGGGATTACGAAGTTAGCAATCCTGTAAAGAAAGATTAATGTCACACTGTCAAATCACATCAAACAAATTGAAATTCAAATGGTTTTTTTGTGGTTATTATTGTTTTTTTATTTTTTTTTTATTTTTGACATTAGGTTATTAAATTTTTAAAATGATATGATTTGTGATTATACTACATAGGTACAAGAGGGTTAGATTTACTAAAAAATAATTATTTATGAAAGCCAAAAACCACTTTTTAATATTAAGTTTATATTTTTATACTATGTTTTAGAAATCTATTTAAAGAAAGAAAACTAGTTCATAAAAAGAAAGCACAAAATATAGATGGTTTTATATTTATAAACGAAGAGTTGTTTTTATTTGATCTTATCTTTTGTTTTTTATGATTGTAGGAACCCACATAAATGGTAAATCCTCGGGGTAATACCCTACTAACCGGGATTAATATGTAAAGTGTGGCCGCAAACAACCGGTAAGTGACCTCTAATTAAAATCCCCTAAGTGCAGTGAGAATTAAACTTAAGACTTATACGTTATCTCTGTTTCACTGTAAGCATTACACCTCTTCTTTGTAGGTTTTGAACTCATCTTTAAGCACATGTGTCTAAATGAACAGTCTCGTGGTAGGATTGAAGGGTTTGTGTTGCATATAAAACTCCTTACACACAACACTAAAAATCATACAACTGTGTAAACATTCTGACATTGCCTCTACAAATAAGTATTGGGTATTGGCACGAATTCGAACCCCAAGACAATACATATAGAAGTCAAGAAGGAAACCATTATGCTTGAAGCTCCTAGTTTGTTGATTTACTAGCCAAAGGCATTACAGTCCAACAACATCATGGTGGTGCGATAAAACTTAGGAACCATAAGATCTTGGGTTTGAATTCCACTATGAGGTTTTCTGAAAGTTTTGAATTTCCTCCTGAACTGGTGATTTAGTTGTGGATATGATCGGCTAATACCGTTAGTAGTATAATCGGTGATACTACAGTGATCCAAATTAATTATCCAAATTAGTCGTTCAAATAAATTGTTACTAGCTAGGTAAGGAAAGTGAAGTTGCCTTTTAGTAATTCTTTTATGGAAGATTAGAAGACATGCGTTTAAATTTTAATACATAACTAATCACAAGTTATCATAATAAAAAAAGAAAAATAACATCGTTTTTCTTTATTACAATATAAAACCACCTTATCTATAAAATCATACAATTCAGCAGCAGCCAACCCACAACCACACCATGCACACTGTAATTAATTACACTTATGAAATGCATGCTCCATGCATGTATTCCCACGATCAATGCAATCCACCACCAAAATCTCCACCAGAAGGACCCCCAAACCCACCACCAAGTCCACCACCAAACCCTCCACCACCACCAAAACCACCACCGGCTCCTCCTCCAAACCCAGACCCACCTCCCAATCCGCCACCACCTCCTCCAAACCCTCCACTACCACTACCACGACCACCCAATTCATAATCACCACTGAATTCAAGATCACCTCTGCTAGTAAGCCCGCCACCATCGAGCATCTTTTTGTCTCGAAAAGACGATTTCAAACCCGTCAATTTCCGAGCAGCACTTGAAGTGCAAACAAGAACACCAACAACAACAAGGAGAAGGAATAGTTTAGAAGAAGAGGCCATATTGATGAGTTTTGAGATGAAGATGATGAATGGTTGATAATGCCACTACGTTTATATAGGAAAAGTTGTCGTAAACATGCATGCAAAAAATAGTTGTACATTACAAGTACACAACCAATAAAAATGCACAGTCTTACAATAATAAATGCAAAGGTATCAAAATGTCAGGAAAATAAATGTTGTTTTTCCAATTTCTTTGCCTGAACCGTCTCTTCGACAAAAACCACTAGTTTATCACGACTTCATCCTCCCTGAAAATAACTGTAGTAGGCAATACATATCACAGGCAGTCTAAACGTTTTGGTGGTCCTAAGTACTATGAAGAGGTGTGGATCGGGTCGGATTAGTCAGGTTTTTCTTAAAAAAATTTTTGACCTGTAACCAGAAACGAATGATGTTCGGATTAATCAGGTCGCAGATTAGTCGAGTTAGTTGGGTTAATATTTAATTGTTATAATCTTGACTCAATTTTAAATTGTTGCAACTAATTTATTTTTCAAACATATAATTAAAGAGAAAATGTGTTAAACCATATATAATTATATTAATAGCCATAGTTATTTGTAGTTAACGTAGTTAAATACTACACCAGACCTCACTCTAACTAGGATTTTTACTGGGTACGCTTGTTGTTGTAGTTAAATACTACAGTAAACAGTAAAATATACTTTATATTCAATCCTTAATATATATAAAAATAATAACAACCATCCTTACTCGGGTTCGTGTTAACCCGAAACCCGACTAATTTTTAAAGATATATGATGACCTGTCGTTGGGGTCATGCAAAAACCTAAATAACCTAGGTAGCTAGGGTAAGTCAGGTATCGTATCCACGAGGAGTTTAGGTGGATGGTGTAATGTTAGTTTGAATTAACCTAACTTAACTAGACAAAGAATTGTAAAATTGATTATTGAATGTTTGAACTTTAGTATAAAACAATCTTGTAACAATGTAACAATAAAAGCAAATGACTTTTAACTTAATTATGAAAACGAATCACACCCGGGATTTGAATTAGAAGGAAAGTAGGAACCTTTATGATTCAATTGATCAAGACAATCACATAGACATGATTTGTTACTTATCGTGTGAATGGACATTCATAAATAGAAACCCTAATTTTAGTAATTAATTGATGAAAACCAACTAAGTTTAAGCTTAGGATACCAATTACCAATATCAATTTGAAAGTGATAACCCAATTGACATTCAATGTTTCACAATTATAAACTGAAAAAATGATGAACATGCAATCAAATCAGAAAAGTCAAATCGTTCAATCTAACACGAAAAGCAACATACAAACAATTAATAAGATAGAACCCAACTATTGTTTGTAGTCAATTGCAATTAAAAACATAAAAACTCCTAAACCTAACTAACCATTCACCCGGATGTGATTTCAGTGGATTTAGCCTTGAATCATCATTCGATCATGTGCAATCATCAATTCGGGAATCGCCGTGGTGTTTGGAAGTGTTATTTGATGAGTTCCTAAGCCTTGGAAACCCCCAAGAACCTCCAAAAGTCGTCCAAGTCGAAGATATCCAGAAACCCTAGGTCTTTAGGCTTAAATATGTGGCAAAACGGAGAAATTCCGCGTTTTAAGCTGTGCCCAGCGTATCATACGCCTCCCAGGGGCGTATGATACGCCCCATCTGATTTCCTGGGCTATTTTGCTCTGTGATACGCCCCAAATACGCTGTGTTGATACGCCACTTCGTGAAAACCTTCATTTTTGGATGTTTTGGCCTCCCAAGCACCATTTCTTGACCACCCTTTGATTCTTGGACATCAACCACTTATTTTCTTCACCCGAAAACCTGCAAATCATCAAAATACACAAACAATCACCATATTCCATGGATTTAAGGCCTAAAAACGCATCATTACGCACCTAAATCACATGAAATTACCCAAACCATCAATATACTCGAAACCCGACCATATTAATAGTTCAAGCCTTAGCTTCGCCCAATAACACTAATGGGCCGACCCTGATACACATACACACACATACATATACTACACGTACACACATACACATACACACATACATATACTACACGTCCACACACATATACATACACACCTACATATACTACACGCGTACATATATGCATACACACAGAGATATATGTGTATGTATGTATGTATGTATGTATGTATGTATGTATGTATGCATGCATGCATGTATGTATGTATGTATACATATACGTAACTATTCATAAAGTAAAACAACATAGACGTTAACTTTTTTAAGTTTAAGTCTTTTGTCTGAAACCTAACTAAAACATTGGTTGGTCCTTAACTCAACTCGTTTAATTTAGAGTAGTTCGAGTCTTTATGGCTTGAATACTATTATAATCTCTTTATACTTATAGATGCACAATATGCCGACCTCCATATTATGTTGTTTACTTTTTATAATTATATATAAAAGTATTAAACCTGTAATATATTATATAAAAAAATTTCTCTATATATTAGTAATTTGCTTATAATCAAAGTGTGTGTAGAAAGAATAAAAATGTTTATGTTATTTAGAAAATCATGTTGGATGTTTAAATATAACTCAATTTTTTTAACAAGAATAGTTTTGAGTAGTTTACAAACATTTGACTCATTTACGATCTTTGTAACTAGTTATTTGCATCTAAAATTAAAGGTTACCCAAAACTGTAATTTTTGGAAAGATAATAAAATATTTATTTGTTTTTCCTGGTTATATATATGAGGTAGAGATTGGAGACGATTTGTTTTTTTGATAATTTTTGGTCCACATATAAGTTATTAATTAATGTGATATGTGTTTAAAATGTCAAAGTGGGGTTTGTCTTAAAGGCGAGGAAACGGTTTAGAGATTAGAATTGTAAGTCAACTCACTTCTTTTATTTTAAACCAAGTAAAATGTTTAATTAAAATGTATTTTAATTGAATTGATAAAGATAGTACTTTATTTAAAGTTTTGTTTATGAATTTTTGACATTTAACAAACATTTATATTAAAAAGAAAAAAAACTGTTTATAAATCATGTGAAAATAGTTATAACTTATAAATAAAATGTTACTAAAATCCACCGGAAAACTTTTGTTGTCTGCAAAAGAGATCCAAGAGTTAATTATATTTTTATATTAGTTTATGTAGTGATACAATACAACATCGTCAATGTAAACGAGAAAGCAAAAAGAATGATGTTGGTTATGTTACTTGTGTACGTACATGTTTGGAGTTTATTAAATACATAACCTTGATTGGGCTCAATATCTAGGGCCGATTCGAGATAGGTTTAGCCCATTGAACCAATCCACCTACCAGAAAACAAATTGCAAGCAATGCATTACGATACTGATTGACAATAATTCCATCCCAGTTGTAGGTCTCCAGTCACTGGCAGAGGTTTTAAGGGGCCTGTGGGTGCCCGACCCCTGCCGTTTTTCTGATCAGAAGTCTTGATATAGTGGTTTTCGGTCGAAAATTTTTATAGATTTTAAGTCCGCCCCCTTAGGGTTGTACTTCATAAAATTCTTTGGGCCCCCTTGGATTTTAAAAAATAATAAAGTTAAACTAATATTGTAAGTTCTAATATTACTTTTAAGGGCTCACAGTGTCGGTTGTTATCTTATTCATTAGTCAATCTTGAGTTTAAAGCTTGTTTTGGGTCTTAAAATTTTAAACGGGCCCTAACTATTGAGCATTACCTATTTCAAGAATCGTCTTAGCAAAAAAAAAATTGTTGAGAAAGGGAAATTGCTGAGAAGTTTGATTCGAAGAGTATAATCAATGAGTTCAAAGAGCTTGAAGGTCATCGCGATGAATTGTGATTTTTTTCCGGGCACTTACCTTTTCGTCTTAAACATTTAATGTCTTGGTTGATACAAGAATATAATTTTTTTTAGTGAAACAAAAATATTTGATATTTTAAGCTTTAAATCGTTTGACCCGAACCAAACTATCATGTGCCGACCCGAATTTTTAGCCCGAATCATAGCAATAAGGATAAAATTTTTGCCCCATAACTTTCGGCCCCCTCGGATATATTTTTCAAGCTCCGCCATCGGGTCTCCTCCTCAGTGAGGTGGGCGAGGTCGTCACATTGTTGTTTCTTAGGACGAAAGAATGATCCATAAGTCAAGATAATCACAGGTGTCCAAATCTTGGCCATTAGAAAAAATATCGTATGAGATAGTCAATGATATATCGATATTCTACATGGTGTCAGCCATGGTTATAACTCTTGATTCCCTTCGCTAGCTTCACAAGGGCTTATCTTTGGTGCAAGTTCATTTGTGATCAACTTGTTGCTATTGGACACCTAGCTCATGATGATGATGATGTTAAGTGTAATTGGTTTCTCTATGGTCTGGGTTCGTTTTTTGAAACTTTCTCAACGACCACAAGAGTTATCAATTCGATCACTTCTTACATTCAGACTCTTATCACATGCTCAGAGTCACGAACTCTTTTAGCAGTCCATTTTAAACTCACCAACCTCTCAAATATCATTTTTGCTCAAAATTCTAGATTTGCTACATGTTTCTCATAAATATTCGTGGCAAATCTCGTGGTGGCTAAACCACTGGCATCCATTCTAGATTGTTCCATACTTTTCTAGTTTGATCTATACTTGTATATAATTCTCTATAAGAGTTTGGAGCCTTGTCACGATTTTATCTTGTTTCTATTTTATTTATTATCCCTGATCAGGAAGTCACCTGGTAACCGCTCTGTATCCGTCATCTCTTTTGAAGAAGCTGCTGAGCTAGATGCGGCGCTTTCAAAATCCCGTGACTCTCAGTCATCTATCTTTCAGAGTGACAACACCAAGATATTATCATCTTCAAGATCCATATGAGTGATTGCATAGTTGTTTGGGTAATGTTTCCTTTGATATTATGTCATTAAATAAACATGGTCGTCTATTTATTACTACATTGTTACCAACACCAAGTATTTGTTCATTTTGTCAATTATCAAAAACTCGTAAATTCCCTCTTATGCAAAACACTAAACGTGAAACAACCTATTTAGAAAAATAATTTTATAATAATGAAATATTATAATGATTGGTATTTTGAACCATGTTAAACATATTTAAATAGTTGTATAATGTGGTTATAGTTTTATGATTTATATTACTAGTAACTAACATAGTTAAGCTAGTTAAAAGTTAAAAAAAAATTTGATGATGAGTAGAACACATAGAGGGACTAAGATTGGCATTAGATGAAACTTAGATATCAAATGGTTAAGAGGTTGGCTTAGTCAAAACTAAAAAAAATTTAGTTGTTTTCCTTGGGGTTACAGGCGACGTGAAAAAGGGGAAACCTCAAAAATCAGAAATTTGATTCAAAATCTTGTTATCCTTAAGGTGATTTTGAGCATAGAGGCATAAATCATATTCATTCGCATCATCTAAAGTTTTGGTAAGTGATTTATAGATGTTTACTCAATTTTTTGTGGGTCTAATATGTGCTATAGTTAAGATGCAAGTAAATTTGATTATGAGTTGTAACATAGAAACAACTTGAAATTTACCTACTTTGAAGTTGGATAATGATGCATGGGATAAATAGGAGGTTATAATAAGCATTTTTACAAGTGTGAAAACGTTATGCACACTAGATGTTTGTAGAAATGCCAAAATCAACAGTGAGATCAAGTGTTGATTGAGATAATCTTGAGTTATTATCTCTTTTTGAAATATCATATAAAGTCAACCGGTAATTAATTTGGGACATATAATACATCTTTAGAAAGCTTATTGAGTCTAATTTCTACATATTTTTAGAATGAGAAAGTATATGGACAATAAGCACACAAAAACTGATTTTGAAAACAACTTAAGAGAATTTGTAAAAGCTGAATTTTTGATTAAAGATGGATCAGTCATGTTCTTTTAAAAATCATATAAAATCGTATAAAAATCTTGAGAAAGTTCCTTGTATGGTTGAAAAGCTCTTAATGTCTACTATGTTTCGTCTTTGAACATTAGAAGCTTATTTGGTTTATAAATGAGTCAAAATGGTCAATTTTGTAGCAAGGCAGAAAGTTAAGCATGCTGTATAACTTTGTTGCTATACTGGTATTTGGAAAATCATATAAAATCAACCAAACTTTCGAATGAGTCATATTTTATATAGTTAAAAAGATATTTAAGTCAACTACATTCTTTCTTTGAACATGTTGAACCAATTCAAGTTTTATAGAGGTCAAAAAAAGATACGAACAGCAGATGTACTGAAAGTAATGTTTTATAAACTAAATAAAGATAGACCTTAGAACTCATTTGGTTTAGACAATAAATGTTGGGTTTATTGAAAAAGTTATTAATAACATAGTGTGTAAGTGTCAAATATACTTGCAAATGGTGATGCAAGTATTAGCGTAAACGGGACAAAATGAAAATTTGGAACAAGCATGTAGAAAAGATATATTGTGTTATTATGTTGTTTGTTTGAATTTGGAAACTCTAAATGGTGTGTGTTATGTTATTTGTATAGGAAATGAAATTGAAAGTGAAATTCATAGACCCGAGAAGGAGTTATTACAAGGTTTAGCTTTCGTACATGCCAAGGTCAGTAACCTACTCACTAAATATGCAACCATAAGTCATATTAGTATTTGTACGTTTGTGTGGAATGTTTGACAACTTGATACGTGTCTTGTAGTACTTGATGAATGATATGTATTGATTTCAAGAGTTGGAAAAATGTTATTAAATGTTGGTTGATATTTGATACATGAAATGATCAGAATCCACACTTGTTTGGAAGTATATTTATATATATAAGACCACATAGAATAGTATTTGGATTGTTTGAATCCAATATTTGATGTATTAATTTGAGTTTTGTTGAAATCTGTGAATGCTATGATGTAGTTGCATAACTAAAGATAGTGTCATGATATGTTTGAAAATAACAGACATAGAGAACGGGAGACGATTCACATTAGTGAGAAATTAATCGTAAGACCACGGGTGCGTGGCAATGCCTCTATCATGCAAGTCCATAATGAAATGACATTACATTTGTCATGTAAGACCACGGGTGTGTCGTATTGGGTTTGTCATGTAAGTTCATATTGAAATTATCATGTAAGACCACGGGTGTGTGCCATTGGGTTTGTCATGTAAGTTCATATTGAAATGCCATTGGATTTATCATGTAAGACCATTGATGTGTAACAATGAGATTATCATGTGAGTCCATAATGAAATGACATTTGTGACAATTGTCTAAAAATCAAGATTCTATTCCATGCTTTGGCTCTTAGTACTTGAATTATTTAATACATTCACTACAATTATTGCAAAATCCCGACTGTGACACATGCAACCAAATCACATTGAACACACTAACGAATAAATATCTGATTAAGTATACAATAATTGTTTTAATTTAAAACAATAAAACAAAATCATATGGTGTGACTATAAACCGAACTACTAAGTATAACTTGAATCAATCTCAACCTGACCAATTGTTATGCAGACCAAAATAAAATGGTTAACCCACTCTTATAGCATTAACCCAGGTAACTTTGTTAAAATGAAGCCAAATCTTGAATTTTTTTTATCATCATTGTAACACATCTACAACACTTTCTTCTTTTATGAGTTTGCGAAAATTCATCATCGTTTGAGACGTAACATCGTTGTAAGTTTTTTGGCCTAAAACAGTTACAATGTTGTAAGTAAAAAACATACAACGATGTTACGTCTCAAACGGTGATGAATTTTCGCAAACTCATAAAAAGAAGATAGTGTTGTAGATGTGTTACAATGATGTTAAAAAAATCCAATATTTGGCTTCATCTTTGCAAAGTTATATGGTTTAATGTTTTAAGAGTGAGTTATTTTTTTTAACATTACCCTAAATATATATAGGGTAAGGATCCGTTGTTAACCCACCTTAATTAAGGTAACCCATTAACCCCGGAGAAAAACGCTCAAATCTTCGAAAAAAAATTTTCATGGTCTTTTTTATACAAAAATAGGGGCTCCTTTTTTAAGTTTTTGCTAATTCACAAACGTTTAGAAGTTAAACGAAGTGTAAGTTTGCGTTACACTGCGAAGATAAAAAAGACTTCGTCTAACTTCTAAACGCTTGTGAATTAGCAAAAACTTAAAAAAGGAGCCCCCTATTTTTGTATAAAAAAGACCATGAAAAAAAATTTCGAAGATTTGAGTGTTTTTTGCCAAGGTTAATGGTTACCTCAATTAAGGTGGGTTATTATATGATCCCTTCACTATATATATATAGGGGGCGGTTAATGTACAAAGGGAATAAACCGTACTAAGCGTAGGAAGGAACCAGAACGTGCCATATGTCATCTAGGAAATAGGTATTATCGTCATACAAAATCACATACCACATTATACAAAATCACAGACCGTGGTATTGGAAAATTACTGGCCAATAATCACGGACCAAGCGTAACACGCTATATAAAATTGCAGACCGTCATTTGACACCCATAACCAAAGGAATTACCTGGATAAATTACGGAAATAATCATGGACTAAACGTAGGATGGCTTTTGAACCCTTTGATCAAACTTATCAATGGGTAAGATCTAGTGGTCCCCACTTTATACCACTTTCTCCACAAAACAAGCGTATAATATAACTGGAAGGACAAAAGAGGAACAACCACATTTTCTATCTTAAAACAAGTTCCACTCGTTTTTTAAAAATTAAATAACTTTTACATGCTTTATTATTTTTTTACAAAAATTACACCATAAAATTGAGAATTTTATTATCTTTAATTTGAGTATAGTATTGTTATAGTTCTTTTTAAAAAAAATGACGTGGTCCGTGATTTTTATGCTTGGTACGTGATTACTGGTACGTGATTATGCAGTTGGTCATTTGGTCATGCATGTTAAGTGACGGTTCGTGATTTTCATATAACGTGGTCCGTGATTATTGGACCGCGATTATACATTTTGTTCTTGATTATATGTGTTAAAATACGGTATAAGATTGTTATATAATGTGGTCCGTAATTATTAGACCGTGATTATCCTAGTGGTCCTTGATTATGAGGGTTAAATGTCAGTCTGTAATTATACAAATCACAGTCTGTAATTTTATATGGACAATAATACCCCTTACCCTGATGACACATGGCGCATTCCTATTGCTTCCTACGTTTAGCACGTTAAATTAATATGTACGTTAACCATCCCCTATATATATATATATACATATATATATATATATATATATTTATATATAGGGAGAGGTTCAAATGTTAACCCTCCCTTATATCGTTAACCCGGCATGTTTTGCTCGAATCTTTGTTTTTTTTTTCATGGTTTTTGTTATACATAAATAGGGGGTTTCTTTTTTGTGTTTTTGCTAATTCATCACCGTTTAGAAATTATTTACAAGTGTAAGTAAGTGTAAGTTACTTACACTACACTTAATGTAAGTAACTTACACTTGTAAATAATTTCTAAACGTTGATGAATTAGCAAAAACATAAACAAGAAACCCCCTATTTATGTATAACAAAAACCATTAAAAAAAACAAAGATTCGAGCAAAAAATGCCGGCTTAACACGGGTTAACGATATAAGGGAGGGTTAACAATGGAACCATCCCCTATATATATATATATATATATATATATATATATATATATATATATATATAGAGGAAGGATATTTTGGAAACCTGGTTAAGATGTAAAAACTTTGAAAACCTTGTTATAGTCTTTGATTAAAATGAGTAAGTGGTTGAGATGAGTTTTGAATTTGGATAATATTAAAAATTAATTAAATATTGTACCTGATATTACAATAAGTACTAGAAGGTTAAATTTGTAATCTACTCATTATGTACTTTTTGAATTAAAAATTTCCTCTCACCGTACCTTCAAATGAAAGAGGTAAAATCTTTGTATTTCTTGCTTCAGGAAAACAAATTGAAAAATTCAGCCCTTGTTACTTTGAAGCTAACTTTCTTGTCTTCTTTCTTCTCCAACTACAATACGAGAGTCTGCAACTTTAAGCTTCGTTTTTTTGGCCAAAACTTTGATTTCTCCTTCGATGGTGTCGCAATGAGTGTGGAAATGAAAGCGAAAAACCATGTGGAAATGAGATTAACAGCTTGTTCTTTATCTGGTTAGTGAAACCATTGATTCTTTTACATATAACTTTTTGATTCTATTTTATTAATTTGATTTAAAAACAACTTTTTGAATTTTAAATTATGCTAATTTTTGTGTTTCTTATTATGGAAGAAGAATCCAAGAAGACAAAAACATAGTCATCAAATTTGGTGTTTGAGATGCCATTTTTACAAGATAACTGGAATGTTTCTTTTATGGATGTGTTCTTTAATGGAGGTGATGGTGGAAATGTGTGTTTGTAAATAAGGTTTCACAAGAAATGTTTTCTTTGTCTTGTGTAGCATCATTGTAACAAGTAGTTGTAATATTTCTTTTTAAAATTTTTATTATGTTAATTTATGTATGTATGTGTTGTTGAATAAATTTGAAATCACTTTGATTCTATTATCTAACATGATTTGATTTCAATAAATTTATGTGGAAGATAGATTTTTGAATTTTATTATGCTAATTTATGTATTCATGTGTTCTTGAATAAATTTGAAGCCACTTTGATTTTGTTACGTTTATGTAACATATATGTAACATGATTCCATTTTATTAATTTTATATATGTAATCAATTGTTACATGTATGTTACGTTGATGTTACAAAAAAGTTACATATATGTAATTAAGTGTTACATGTAGGTAATTTTTATCGTATTATAATATTTTATTCTACTTATATGTAACATTGTGTTACATCTATGTTACACCAAGTGTTACATGTATGTTACATCCAGGTGAATTGGGTTTAAAAAGTTTATCTTTTGATCATAGTGTCAACAAGTTACAGAAATTTGGTTCCAATTTGTGGTATGATTGATATTTTGGATGTATTACCCCGGTAATGATGATGTAACGAACATGTAAGCTCTTTTGTTACTTTTGTTTCGTGACATTTAAAATGTTTAAGGTTGTGTTTGTTCTTAGAAGATTAATTAGTTTTACTACTGGGGCTTTGATTGTATATTTAAAATTTTAGAGTACAAAATTGTAATGATAATGTCAATAACGTGTAAAAACAAGGGTTACATGTTTTTGGTAAAAACTAAACATACATTCATGACCAAATATATAAGTTAACTGAAAAAAAGAAAAAACATATATTCAAAAAACAAAATTTTAAAAATTAAAATTAATATCATTCATGAATAATAATTCGTATAATATAAATATGATATAATAATTCAAGTACAATGAAAAATAAAAAGTAAGTAAACCAATCATACCTTTTGACAAATAGTACAATGACAAAATACTATTTAACATTGTGATTGACAATTCATTGCTTCTCCTTTTCAATTAACAAAATTTTAAAAACCATAATAATCGGAATATGTAACAGCTGAGAATTTAACACATTTGATCGAGCATGAAATCCACGCTGATTTGACAATCGAAATTATTACAGGATGGTAGTACGCGAGAAATGGTGAACGTGGGTGAAAACCGTGCGCGAAAACCGTGCGCGAAACGGAGTTACGGATTGTCCGGAATCGCGAAACGAAGGAAAATTTCAAAGTATGGAATTTTGGACTCGTCGCGGTACGCGACGAAGTGGTTGAGGGTCCTTCGCGGTACGCGATAGACCAAAATATCTGAAATCCTCCGGATTTCGTCGCGGTACGCGAAGCTTTGTTTTGCTTCTGGTCGCGGTACGCGACGGGTGGAAGCCGACTTTAAATTGATAAGATCATCAGATTAACATTTCAGAAGCTATTTTCTTTCTTCCTCGAACTCAGACCTCCAAAATATGATCTGATCGAATTTTGATTATCAAAACCTTGATTTCAAGATGTAGAAACATCATAAACGAGCTGGGAATAATCGTTACAATATCGGATCATCAGTTTTCGATCGAAAATTCATCTGAACAGGTATTGATTCGATTTCTTCTACTAGTTTGATAATAGTTGGATTAGATTTAATATTGGATTATTATTTAGTGGTTATTATGGTTGATTGAGAATATTAAATGAGAATAAACCTACGGGTTGTTGTCATGATCAAGATTCTCTTGATATGTATGACATCATTTAAGAGGATATTAACACATATGAATGGATTAATGAGTTTTATGAGTATGTGTATAACCATGAAATTGGTATGATTATATATTATGTGATCATAGAACATGTGTGAATATTTATATAATCAAAAGGTTGTGGGTATGGAAAGAATTGAGAAAGGAAGCAAAGTAATGTTTTATGAAATTATGGGTGATATGATTGGGTATAAAGATTGATGTGAATTACCAAGGACATTGGTATGATTGAAAGAAAGTAAATGAGTGTTATGTGAATGAGAATAAGATAATGCATGAATGTCAAGTATGGGTGAAAGTGGTTAGGATAAGTCATGTGTGTAAAGACACAGTTTAATTTAACCACTTGCCCTATTAGGTTTATATAAGAATGCTTGAATTATGTGTTAAAGTAATAATGTTATACAGGTTATTAACAATTCCTAAAGCCGAGGCTAGTCGGGAATTTATTGTAAGTCGAGCTTTGAATTAAGGGGAGTTCTATGAGCCCTCTTTTACTATTTTAACATTTTAGGGCTGATATGCATGTTATAAAGTTATTTTAGGTAAATGATTGTTTTATCTGGCTACGGTCAGATAAGAGAATATGCTAAAGTAAAGAATGTTTCAAGTTGTAAAGTTAATGTATGAAAGTGACACTAACCTGATTAAAGTCAGGTAAAGAATGTTTTCAAGTAAAGAACGTTTTAAAGTAAATAATGCTTTAAGTCTCAACTACAGTTGAAAAGTAAATGATTTTAAGAACCTCAGCTGAGATGTCAAGGATGTTTTAAAGACTCAACTACGGTTGAGAAATGAATGATTTTAAAAGTCTCGGCCGAGGTTAATTAGAGAATGCGATTTTGAAGTCCCGGCTGCGGTTGGGCAAATGTTGAGCACTGCGGTGCGGATAATGATTTATGATTATGATGTATGTCAAGAAGTCTTGTACTGGTATGAGCCGTCAATTTCGGTTGATGGTTTAAAAAGTCCTGTGAAAGAACAGGCAGAAGTCCTGTGAAAGAACAGGCATAAGTCCTGTGAAAGAACAGGCATAAGTCCTGTGAAAGAACATGCCTGTCGACTGTGTGTTGCCAGTTAAGAAAGCATTATGCATGCATAACGTGTTGACTTCGGTCAACAGGACAGGCTACATTTATGCACTGAATGATTGATGTTATGATGTCATGTATGTTATGTATATGAAATGTTTTATGTTTAATATGATTGAGACTGCTGACTTCGGTCGGCAGTGAAGGCTAATGTTTTATGTACAGTAAAGATTTTATTTTTGTGAAAAGTTAACTTAGAACTCACCAGCGAAAGCTGACTTATTTTAGTATGCATGTCAGGTTGAACAAGTTAAGATAAGGACATGATGGCTTGTGGCATGGCATGAGAATTACCTATTCAAGAGCTGGCATTCCTGTTAAGACTAAATGTTATGTAATGATTTCCGCTGCTAAAATATTCGATTATTCTATGGTTTAAGAGCTATGTTTTTGATGTTTAACCAACCGAGAGACTCCCGGGAACGGGACCTCTCAGAATATTATCTGAAATATAACAAGAATCTGTTAATTTGTGGTAGTACAAAACATAAATAACCATAACAATGTTTGATTATACGTAACATTGGTGTAACGAAATTCCCTAATTCGATTTATCATATTAATGGTGAAAACAAAGTATTAGTTTGCAAAAAAATGTTAAAGTGTAGATATATATAGATTAAGCAATGTGGGGGATGTGTTAGATATGACAATAAATATAGACAATATCTTCGAACACCGTAAAATTGATGTAACATCAACATCACTTATATAAAGTCAGCATGCATTTAATTTAAAAAAGAACAAAAATGGTGAGAAAATCAAATGGGGGAAATATTTAAAAACTTGAGGAAAACAAATGATGGGAAAAATAAAAGGTGGGAAAAAATAAAAGGTAGGAAAAATAAAAGGTATGAAATATTTAAAAAGTTAATTATTTTGTTTTTAAGCTGAAATTGAACACCGTAACTTTAATGTAACACGACAACAATTATATATAACAAGGAAACTATTAAAAATTTAAACTAAACAAAAATTTCTGGTGGGAAAGTAAAATGGGGAATATTTGAAAATTAATTTTAATAAGAACAAAAATGGTGAGAAAATTAAAGGGGGAAATATTTAAAAAGTTGGGAAAAACAAATGGTGGGAAAAATAAAAAGTATGAAATATTTAAAAATTAAATTCTTTTGTTTTAGAGCTGAAATTGAATACCGTAACTTTGATGTAATACGACAGCAATTATATACAACCAGCAAACTATTAAAAAAATCAAATCAAGAAATTTTTCTTGTGTGAAAAGAAAAGAAAGGAATATTTAAAAATTCATTTCTTTTGATTATTATTTAAATTTGATAAGAGAGAATGTGGTTGAATATTTTAAATGATAGTACAAAGTATAATTTAAAATATATGATTTATCTTTTTGATAAAGCAAACATTAAATGCTTGTGTAGCTTTATGTATGTCAACTCAACAATATTTTTTAACTCTTTTTTTAAAGAGACAATTATTCATTAATTAAAGTTCTTCCAAAAATATAAAATGCTAAACAAAAATATATGGTTTCTGCAAATATGTGTAAACTTAACATAACAATGTATCTTTTTAATGATTTTTACTTGTTTGAAATAATATATATGTATATTATTACACATACGTAGCCAATTGTTACATTGACGTTACATAAAAATTACATATATGTAATTTTAACATCTATGTAACACATATATATTCCAACAAAAAAAACCTGGTTATACTAACTTTACATATGTAATTTGCATGTAAACATAAGCGTAAAAATATATAGGCAAAAAAAGGAAAAAAAAGAATACAAATTATGAAATATTGACCAAAATATAAAATTGGTAACATAATACTCTAGTTACACTAACTTTACATATGTAACAATAACGTAACATAATGAAATGTTATAAAATGTAACACTAAAAAAATTAAACAGTATAACAAGTCCGTCGAGATGTAACATAAACGTAATTTGAGTGTTAGTTTCTATAATATTGGATTATAAGTATCTGACTGTATAAAATATTACTAACCATAAAAAATTTTCGATTATACATACCATTGTTATGAAATAATAAATTTTTTTTATTTAAATATAACGAAATGCAAAATTCGGATATTTATTATGAAATTATGCGTTTATAAAAAGGAATATTACTTGAGGAGGGAAAATGGGGGGGGGGAATAAAAGAAGGAAAAAATAGGGGGGGGTATTTACAATTTTTTTTTTGTTTTTCAATGTAAATTTGAACATCGTAACTCAATACAAAAAATGGTAGGGAAAATAAAAGGTGGAAAAAATAAAAAGGTGGAAAAAATAAAAAGGTTGGAAATATTTACAAATTAAACTTTTTGTTATTGAGCTTTAAACACCGTAACATTGATGTAACACGACAACAATTATGATGTAACACGACAAATGGTGAGAAAAATAAAAGGTGAGAAAAATAAAGTGTATGAAATATTTAAAAATTAAAATCTTTTGTTTTTGAGCTGAAATCAAAAAACATAATTTTGATGTAACACGACAGCAGTTGTATACTATAAGGAAAAGACGAAAAGTTTCATGAATCAAAATTTCTGGTGGGAAATCAAAGGGGTGAAATATTTAAAAAGCTGGGGGAAAAAATGAGGGGAAAAAAGGTTGGAAAGATAAAAGGTGAGAAAAATAAAATGTATGAAATATTTAAAAATTAAAATCTTTTGTTTGAGCTGAAATCAAAAAACGTAAGTTTGATGTAACACGACAGCAGTTGTATACTATAAGGAAAAGACGAAAAGTTTCATGTGGCAAAATTTCTGGTGGTAAATCAAAGGGGAAAATATTTAAAAAATTGGGGAAAACAAATGGGGAAAAAATGTGGGAAAAATAAAAGGTGGAAAAATAAAAGATGGGAAAAATAAAAGGTATGAAATATTTAAAAATTAAAATCTTTTGTTTTTGAGCTGAAATCAAAAAACGTAATTTTGATGTAACACGACAGCAGTTGTATACTATAAGAAAAAGACGAAAAGTTTCATGTGTCAAAATTCTGGTGGGAAATGAAAGGGGGAAAATTTAAAAATTAATTTTTTTTGTTTATTATTTAAATTTGATGAAAGAGAAGGTGGTAAATTAATAAAATAAAAGGTATGAAATATTTAAAAATTTAATTATTTTGTTTTTAAGCTAAAATTGAACACCATAACTTTATTGTAACACGACAGCAAATATATACAATAGGGAAACTATTAAAAATTTAAACTAAACAAAATTTTCTGGTGAGAAAATAAAAGGGTGAATATTTAAAAAATAATTTTAATCAAAACAAAAATGTTGAGAAAATCAAAGGGTGAGAATATTTTAAAAGTTGGGGAAAACAAATGGTGGGAAAATTAAAAGGTGGGAAAAATAAAATGTATGAAATATTTAAAAATTTAATTATTTTGTTTTTAAGCTGAAATTGAACACCGTTACTTTAATGTAACACGACAGCAATTATATACAACAATCAAGTTTTTGAAATTTTCAATTCAACAAAATTTTCTGGTGCAAAAGTAAAATGGAGAATATTTAAAAATTAATTTCTTTTGCTTATTATTTAATGATGAGAGAGAAGGGGTAAATTAATAAAATAGTGGGTGATAGTACAAATGGAGTAAAAGACTATAATGCCCTTGTATTTAATAATGTTAGTAAAATGAGATAATGATATGGCAAATTGTGGACCAAGTATTGGGTTTTTAAAGTTTGTACATCTCAAGTGGGTTTCTAATATATAGATGCCATATATATATATATATATATATATATATATATATAATATATAATATATATATATATATATATATATATATATATATATATATAGGGCATGTATATTATAGAAACCCATGTGAGCTAAAGAAACTTTGCAAACCCAATACTTGGTCCACAATTTGCCACCTCATTATTTCTTTTACCTATAATTATCTAATAGAAGGGCACAAATGTCTTTTACTCCCATTTGTACTATCACATACTATTTTATTAATTTATCACCTTCTCTCTCATCAATTTAAAATAATAAACAAAATAATTTTTTTTTAAATTTCCCCTTTCCATTTCCCACCACATTTCCCCCCACATGAATATTTTTGTCTTTTATTTACATAATACTACTTGCAGTCGTGTTACATCTAATTTACGCCATTTTGTATCTGATAAAAAACTAAAGATTCTCATTTTTTTAATATTTAATACCTTTTATTTCCACCTATTACTTTACCACCTTTAATTTTCTCACATTTTTTTCCCACCATTTTGTTTTCCCCAACTTTTTAAATATTCACTCCTTTGTTTCCCCACCATAAATTTTACTATATTAATATTTTTGTCTTTTCATTATTGTATACAACCGATTACTTGTTACATCAAATTTACGTTTTTTACATTCAGCTCAAAGTTACTAGATTTAAATTTCTAATTTTTTCCCACTTTTTTTTACCACATGCTTTTACCACCATTTTTTAATCTAACTTTTTAAATATTCTCATTAAATATACGATTTTTAATTTCAGCTCAAAATTAAGAGATTTAAATTTTTAATTTTTTCCCACCTTTTTTTTATCTAACTTTTTAAATATTCCCCCATTTTTCCAATGTTGAGTGGATTTATATAACTGTTTTACATTTTACATCAATGTTACATTTTTCGACCTTTTTTCATCTATATTTATTGTTATACCTAACACAACCTACACATTGCTTATATATATATATATATTATCCACACTTCATGCATTTCATTGCCAATCAATACTTTGTTTCACCACTAATTTTCAAGCATGTCAAGCTCTAAAAAAAAAGATGCAAAGTCCGTCAAAGTAGAAGATCCAGAAGATAAATCAAACATTAGGCGTATAACAAGCATGGAAAGCGCTAAAAAAAATCTCCAATGTCTGTCCAAGAAGAAGTTCCAGAAGATAAATCACACATTAGGCGTACGCCAAAGCTCGCTGCTACATGCGTTGATAAAATATCCAACAATGAGCCAACATCTTTGATAAAAGTCGAGAAAGTTGATTTTCCATTTGATTACGGTCCATTTGATGATGAATGGGTTCTGAATTACAAATTTGATGATTCTATTGTTCAAAGGCCCACAAATTCTATTCCCAAACGAGAAGAAGATGATATGTCTACTGTTTCTGTTGATGCTATGTCACCCGTTTCTGTTGAATCATTGAACACTCTAATTGGTTGGGCGAACCACAATCCTCATGAAGACGAACAAAGTACCGATTCTGATAATCTTACAGATTGGGATAACCTATATTAGTTATGTTGTTATAATTCTCTATCTTAAATGTTTATCCTATTTTTTTGACTAATCTGGAATTTTGTTATAATTTTATATCTTAATTGTTATAACTCTCTATCTTAATTGTTTATCCTTTTTTTCACTAATTTGAAATGTTGTTATATTTGTCAATCTTAATTGTTTATGCTTTTTTGGACTAATCTGATAGTTTTAATATTCATTTTCTTATAAACTTATATCAATTTGTCTTTTGTAATAAGATACATATATAATATCTCAAATAAAAAAAATTACTTTAATGAGTATTTGTTACGTCCTTTTTACAGACAGTTTAATAAACCATATTTTTTTTGTTTAGCATTTTTTAAATTTCAAAGGATTTTAATTCAGCAATTGTTGTAAATTAAAACAATAGTTTAAAAGTATATGTTGAGTTGACATGCTTAAAACTAGTACACAAACATTTAATGTTTTCTTTATCAAAAAGATAAATAATACTTTTTAATTTGTACTTGTGTACTATAAGGGTTCTATAGTCAACAACCCTGCAACTGATGTAAACTATATAACATTCATTAATGGAAGCCATTAATGAAACCTATAGCAAGCTTTCTTACACTAAAACGTAAGATGACATCTCAAGATAATGTGGTTGAGCATTTAAGTCATGCTATTTCATCAAGTTCTGGTGGTTTTGAAGAATTAAATGCAGATAACCTACACCAAGACAAAGGCAAAGACATTATCTTGTCACCAGCATTTGAATGTTATGAATCTCCAATAAGGAACCAAGAGTGTTTACAATCTTTGGATTACTTAGACTCGTATTCCGGAGGTTTACTTTATTTGGACCTTTTATGTTATTGATGTGTTCACGTTTTTTTTTCACAAAGACTTCATTTTTTCCAAATTGTAAATTATGTTTTATTATTTTATTTTCAGAAGTTACTTATGATGAATGTGTTGTTACGTTCCAGTCGCCTAATGGAACGACATTCTGGCGTCCTATTGTCTCTTATGACTTAAAACCTCGTATAGGTGATAAATTTGACAAGTTGGAAGACGTATTTTTGATGTATCAGAATTATTCCAAAGTGTCTGGGTTTTCTGTCCGTATTGCCCAATCTAAAAAATGGAAAGGTGTTGTTACACATAAATACGTTAGGTGTAACAAAGCAGGAAAACCTCAAAGCAAAAGGACTTTTGATACTCTGGTAGAGTCATCACTTAATGTTAGGCAGAGTTCTTTCAAGGTTACTGATTGCCCTGCACACATTTGTGTTCAGTTATGCAAAGAAAGTTCAAAGTTTGTTGTTATAAGGTTTGTTGAGAATCACAATCATGCTCTGGTAGATTCATTCAACCGTGATTTATTAAAGTCTGGTAGGCAGTTATCATACTCAACCAAGCAATTTATTCATAATATGAGCATGAACAAGATCGGTCCAACCATATCTCACAGGTTGCAAGTTTCCATGAAAGGAGGGCACCACAATGTAAATGGAACTCCAACAGATTTTAAGAACTTTAGTAGATCTGTTAAACTTTTTGTTGGTAACCGTGATTCTCAGTTACTTTTAGATAGGTTCAGAGATCGTTCTAATACTTCACCAGAGTTCTACTATGATTTTTTGGTTGAGAAGGGAGAGTTAAAACATGTATTTTGGGCAGATGAGATATCAAGGTTACATTACAAATCACTAAGTGATGTTTTGTCATTTGATGCTACTTATCACACCAACAAGTATTTTTTCATGAAACCTTTCGATATTAATTTCGTTTTATTACATGAAAACCTTTAGTTAACCAACCTTCCTTTTTTTATCCAGATATAACATGATATTTGTTCCTTTTACTGGTGTTGACCACCATAAAAGATGTGTTACTTTTGGTGCTGGTTTGCTAGCTAGTGAAACAATTGAGTCATATAAATGGTTGCTCCAGGCATTTCTTAAAGCAAATTTGAAACAACCAGTTCTGGTTCTAACCGATCAAGATCCGTCTATGAAGCAAGCGATTATTCAAGTTTTTCCTCAATCTCGCCATAGACTTTGTATGTGGCATATAATGAAAAAACTACCTTCAAAGGTATACATAAAACAACATGTTACAAGTTCGATGTAACATTAATGTAACAAAGTTTGAAATATTTTTTCGTCTATAGTTTTTTATACAACACGTTTTTTTTTGTTTTTTATGTATCAGGTATCTGGTGATTTGTTACAGAACACCACTGTTAGGTCCTCAATTCACCGTTTGGTTTGGAACCTATATATAGACACAACTACATTTGAGACAAAATGGAATCAGATGATAAAGTACTTTTGCTTACAACACAACGATTGGTTGAATGACATGTATTCAATCAGGGAGAATTGGGTCCCAGCTTACTTTCGAGATATTCCAATGTCTTGTTTGATGAAGACAACATCCCGTTGTGAAAGTTCTAATTCTGTATTTAAAGTAAACTCAAGTGGAGCCAACACCCTTGTTCAATTTTTACTATGTTTTGACACAACCTTGGAAGGTCAACGTTATCGACAAAGGCTGGCCGACCATAAAACGACATCCATCCCAATACAATCTGATTCCGCAACAAAAATCGAGAAGCATGCACATTCTATATACTCTCATGCAATTTTCCTGGAAGTTCATAAAGAAATTTGCAAGAGTCGCTTATTTTGTTTCATATCTGACACCTTTGTAGCAGATAGGATGTTGCGTTACTCAGTTACTCATTTAGACAAAAGGAACGATCCAATCAATGTTTTTTTGGTAAGATATTTAATTTTCGGATTTAACAATGTTATTTTCTAATCAGCTAGCACAGATGATATATTTTTTGTATTATAAAAATGATTAACTTAAGGTAAAATTCGACAAAGAAGATAACTCCGCTTCCTGTTCGTGCATGTGCTTTACGCGTATTGGGTATCTATGTCGACACATATTTTGTGTTTATCGAGTGAATAATGTAGATACAATCCCATCCCGGTATATAACAGAACGTTGGACCAAAGATTTATTGCCAAAAAGGATTTTTGACATAAGCAATCGTTATGGTGTTGACAGCACTCCAAGATCATTACTAAGGTTTGAAATTCTGGATTCAGTAACTGAGTGTGTCGATGCTTTGCGGTCAGATGATGATGGTCTTTCCTTATTCGCCACAAGGATTCGTGAGCTCAAGGAACACATTTTTAGAAACATTGTTTCTAATCTAAACTCGAAAGAATGTAACGACGATGTTATTGAAGACTTGCTTGGTATAACCGGTAATGTTGATGTTTCATGCAGCAATCCTGAAGGCATAAGGAACAAGGGTACCGGTAAGAGTCACCATATAGGTAGTAGTTTTGAGAGATCTGCAGAAAAACCCCAAAAAGCACCTAGACTTTGTCGTACGTGTTTTAAATACGTTACTGACCATGACTCTCGTAACTGCAAGAAGAAGAATCCTGATTCTAATACTTCAACTTGACTAATTAGGAGCATTTGCGTAGCATTACTTGCCTCGGGTAGTATTAGAATCAACTGTTTTTTTATTGTATCATTGACAGTAAAGGTGTGTTACTTGATGTAACAATGGAATATGCTTTTGTTAAATCATGTAACTTTGTAAGTCTTTTGTTGTTGAAGATCCTATATTTTAGATATCAAGTGACTCTACATGTTGCAATAATAATTTGTTACATCATTTTTACATATTCACCTGTTTTACACACATAAGTGACTCTATATGTATGCCCCCTGTTATCGTAAATTAGAAAAGAAGTATTCGGAATTTAACTTTAGTATTAGTTGACGTAACAATAGTATTTATGAAAGAAATGAAACTTCTAACCCATCAAAATATTAGTACGTCCATTAAGGTGGGAAATTATGTAACAACATTTATATTAATTTTTTTTTGGTAAATATATTTGTCCTTTTGTCAACCCACTTGATTATACTTATAAACACATCTTTTGTCAAGTACATCTATCAATGTACTATGACTGATGTGCAGATTTCTTGACTGATTTTTTTATTTACTTTATTTATTTTATATGAGTTGTCCAATCAAATGTACCATGAAGACATAATAACTTTACTTTTTGTTTTCTTCCCACCACACCCAATAAATTGCATGAATCAGACCAGATTCATTCATTTTTTGAAAACATCTAACGTTCTATTTTTAGAAGAGAAATGGTTTTTTGTGGGTGTGGAAAAGAAGCCGTGATTCGAACCTCTTGGACATCAAGGAATCCTGGTCGCCGATTTTACTCTTGTCCTGACCAGGTTTACTTCCATTTTAAAATATCAATTAGTTTTTGTATGTTAACCTTTTGCATTCGTTTTTTCTTATATCAGAGATCCAACTGTAGCTTTATCACATGGGTTGATCCTGAGATGTGTCCAAGATCTATTATGATAATCCCAGGTTTACTGAAGTCTAAGAACGAAGCAGAACGAAAGTGTCGTGTCGCTACCGAAGAATGTAAATCACTTAGAAAATACCTCCTTATAAGCTGGGTTTTTTTTTTCATAGTTTTACTATTTATTTTTTCTTTGTAAAGTCGTTTGTACAAACAACATTTGATGTTGTTTCATGTTAAAGTAATCTTGTTAATTACTAGTTTATTATGTTGTTTATTGTTTAACAACTATTACTATTATTGGTTTTTTTTTGTGTCTGTGTATATGTATTATTATCTTGTCACTAAATTCAGCAGCATGTTACGTTAATGTTACATTTGGATTCAAGTTATTTTTTACTCATATTTATTTTTTAATCATTAATGAATACTCATATTTATTTTTTCAGTACATGTTACACCTACTTTACGTTGTTATATTTCTAACGACTTACATGTATCTTCAGGAATATATAACTAAAAAAAGGCCTTCATTCAATGTTACATATGCATTACGTCTTCAAAATACTTGTCAAAACACATTACATGTAACAATGCTAATATAATGCTTCATCAATAATTAGATATTTTAGTTAACATTACCATTATAAACCCCAATACTAGCCCTAAAAACATTAGTTCTGGAATTTCAATCAAAAAAAGTTTTTCTTCAGTACGTGTTACACCTATTTTACGTTGTTATATTTAATGAGTTATTTAGGAACTATTGAAACTAATTTACATGCATCATATTTATTTTTTCAGTACATGTTACACCTACTTTACGTTGTTATATTTTTAACGACTTACATTTATCTTCAGGAATATATAACTATAAAAAGCCCTTCATTCAATGTTACATATGCTTTACGTCTTCAAAATACTTGTCAAAACACCTTACATGTAACAATGCTAATATAATGCTTCATCAATATTTAGATATTTTAGTTAACATTACCATTATAAATCCCAATACTAACCCTAAAAACATTAGTTCTGGAATTTCAATCAAAAAAAGTTTTTTTCAGTACGTGTTACACCTATTTTACGTTGTTATATTTAATGACTTATTTAGGAAGTATTCAAACTAATTTACATGCATCATTATTGTGTCCACAACATTAACATTTTATGTAGTACCTATGAAACCAGATACAACAAAAGTGTATCTTCAGGAATATATAACTAAAAAAGGCCCTTCATTCAATGTTACATATAGTTTACGTCTTCAAAATAATTGTCTTAACACATTACATGTAACAATAGTAATATAATGCTTTATACAAAATTATATATTTTAGTTAACATTACCATTATAAATCCTAATACTAACCCAAAAATGCTAGTTATACTCAAAAGGGCATTGGCATGTATACTTGTCTAAAGACACAAAAATATCAACTTTTAGAAGACCCGTTCGACACCTACTTCCTCTGAGCCTTTGCACGTACATCTTCCTTCAGAAGGTTTACATCAGAGTCTAGGATGTGGTACAAATACTTTCTCCTAAGATTGTTTAGCTGCCCCTTTTTCTTCATTCCATGGTTGCTTAATCCTGTGTTGAACGGTTCGTGGAGCCCCATGAACTTTTCCATGTGTCTCATAACAAATACGGCACAATCAACCACATTTGACCTAGTAGACCAGGAGATTTTAACCTTCTTAATAACAGCAAATGCAATTTCATTTGTCTTTGGGTGGTTACACTCTTTTAGATACCTGACAAACAAATCTTTCTACAAAATGAAATGATAATGTCAAATAAACCCACACTTGATGTTTAAGACTTAAGTAAATGATATATAACAGTAACATACCAGCTTATAAGGGGAGTCTTTCTGGAAGTAATCTTCATTATCTCTTAACCCCACCAATGGAACCGAGTCATCAAAATTATCGATAACACAGATTCCAGAATTTCTCAACTCAAAAATTACCAGGTAGTAATGATTATATTCTATTATTGGGAAGAAGACAATATCCACAGGTTTCAAATCAAGCAATTCAATGTTGTTACGAAGAGCCCCCTGGATGTTCGACTTAAATTAGTTGTAACGCTTATCTTCGCTTGATTCCATGTTGTTTAGCATCCAATCTACCAGTAATTTACAAATACAAGAAAACCTATTTTTTTTAATTACAAGATTCTAATTATCATATAACGTAACTGAAATGTATCATATAAAATTATCCATCATAATTCAAAAAACAAAATTTTGTAAAAATTCAGGTAAACAACCTTTAAAATCAATCAAACCAATATACACCAACCAACATGTCATGCTACACAAACTAGATTTAGGCATAAAAACTACGTAATCATATCAAAAACACAAGTGTATTCAAAATTTAAGAATTTTTTTATTAAATACAATACTAATCTTATCATGGTACAAAATTTCAAATCAACAAACAACAAAATACTAAAGTAGCATATATGTCACAACCAAAATGCATTATTCTGTCATGTAACGTTAAATATACATTAACTTAAAGTTGATCTGGTCATACCTTTGCATATCATCTTTCTGAACCCCATTTTTTGGTTTCTTCGTACCAACTTTCTCTTCAACTAGAATCTTTCGTTTTTTTCTTCTTGGGATGCTTATAGAAACAAAAGCAAAAGTTGACCAACTTTAATAAATCAACTGAATGTTTTATAGAAGGGTTCTACATACCTTACAAAATCACTGTCTGATGCATCAGGCGTAACAGTTAAGTCATCTTCTCTAGGATTGTCTTCCAGAATCATCTTCACATTCCTACACCAAATTCACGCCGTGGTATATCATTCTTTTTGTCAAAATAAAATTTTTTTTTCTGTAAAAACTGACATCTGAACAACCCTAACTTAACGTTAATAAACTTACATTTCATTTTTCGTTTCCGGTGTTGTCTCTGGTATGTCGGGACCCTTTGAGTTGCTTCCGGGTTCGTGGTCATCGATCGTTTGGTCTTCCTCCACGTCTTCGTCTCCCTCGTCAGGTTTTTTCATAGAAAAGAATAAGCTCGGATCTCGAGCATTTACAGTGGACGGTTCGTCGACGAATCCAGCCGGAAGACGTCGAGCGTCTTTCTTTGTTCTCATACTTTGAAAAAAAACAAAAAAATCCCTTTAGTAACAATCGAAAACATCGAAGACGGAATTGCAGTCGGCTAAGATGAAATTGTAGTCGGATTTATAGTTCTTACCTGAAATCGTTTGGAAGATTGATGATTTTTGCAACTGAAATCGCTTGGAATAGGGTTCGACGCCGGTAGTTTTTCGAGAGGATGAAGGCGGTGTAATGGGATCAAGTGAAAGACGAGAGAGAAAGGGAAGATTTGGGGGGAAACGGTACCTTTTTTTATTTTTTTAATATTAAAAGTACATAATACACATTTCCATTAATACCCTTATTGTACTTTTCTGTACCATCTTTAATTTTTTTAATCTATAAAAATAAAATCAACTTTACCACTTTTAATCTACACCATAGAAAATCAAGATCCATGGTCCATAATAGGTTTTCAAAGTTTCTATGTCTCAACCAGGTTTCCAAAATATCCTTCCCCTATATATATATATATCTATATATATATATATATATGCACACACACACACATATCACTACAAGAAAATGATCAATAGCGGCGACACAAATAGCGCCGACGAGACTATTAGCAGCGACACGTGCACGGATTCATCCGTGTACAAATATGACTGTTAAAATTAATGTAAATCAATGGCCAAGATTATAACGTCATTTAACATTAGTGGCGGCACCTTTAGCGGCGACGAATCACCGCTGTTGGTGAAAAAAATGGCATCCCTTTCTCTCCTTTCTCATTTCCCTCACGTAGAACGCTTCTCTCCTCCCGATCAAAAATTTTCCCTCGCTCGAGAATTTTTCCTCGTTGCCGCCTGCTTGCCATCCTTCTCGATCTCTCTCTTCGTCTCTAGCTGCTCCAGGTGTCTGCTGGCGCTGCGGATTGAGCTCCCGTTTCGCTGAGCGGATCTTGCTTCTCCAATGCTCCAGCTGCCCCTACCCCTCCAGCCACTCTCAACGGCTGCGGATCCTACTGCCTGCAGCTCTTATCTCTCTATGATGTCCGGCTACGACTGCCTCTGCTGCATCCATCGCTCTCAACACTAAGGTTTTTTTTCTCCTACCACCCATAATCCTAAATATTTACCCCAATTTCAACCCAAAACCCTAGATTACAGAGTAGTTTTCATCAATAACTCTAGCAAAAACGTTTTATTCATCTCGTTGAAGTTTTGTTTTTTGTTGATGTATTAGGGATTTAATTGTCCTGTTGGATACATTGTTTTAGGAATCAATTAAAGTTTCAAGCTGTTACTATTGATAAAAGTTTGTGAATACGATTGGTTTTGAAATATGGGTATGATTGTTATTGATTTAGGGTTTATATATAAGTCTGACACAAATTGTTTCTAGCACTAACATACTAATTAATTGAATGCCATAAAATAGAATTGGTATGAACTTTGAGGATAAATGGGCTAATTTGTGATTTAAGTTTTGAATTTAAGTCTTTGAAATTTCCATGACACTACTAGGACTCTTGTTATTCTGATTGAAATCAAATTTGTTTTACCATTTGGGATCATTACGTTTAATATTGAACCAGCCTCTTGATTAACAAAAGATTTTTTTCCATCATATATTCTATGGTTTGGTTGTTGAATATCTTTGTTGATAATGGTTATTTCTGTAGGGATAGGATAATTACATGAACCGGTTGTTACAAGTTTCACCTTGGCATAATATACCATTGCATGTGGGAGATGGAGCATTTACTTTCATTGTTGAAATTCCTAAAGAAACAAATGCAAAAATGGAGGTTGCTACAGAGGAATTATACATGCCCATTAAGTAGGATGCCAAAAAAGGGAATCTGCTCAGTTCCTGAGTTTATTAAAGGAGAGAATAAAAAGGAAAATAAATAAAAGGAAAGAAAAGGAAAAGAAAAGAATGTAGTTCTTTCCTTCCATTTCCTTCCAAATCGGAAAGAAATGAAAACTAAGTAATTTTGCCAAGTTTTCCTTTCACTTCCCTTCATTTCCCTCCTTAAATGAAACTCAGGAACACAACACATGTTATTTTTCTTTCTTTTCCCTCATTAAATGAAACTCAGGAACACAAAACATTTCTCATTCCTTTCCATTTCCTTTCTTTTCTCTCTTTAAATGAACTCGGGAATAGAGCTTAGAACCCGTAAGCCATTCTTATTGCATATTGTGTTTTTCATCCACCATTTATTAGCAACGGCGGTGACTTTTAGTAACGACACCTTTTAGGGGCGATTTTTTGGCCACTAGAGACGTTTTTAGTGGCGACCCGTCACCACTAATGCTATTAGCGGGAATTTTGTGTATAAATTAGTGGCCATTTTTGTCACCGCTAAAGGTGCTTTTTCTTGTATTATATATATATATATATTGTAGAGAATTTCACAGAATACGAAAGCAATTTTATCACCGGATGAATTGAAAGTTGTGGATCACACTTTCAGATCAAACTATTTGTGGTTCTCCCAAATGTTTGATCAAATAAAGTTTAATTCACAATTCAAGAACAAGTGTAAAATTGTATATGTTTGAATCAACTAGAGAAAAAACATCGATCAACTTCAATTTTGATATTTGCAGGTTTTTGGAAACTGCCTCTAGGCAGTTTTCAAGTTTTCTATTTCCCAAATTTTTTCACTAAACTTATAAAATGAATTTTATGTCAAAATTCTTAAAATCAAATTTTCTATCAATCCCCAGTCAGGGTCGCTGCCCCAGACCCCGCCAACGGGCGTAGCCCTTTGGAACCCCTATTGAAGCATAAAACTTTAACAAGAGTGCATCCCACACCCAACTTGTTTAATTAATTTTATGATCAGATTGATCGACAAAATTAACAACAACGACGACGACGATGACAACAATCACCATCATCATCATCAAATGGATAACAATTCAATTAATTCAAAACATGGGAATCCATCACAATTCGCTTTCAAAACTCAAGACTTGTTAAAATATGTTGATAGTTCTGTTAGTAATTTAGTTAGCATTGATTATGTTAGTTTGAATATGTTAACTTCTTATTTTGCATAAGTGGTTTTATGCAGGGTAGCAGTTGACAAGTGCTTATGTAACACCCCGACCAATGGCGGAATCATCGGAGCGTACACGAAGTGTAGATTGTTCAAAAGCACAGGGTGTTCATTGTAATAAATTCAAACCATTTATTATAATAAATCCAAACTTAACATTCAAATATGCATTACATCATAGAAAGAAAATACTAAATAAAACATTTAAATTCTAAACATAATAATTAAATAAATCAAATCTTCTTGCATGTCTAAGTAGCATTTCCACCTGAAACATGTTTAAATAAAAGGTCAACTATAAAGTTGGTGAGCTTCACAGGTTTAAGCACACACACCAAAATGGTTGTATAAAATGTTGATAAATGTTGTAAATAATATGTGTAACCAAGCAATATGAACATACAATATTGAATTAGTAGATAAAGCAGATCAACTAATGTTAACAGAATAATGTTTGACCATGGTAAGCATCGCAATGCTTGAACTAGTAACTATCACTGCGGGCTTCCCCCGAAGGGTAAATCAAACACAGTGGAATGGCCGGTCAATAGATCTATCATAGTCACTAGGGGTGATCAATGCTAAATGTTAACTAAAGTTCAACATGTATAATGTCATAAACTTGTTTCACATAAATTGTTTAAAATATTTGATAACATGTTTCACCCCAAATAATAAAAGCATAAAAAGGGGCTATGAAGACTCACCTTGATTGATGAGATAGTTGTTGCAAATAAATGATAATTATGTAGTCCAAATCGTATCCAACACAATCTAGCTTAACCTATAATTCAATCGTACATAACTAAAATAACTTTGGCTTTACATGGAATTTCCATAATGTATTTTGAGTTCCATATGTTTATAACCAATCCATATGATTTTATAAAAATTATTTCAAATCATATCATTGTTTAAAGTTTAAAATATTTATAAATATTGAAAAATAATAGTAATACTATTATTAATATTAATAATGATAATAATGATAAATGTAATAATACTAATAATACTAAATAATAATAATAGTAATAATGTTAATTTCATTAATAGTATCAATAATAATTGGAATAGTAATAATAATAATATTTGTATTTATAATAGTAATAATAATAAAAATAGTAATAATAATAATAATAATAATAATAATAATAATAATAATAATAGTCATAATAATAATAATAATACTATTAATAATATTATTAATATCTTTGATAATGGTAATAATAATTAATAATAATATTAACTATAATAACCATAATAAAATATTAATTTATAATAATATTAACTAAAATAATTATACTAATAACAATAAGATGTTACTAATTATAACATTGTAATAATACATTTTTTTTATATAAAAAAAATAAATGAGTAATTAATACATAAACTAAATATAACTTTTTATATCTTTAATTAAAGAAATAAATTTAAAATAAATTAATTAAACTGAATAATATATATTTTCTTTATTAAATTAGTAGTTTTTAAGTTTATAAAATTTTAGGTGAAATCAGATTTTAAAAATAATTTATCAATAAAAAGTTATTAAATAATTTGAAAAAAAAAAAAAAAAAATGGGTTAACCCGCGCCCAAGCCGGATCGAACCCGCGACCTATGATCTCAAGCCCGAGAGTGTTAACCAGTTGATCTAAGGCTCTAAGCCGCGAAAGGAATGCGTTTT
The DNA here is from genome assembly GCA_009363875.1 of Mikania micrantha. NCBI lineage: Eukaryota > Viridiplantae > Streptophyta > Magnoliopsida > Asterales > Asteraceae > Mikania > Mikania micrantha. Next base: position 101,364,413 of record CM018692.1, on the reverse strand, counting down.
AATTATAGTTAACATAGTTTTCGTTTGAAACCCAAATTTCCAGATTTAACATTTACGAGCCCTAGTCCTTAGATGCATCCAATTCGATCAGAACTTGATAAAATCGAACCAGAAACGTTAGGGCTTTTGTTAAGCATCTAAAAACGAGTAGAATGATGTATAGAAAACTTACAAAAGTTTGTGTTTGGCCTGGTTTCGAACTCGTGTACAGAACCGCTCGAATGGAACTTTTCTGAGCTTGATTCGCGATCTAGGAAGCTTCTGAATGGATTACGATGGCACAGAATAATTCGTCGAGGTCAAGAGAAGATGTGGGTGTGATTAATTTGATTATTACGCTCGTTTATATAGATTTTAAGATCCACGATCGTGTACGGTTAATTAGGAACGAATTTTGAATAAATCTTTGACTTATCCGACGATTTGAGGGTTGTTATCGATCCATGATGTTCGGAGTTGTTTAAATTTCAAATCTTGTTGAGTTTTATCCAATAATTCGACTGGATAGCTTGATGGGTCGTGAATTTATTAAATGGGTATCCATGGAGGATATGGGTGGGGAAGAAGGTGATAACTTTCAGCAATTGACAAAACTAGTCCCTCCTTATTTCTTTCTATTTTAACTTTTCAGCTTTGACAATAATAACCCTTACAAGTTCTTAAAACCTTTTTACAAAATTTTTATTAACCTACATTTTTCTAAATTTTAATATTTATGCATTTTAATAATAATAATAATAATAATAATAATAATAATAATAATAGTATTAATTTTTATTGTTGTAAATATATATTTATAAAACTTTCCTTTAGAAATCTTAAATACTTGAGATTTTTATTTATATTGTTATTATTGATTTATTTGTAATATCATTATTAATTTCATATTAAAATAATAATACTATTATTAGTAATAATAATAATGATGATAGATAGATAAAAATTTCTCATTTAAAATCTTGAAATTACATAAATTCGAAATGTTACAGTCTCCCCTACTTTTAGGAATTTCGTCCCGAAATTAAGAAGAAATAGAAAACAAGTATGGATACTTCAACTTCATTTGGTCTTCGCGTTCCCAAGTGAACTCGTGACCATGTTTCGATTCCCAACGAACTTTAACAATCGGAATTCGGCTTCGCTTGAGTTGTTTGACATGACGATCCATGATCTCTACTGGTTTCTCAATAATGTTCATCGACTTGTCAATGCGAACATCATCGAGAGGTACGTGTATAGTATCATCGGCTAAGCACTTCTTCAAATTAGACACGTGAAAAGTTGGATGAATGTTGCTAAGCTCTTGTGGTAGATCGAGCTTGTAGGCTACCTTCCCAATTCTTTCAAGAACTTTAAAAGGACCCACATAGCGAGGAGCAAGCTTTCCCTTTTTACCAAATCGTATAACTCCTTTCCAAGGTGAAACCTTAAGAAGTACCATATCACCGACTTGGAATTCCAAAGGTTTACGACGTTTGTCGGCATAACTCTTTTGTCGACTTCGAGCAGCTAACAAGTTGTCGCGAATAAGATGAATCTTGTCGGTCGTTTCTTGAATCAGTTCGGGACCGATGATTTGACTTTCACCAATCTCGTTCCAAGCAATAGGCGATCGACATTTACGGCCATAGAGAGCTTCGAAAGGCGCCATGCCGATACTCGCATGATAACTATTGTTATACGAGAACTCGACAAGCGGTAGATGATTATCCCAATTGCCACCAAAATCAATGGCACAAGCTCTAAGCATGTCTTCGAGAGTTTGAATCGTTCGCTCGGTTTGACCATCCGTTTGAGGATGATAAGCTGTGCTAAGATCCAATCGAGTACCAAATGATTCATGTAGAGATTCCCAAAAACGAGCAGTGAATCGAGCATCACGATCAGATATGATGCTAAGAGGTACACCATGTCGGCTTACGATCTCATTAACATAGATACGAGCTAACTTTCGCACGGGAAAGTTCTCGCGAATCGGTAAGAAATGAGCTGATTTAGTCAAACGGTCAATGATCACCCATATACTATCATGACCACTAGAAGTTCTTGGGAGTTTAGTGATGAAGTCCATAGAAATGTTTTCCCACTTCCACATGGGAATTTCAGGTTGAACAAGCAATCCCGAAGGTCTTTGGTGTTCGGCTTTGACTTTAGAACAAGTCAAACATTTAGTAACATACTCAGCAATGTCTTTCTTCATGCCGGGCCACCAATATAGAAATCGAATATCTTGATACATCTTGTCCGCTCCAGGATGAATGGAATAACGAGACTTGTGTGCCTCGTTCATGATGGTCATTCGAAGATCGTTTCGATTAGGAATCCAAATACGATTCAAGAAATAGAGTAAACCATCATACTTGATTTCTAGTTGCATTTCTGCACCACAAGACATTTCATCCTGCAATTTGCCTTGATTCAAAGAGATTTGTTGAGCCTCATAGATGTGGTTGCGAAGATTTGATTGGATCCTAATACTATGCACTTGTGTATGGCTCTTTCGACTAAGTGCATCGGCTACAACGTTGGCTTTACCGGGATGATAACGAATCTCGCAATCGTAATCGTTTAGAAGTTCGACCCAACGTCGTTGCCTCATGTTAAGTTCTTTTTGATGAAGAATATGTTGAAGGCTCTTGTGATCGGTGAAAACAACGCACTTTGTGCCATAGAGATAATGCCTCCAAATCTTTAAGGCAAATACAACAGCACCGAGTTCGAGATCGTGAGTGGTGTAATTCTTTTCGTGAACCTTCAATTGTCTCGATGCGTAAGCAATAACCTTTCCCCGTTGCATAAGAACACAACCGAGTCCTTGATTAGATGCATCACAATAAACAACGAAGTCATCGTTTCCATCGGGAAGAGTCAAGATAGGAGCATCACAAAGCTTTTGCTTTAATGTTTGGAATGCTTCTTCTTGTTTTGGCCCCCATTCATAAGGCTTGTCCTTATGAGTCAAGGCGGTGAGTGGAACAGCAATCTTTGAGAAATTAGCGATAAAACGTCGATAGTAACCGGCAAGACCGAGAAAAGAACGAATCTCGGTTGGAGTCTTTGGTGTACTCCAATTCTTAACGGCTTCAATCTTTGTTGGATCTACATGAACACCTTTTTCATTGACAATGTGTCCTAAGAATTGAACTTCCTTAAGCCAAAATTCACATTTAGAGAATTTGGCGTACAGTTGTTCTGTTCTTAAAAGCTCCAAAACCAACTTAAGGTGTTTTTCATGTTCAGATTTGCTTTTAGAGTAGATCAAGATGTCGTCAATGAATACAATCACGAATTTGTCCAAATATGGTCTACACACTCGGTTCATAAGATCCATGAAAACCGCAGGTGCATTGGTTAGCCCGAAAGGCATAACCACAAACTCGTAGTGACCATATCTAGTTCGAAAAGCAGTCTTTGGGATGTCATCTTCATGAACACGAAGTTGATGATAACCGGAACGAAGATCGATCTTTGAAAACCAAACCGATCCTTGAAGTTGATCAAATAAATCATCGATACGAGGCAATGGATACCGGTTCTTGATGGTGAGTTTGTTGAGTTCACGATAGTCAATGCACATTCGGAATGACCCGTCCTTCTTTTTAACAAAAAGGACCGGTGCACCCCAAGGTGAATGACTTGGGCGAATGAAACCCTTATCGGATAACTCTTGGAGTTGACTAGCAAGTTCTTGCATTTCAGAAGGTGCAAGACGATAGGGAGACTTTGCAATCGGATTGGCACCGGGTACTAAGTCGATTCGAAACTCGACTTGTCGTACGGGTGGAATTCCCGGGAGATCATCGGGAAATACTTCAGGATAGTCGCGAATGATCGGAATGTCTTGAATACTTTTGTCCTTGTCTTTCTTCTCCATAACATGGGCTAGAAAGGCTACAAACTTCTTTCGTAAATACTTGTGGGCTTTCGTGCACGACATGAGTTTAAGACCGCTACAAGGCGTCTCTCCAAAGATTCTCAGAGTTTCACCCGACGGTAGTGGAATACGTATGAACTTCTCAAAGCAAACAATCTCGGCTCGATGAGTGGCTAACCAATCCATGCCAATTATAACATCAAAGCTACCAAGAGGCATGGGTATAAGATTGATAGGGAAAACGTGATCCATAAGGTTCACCGTACATCCTAATATAATAGTATCAATGTCTATCGCGTTACCGTCAGCCACTTCCACATTATAAGGTTTGTCTAATCTAGTTCGTGTTCTACCAAGTAAAGGCTCAAATTGACTAGACACAAAACTCCTATCAGCACCAGAATCAAATAACACAGAAGCATAACAGTCATTAATCAAGAAAGTACCGTTCACCACATCTTGGTTAGCTTGGGCTGTTTGTGCATTAAGCTGGAAAGTACGTGCCCGTGTAACCCTCTGTTCATTGCCCACAAGCCTTGGGCATTTGTTCCTAAGGTGATTGGGGTCGCCACATTCATAGCAGGCCCTTCCATTGGTTATAGCGGGAACCGGTGCAGCTGGTTGTTGGTTAACTGGTGGAGCTGGTTGACCTTGCTGCAAGTTTTGTCCATTCCGACAGTAATTTGCAAGGTGACCGTATTTCCCACAAATAGTGCATACCCTGCATTGTCGGTTTGATGCATGATGGTATCTACAAGTAGGGCACAAAGGTTGAGCCCCCACATAGGTTCTATTGTTTGGGTTTGGTGGAGCTTGTTGGTTGACAGGTGTAGCAGGGATAGCAGGGGTTACTATAGCAAAAGTTTTAGCCTTCCTCTTACGGTTAATGGACTTTGAAGCATTTGAAGATTCAGATTTAACCTCCTTAGAAGGTTCATCAGTAGTGGACTTGGCTTCCACTTTCTTGGCTCCCTTTCTAGTTAAAGTACCTGCCCTAACATGGTTGTCAGTTAGGGTAGCAGCCAATCGAATTGCATTTTCCAAAGTAGTCGGGTTGCTCCCATAACAGGTGTCTTGGATTTGCATGGGTAGGCCACTAATATACTTCTCAATAGCACGAGAAAGTGGGGTGACCATGTGTGGCACCAACAGACTAAGTTCGTGATGACGGTTCGTGTAAGCCAGATTTTCACCACTATCCTGTTTAAGATTCCAGAACTCCAACTCCAGTTTCATCATTTCGTTGCGAGGGCAAAATTCTTCTGTCATTAGTCGTTTGACCTCATCCCAAGTTAAGGCCATTGCAGTTTCTGCACCCTTAGTTCGTTTCACGGTATTCCACCAAGTGAGTGCCCTTTTCTGAAAGACACTGGTGGCATAACGAACCTTGAGGTTCTCAGGGCAGTTTGAATGGAGGAAGGTACTCTCCATGCTTTCGAACCACTGAAGCAGTCCAGTGGCCCCTTCAGATCCAATGAACTTGGCAGGGTGGCAAGAATTGAAATGCTTGAAGGTGCAAGTTTGGTTTGCACCCTCACCATTTCGGTTGTTGTTTTGAACCCCACTAGCTTGATTGAGCTGGGTCACAAGGCCAGGCAGGACTGTGGCCATTTGCTGAGTAATGACAGCAGCCAATTCTTGCATGATAGGGTTATTGAGGTTGGTGGTGTTATTAGCATTGTTGGTGTTGGTGTTATCGGTATTGGTGGTGTTGGCATTGGTGGTATTGGTGTTTGTGGTGTTTGTGTTATTGACATTGTCGGTGTTGTTGGTTTCATTACCACTGTTGTTAGCATTCGTGTTGTTGGCAACATTGCGACGAGGAGGCATGATTCTACAAGAGTTCAAAATGAAAAGGATCAGAAATAAATCAAGGAGTTCAAAAACAAGAAATTGATAGTTCAAATGAGAGTTCAAGCACAAATCAATATAGATTGCATTCCCTAAGGAACACTTTTGACATATCAAAGTGTTTAAGTCCAAATTAACTTTTAGAAAGACATACTTTAGCCTATAGGTTCATACTCACTCCAAGGGTTCCCAGGAAAGTATAACAGGTCCATCGGTTGATTTGGATTTATACGAAATACTTTCCTAGACAGAACTCCCCAAAGTACAGGCATTCCCCCTTCCAGATTGTATGTGTTTCCTACTCATTAATGTGAACCTAAAGACTATTGACGGGAGTCAAAGATTTAATTAGACTTATAAGTCTAAGAGTAGTCTTCATGATGACGATCCTCTTGCAAGACGTAAGAAAGGGGTCAAGAAGTTCAGAACCCTAAAGTCTAGTGTGTGCATATTAGGCATCCTAAACTAGGTTCAAATTATTGACCTATCAAATAACTAGTCAAGTAGTACAAGTAGTCACATAATCAAATTTGACCTATCATGGCAACTATGTAGTTCAAACTTAAGGTTCATGGCCTAGTCCTTACAACTATAAGATTCAACTTAGAGTTCATGGCAACTACATAGTTCAACTAAGTCATTCTATGGTTATAGTCTAGGTCATTTATTTCTAATTAACCTAATTCTCTATAACCCAGGCTCTGATACCAATCTGTAACACCCCGACCAATGGCGGAATCATCGGAGCGTACACGAAGTGTAGATTGTTCAAAAGCACAGGGTGTTCATTGTAATAAATTCAAACCATTTATTATAATAAATCCAAACTTAACATTCAAATATGCATTACATCATAGAAAGAAAATACTAAATAAAACATTTAAATTCTAAACATAATAATTAAATAAATCAAATCTTCTTGCATGTCTAAGTAGCATTTCCACCTGAAACATGTTTAAATAAAAGGTCAACTATAAAGTTGGTGAGCTTCACAGGTTTAAGCACACACACCAAAATGGTTGTATAAAATGTTGATAAATGTTGTAAATAATATGTGTAACCAAGCAATATGAACATACAATATTGAATTAGTAGATAAAGCAGATCAACTAATGTTAACAGAATAATGTTTGACCATGGTAAGCATCGCAATGCTTGAACTAGTAACTATCACTGCGGGCTTCCCCCGAAGGGTAAATCAAACACAGTGGAATGGCCGGTCAATAGATCTATCATAGTCACTAGGGGTGATCAATGCTAAATGTTAACTAAAGTTCAACATGTATAATGTCATAAACTTGTTTCACATAAATTGTTTAAAATATTTGATAACATGTTTCACCCCAAATAATAAAAGCATAAAAAGGGGCTATGAAGACTCACCTTGATTGATGAGATAGTTGTTGCAAATAAATGATAATTATGTAGTCCAAATCGTATCCAACACAATCTAGCTTAACCTATAATTCAATCGTACATAACTAAAATAACTTTGGCTTTACATGGAATTTCCATAATGTATTTTGAGTTCCATATGTTTATAACCAATCCATATGATTTTATAAAAATTATTTCAAATCATATCATTGTTTAAAGTTTAAAATATTTATAAATATTGAAAAATAATAGTAATACTATTATTAATATTAATAATGATAATAATGATAATGTAATAATACTAATAATACTAAATAATAATAATAGTAATAATGTTAATTTCATTAATAGTATCAATAATAATTGGAATAGTAATAATAATAATATTTGTATTTATAATAGTAATAATAATAAAAATAGTAATAATAATAATAATAATAATAATAATAATAATAATAATAATAGTCATAATAATAATAATAATACTATTAATAATATATTAATATCTTTGATAATGGTAATAATAATTAATAATAATATTAACTATAATAACCATAATAAAATATTAATTTATAATAATATTAACTAAAATAATTATACTAATAACAATAAGATGTTACTAATTATAACATTGTAATAATACATTTTTTTTATATAAAAAAATAAATGAGTAATTAATACATAAACTAAATATAACTTTTTATATCTTTAATTAAAGAAATAAATTTAAAATAAATTAATTAAACTGAATAATATATATTTTCTTTATTAAATTAGTAGTTTTTAAGTTTATAAAATTTTAGGTGAAATCAGATTTTAAAAATAATTTATCAATAAAAAGTTATTAAATAATTTAAAAAAAAAAAAAAAAAATGGGTTAACCCGCGCCCAAGCCGGATCGAACCCGCGACCTATGATCTCAAGCCCGAGAGTGTTAACCAGTTGATCTAAGGCTCTAAGCCGCGAAAGGAATGCGTTTTAATTATAGTTAACATAGTTTTCGTTTGAAACCCAAATTTCCAGATTTAACATTTACGAGCCCTAGTCCTTAGATGCATCCAATTCGATCAGAACTTGATAAAATCGAACCAGAAACGTTAGGGCTTTTGTTAAGCATCTAAAAACGAGTAGAATGATGTATAGAAAACTTACAAAAGTTTGTGTTTGGCCTGGTTTCGAACTCGTGTACAGAACCGCTCGAATGGAACTTTTCTGAGCTTGATTCGCGATCTAGGAAGCTTCTGAATGGATTACGATGGCACAGAATAATTCGTCGAGGTCAAGAGAAGATGTGGGTGTGATTAATTTGATTATTACGCTCGTTTATATAGATTTTAAGATCCACGATCGTGTACGGTTAATTAGGAACGAATTTTGAATAAATCTTTGACTTATCCGACGATTTGAGGGTTGTTATCGATCCATGATGTTCGGAGTTGTTTAAATTTCAAATCTTGTTGAGTTTTATCCAATAATTCGACTGGATAGCTTGATGGGTCGTGAATTTATTAAATGGGTATCCATGGAGGATATGGGTGGGGAAGAAGGTGATAACTTTCAGCAATTGACAAAACTAGTCCCTCCTTATTTCTTTCTATTTTAACTTTTCAGCTTTGACAATAATAACCCTTACAAGTTCTTAAAACCTTTTTACAAAATTTTTATTAACCTACATTTTTCTAAATTTTAATATTTATGCATTTTAATAATAATAATAATAATAATAATAATAGTATTAATTTTTATTGTTGTAAATATATATTTATAAAACTTTCCTTTAGAAATCTTAAATACTTGAGATTTTTATTTATATTGTTATTATTGATTTATTTGTAATATCATTATTAATTTCATATTAAAATAATAATACTATTATTAGTAATAATAATAATGATGATAGATAGATAAAAATTTCTCATTTAAAATCTTGAAATTACATAAATTCGAAATGTTACAGCTTATAATATAAAGGACTGAATAGAAGACAAAGGAATGAGAAGGGTTATTGCATAATGTTGAGTATTAAAAAGAGAAAAACACATCTTACGGTGGGGAGATTACACCCTTCTTTTTATTTTTTAGTTTTCTTTCTCTATCTCATACCAATCTAGGGTTTTTGATATTGTTAGATCTGCACATTCATTGTGTTAGTCGAAACCGATGGCAACTAGAAAGTCGAAACCGAAACCGTTTGAGCTAGAGGTTGTATAATTCGAACGCAATCAATCAACTTGAACTCTCAAATACCTATATTGGCACCCTTAGTACCTGTTGGATACAAAAATTCACAACAAGAAACTTCGGGCAGAAGATTGGTTCAAGAGCTTGGCCGAAAATCAGCCCACTAGTCGATCTATATCGATTCAACATTGTACCTGGTAATTATCGACATCTACACATTCATTCTAACATGTTTAAGCAAAGCCCTAACCTAATTGAGTCTAAGAACCACGAATTGTCGGGGTTCGAGTTCTAGGGTTCTTGGTGGAAATCGATTTGGGGGTTTTGATTCAAATGAAAATGAAATTCAGATCTAACTACATAGAGAGTTTCGGAAGCATCTCCTTCATGAAATCCCTCTATTAGTTTCATCAAACAACAAAAAATTCTATGATTTCAAGTTCTAAGGTTCTTAAGATAGAAAGAATTGGAGTTTTCTATTCAAATGCGATTAAAAATCAAATTGATTTACACCATTAGTTTCGTAATGATCTAATCAACAAAAACCCTATGTTAGTTTAATCAAACAACACTGATTTGATTCTAACCGGTTACGTGGATTCGAACCATAAACATTTTGGGGTTTTTGATTTAAACGATCATGATATTCAAATTAAATAGCACAGAAAATTTCGAAATCCTTGGTTTAATGAACACCCTATGAAATTTCAGTTTAAAATAAACGAATTTAACAAGATTGATTAGTGAGTCTTAGAACTTGAGTTCGAACATGTTTAAACCCAATTCATCGGGTTATAGTGAATTATTTTTCTAATTAAAACCACCTACAGAGTCAGTTGGATCTCTGGAACAAAACCCCTATTGTTTGAAGTTCGATTGGGTTCGAATCGGGCCTCAATTGGGTGGCATTAGGTTCGGCTAGGGATAACAAAGGGAACCGGCTTTTTGATGCTTAAAATAATTAAAAACCAAGTTATAATGCGATTCTCTAGCGGGTTGAGATGTTAATATGTATGCGCTATTACTGGGAGGTTGCAGGTTCGAAGCTGAGGGCCACCGATTTTGCACAAAAAACACCATTTTTGGTGTTTTGCTCATAACTCGCTCGTTTCAACTCCGTTTTAGTCTGTTCAAGTTTCGTTGGAACCGAAATGGAATCCCGAACAAAACGAGACAATAAAATTTATATTTTGACCTGAAAACATAATCATGTATAATTACGCGTGTTTAAATGAAATCGTATATACTTATACGATTTAAACAAACGAACTCAAAGTTGTGCATACTTTTGTATGTACGTTTCAAACAATATAACATACGTGTTTTGACACGTATGTGATTACAAACACGATCTGACATTTCAAATAACACGATGTTATTGTAATAACACAGATTCCTCATAGAAGGTTATCTACGCGATTTCATGAGCATTTGACCATTCAATTCTCATTCTAAGGTGTGTACACGACCCCTTTTGCATTTTACTGTTTTGGGGTAGAAAACATGTGCAATAAAATATTTTTAGATACATCTCACTTGCATGAGTTAGCTCTTTAATATAAGTGCGAACATAACACTAGAAGTCCTTACATATCGAACCGATTAGTTTGCCGTAATGCAAAGCGTGGTAGTTGAAAAAATATCTATTGGGTTTGACAAACCTCACTTGGTAGATGGTAGATCTGTGCAAGTGTTTACCTGACCAAATCAAACATTACTATTGTTTGTGTTAGACAATAGTAGAAGGAAACCATTCATTCAAACAGTCAACTTCAGTGTGGACCGCTTATGTAAATAGTACAAATGACTAGCTATCATAACTATGCAATGTGTGATTATGTGATCTGCAAACGTTACTTACAAACAATTTGTTCAAACATTTGTGATTATTTATACAAACCTGTATACACACCAACCTTGTGTTGACTATATTTGTATGTTTTCTCAGAATGCTAAGGCATAAGCACGAGCAAGCAGGGACTAGGATGTTGAGTCTCAAGCATCATTTTCAATTTATTTGTTGATTTAAGACATTGAACATTATAACTTATGTATTTGTAACTGTCATGTTTTGACATGGATTTTCAAACGTTGCCGCATCGCTACTTTTTGTTTATTACAATTGTGATCAAATTATGTTTGAAAAGCATATAGAGGTCTTTCGTTATGTCTAATGACTAAGATCCTGGTTTGTCACGCCCTGAACGGTATGATATCGTTAGTGGAAGATTGAGGGTGTGACATACTTTTGGTCAACCATCCATTGCTTATTTGGGGCACTTTATTTCGGAAAAGGGTATCTTGGTTGATCAAAGCAAGATTACAGCTATCCAATCGTGGACCACTCCTACCATAGTTAAAGATATAAGGGAATTTTTGGGTCTTACCGGCTACTATCGTCGATTCATCAAAAACTATGCGGCGGTGGCTAGCCCCTTAACTGACTTATTAAAGAAAGACTCCTTTAAATGGTCATCTCAAAGTGCCATAGCTTTCAAATGTCTCAAAGATCTAATGAGTTCCACACCAGTGATGCGTTTACCTGACTTTTCAAAGCCCTTCACTGTGGAGACTGACGCTTCTGGAAGTGGGATTGGGGCTGTATTATCACAAGAAAAACAACCTATTGCATTTTTCAGCCAAAAACTGTGCCCGCGTAAGCAACAACAATCGGCCTATGTAAGGGAAATGTTTGCCATTACGCAAGCAATTGCCAAATGGCTTCAATACTTGTTGGGGAGCAAGTTTCACATTATAACGGATCAACAATCCTTACGTATATTACAAGATAATGTGATCCAAACACCGGAACAACACAAATGGTTGGGCGAACTTTTGGGGTATGACTTCGATATTATCTATCGGCCGGGCAAAAACAATGGGGTTACGGATGCCTTGTCCAGGGTACGTGATTTTCAATTAGCAGCTTACACCAGCCAAGGCAATTCTTTATTGGAAGAATTAAGAAAAGACCTCCAACAAGACACTCATCTTCAATCCATTAGTGCTAACATTCAAAAGGATCCAAGGCAGTATCCTAAGTACACATTTAAAAATGGGTTATTATTCTTTCAAGGCGTCTCATGATTCCTAAAGGATCCCCGTTATGTTCTAAACTTCTTTATGAATACCATAATTCTGTTACAGGGGGACATGCATGTATCACAAGAACTTTTCACCGACTTTCTTCCAATTTTTATTGGATAGGAATGCGTAAAGATGTTCAAACTTATGTTTTAAATTGTCAAACATGCCAAGTTACCCCTGGTGGTCTTCTTCAACCTTTGCCACTTCCTGATTTGGTTTTTGAATGCATTTCCATGGACTTTATTAAGGGTCTTCCCTCCTCACAGGGCAAAACGGTTATAATGGTGGTGGTGGTGGACCGCCTGACTAAGTATGGTCATTTCATTACCCTCGCCACTGCCTTTGATAGTTAAACAGTGGCAGTTGTTTTTGTCACAGAAATAGTACGCTTACATGGTATTCCGATGGATATTGTTTCTGATCATGATCCTTGGTTTCTTTCAGAGTTTTGGCATGAGCTTCACCGTTTACAAGGTACTCAGTTGTCCTTTAGTACAGCCTATCACCCACAGTCAGATGGACAAATGGAGGCCCTTGACAAATGTCTTGAAATGTACCTCTATTGTTTTGTAACTGATCAGCCAAAAGAATGGGTTCGTTTCTTGCCATGGGCTGAATATTGGTATAATACTTCTGTCACACCCCCAATTCCCACTTGCGGAGTCAGCTGGGTGTGACGTGGCCAGAATCATAGCGCTCAGTCATATAGAATGACTCTATATGCGTTTGAAAAGTATGTTTGAAATAGCAAAATTAATCCAATTGATTAATTAAACGTGCAGCGGAATTATTAAATGTCTAAAGCAGCGGAATAATAAACTATTCGAATGCAGCGGAAAAGTAAAAGTGTTAAACACCATGTTGTTTATCATAACATAATGTAGTAAAAATTGTTTGTTCAAAATGACACGGTTTGAATGCATGCAAGTCTTGTGCTCGTGTCCTTAAGTGCATTCATGTTCCGTACCAGTCAGCTAGTTACCTAAGAATACATGTTAAGAAAAAAAAGGTGTCAACACATAGGTTAGTGAGTTCATAGGTTTTGATATCAATACATAGTATATAAAAATGTTTGTCATGTGTCATGATGTTTATCATATGTTTGTTCCGAGCCCAAGGCTCTTTGTGTCAGTTGCATCTCTACCGAACTAGACTTGTTTGCTCTAGCCTCCGCCATGCCTATTGTAGGGACATGGACAATGGGTTGAGATTACACGCGTCCTGACATCCAGTCATAGTTGGCGCTGCGTGGGGTTCGTCATGACCAATAGTACTATCTAAACTCACTTCGTTGTGAATACATTAACGGCAAGACTGTGTGAGAACTTTGTTCCGATACAACACTTAATGTTTGTCCAATAAACCAGCATACACAATATGTTCGTACAAGTATAAAGTTTGACTCAACATGTATTATCCCCCTATTTTGAAAGCTTGTAAAACAGTTTGAAAGAGTGGTCGTAAACTCACCTTAGTGATCGTAGATTAATGCGTAAGCTCCTGTTTCCTCGGCGAGTCGGTCACCGGTTACCTATATAGTATGGCTTACTTAAGTTCGTGTTCGTGACCGTGTTCGTGATCAACAACCCTCGGTTGTTATGTTTGTCCATGTTTGTCTGTGTTTGACCATGTTTGACCGTGTTTGACCGTGTCAAAGTCAACGACCCGTTGGTGAACCGTGCGTTAGTTATAGTTCGTGTACTATTCGTTATCGTTCACATAGTGCATTAAGACACATCAGTCACGTTAATGGACAACTTACTATTTATAGTCAGTTTCCATTTTTAGTAAATTTACCACAAATTACATTTTAATGGTTCTAGCATGCTCATTAATCGTAAGTGACCATGTTAACACTTAGCACGTTGTTACATACGATCAAATAAACACGTAAGTCCGTTTTTAGAAATTAAAGTTTCCTAAAATAGAAAGTTTTTATATTTAGCATGTTTAGTAACAAAAATCACACAACTTTTCACATAATCATCACATTACATCATTCTAAGTCATTTATCAATATGAGCATGGATCTAATACCCCTATTTCATGAAAACATCAACTAAAGTTTATATAATTAGAAAGTTCTATTTAAAACATCATTTTAATCAAACTAGATCATGACATTTGTTAATAATCTCATTATTAACTATAATCCATTATTTCAATCTATCTATTTTATCAAAATCATTATTCAACAAGTTTATGCATAAATAAAGTTTCTAATAATAGCAACTATGCCCAAAAATCCATCAAATGACTATATTAACATCTCTAACCCATTATTTTATGCAAATATCATCATAATAGTTCCAAACAATCATATTATTAACATGCATGGTCATGTTTCTACATCAAATCATCATTTTTGACATAAAAGCTACTAAAAAATTGTAACTATCTCAAATAATCCATTTTTGACTATATTACTCATAAATGTCCTTGTAAATATCCCCAAACATCTTCAATAACACATATTCATGTTCAAATCATCACGAATCATGGTGGATCATACATGCATGTAACAAATAGTTATCATTTCTAACAAAAATCACAAATAACAACATAATGGCTCCAATATTCCCAATAGATCATCATCATAAGTCACATAGATCATTTAGATGACAAAACACAGGTGTGTACAAGTAAAATTTCGTGCATGTTGAGATTGAGTGTGTGCATATAAGCTTTGATCCTTGCATGTGGGTTTATGAGTGTTTTTATGCTACAAGGGATATAGAACTACCTTCTAAAGCCCCAAACAAAATGAGATGTTGCTTGAACAGGTTTGGATTGCTCCTAGAATCGACTGAGAATGCGGTTCTAGTGGCTAGAAGATGATGGTGATGGTGGTGAGTTTTCACAATGGTTCTTCCTTGGCTTCTAATTCTTCAAAGCTTCAATATAGCTTCCAAGCACTCAACAATGGCTTCCAGGAGATTAATCAGGGATTTTTGAAGGTGATAAGGCCGTGTGGTTGCGTTTAGAGCCGAATATAATGAGTGTGTGTAGGATAGCAATGATTTTGTCTTCGTTTTATAAAGATTTGGCGCCTGGACTGCGTCGCGTACTGCCAAGACTGTCCCCATGGGGTCTTGGCGTACCGCGATGGTTTTCGGGATTCAAATCCCATGCCCATCCCTCGCGTACCACCGAGGCCCAATACGGGGTCCTTGGCGTACCGCGAAGGCTACCGGTTGAGCATACTTAGCCCAATTTCGATCGTTTGGCTCGTTTTTTCGTCGTTTTCTCGATTATGATTCATCGTATATCGTGGTTTGAACCACCTTAGTTAAATGTTTGATCAGTTGTGAAGTGTTCAACTACTTGTTTTGTTTAATGTTCACCAACATTCATAAACGATTCGACACGTGTGTGCGTTTTTTGATTATTCACCGAATTATCGTGTTTGCATCTGTGTTTGTACTATCGTGCCACATGTCACACTAAATTAAGCTAATTATAGTGCCATGTGTAATAAAATAAATTAAATAAACATTTAATTAAATCTTTTGCAGACCTGGAAATTACGATGTGTCACAAATTTGTACCAAACGGCAGCCAGGATGACTCCCTTCGAAGCCCTTATGGTTGCCCTCCACCAACAGTCGCTCGATATATAAGGGATGCTACCGGAAATGCAGTAGTTGATGCTCAACTAAAAGAACGTGATATTGTTATTACTACCATTAAACGCAATCTTTTACAGGCTCAAGCTAGAATGAAGACCGCGAGTGACCAACATCATCGTGATGTGCAATTTCAAGTGGGCGACTGGGTCTATGTCAAACTTCAGCAGGTTTCGCCAAAATTCGGTTCGATTGCGTCGTCACCATAAACTGGGCCGGAGACATTTTGGACCCTCTCAAGTGCTAGCCAAAGCTGGAGAAGTGGCATACCGTTTAGACCTCCCTACTATAGCTACAATCCACAATGTTTTTCATGTCTCTCTGTTAAAAAAATGCATGGGAATTCCAGAGCTGCTAATAACTCCGCTCCACTTGATTGATACCACAGCGCAGCTAATTCTCCAGCCCCAACATGTTTTAGATGCCCGTACAGTGACTCGTTCAGGCCAATTGATTGATCAATTGTTAGTACAATGGGAAGGGCTACCACAAGACGTAGCAACTTGGGAAGATAAACAACAGTTACTTCATTCTTTTCCAAACTTACACCTTGAGGACAAGGTGAAATTTAAAGGGGAAGTTAATGTAGTGAATCTAAAGGATAAGCAGCCTAATATCCAAGACTTAAACAGCTCAAGGGAAGAAAATGATCAGCCCAAAGTTAGGAGATCCAAACGAGTACATAAAACAAATAGAAAATGGGATGAATTTGTATGCAATGCCACATTAGTATGGTCTAACAGAATGAGAATCTTATGGGTATAAAGAGAGCTAGAAGTGAGTGAGAGGCAGAGAAAAATTTGTTATGAATTCATAGTTGTCTTTTCTCATCTTCTTTGTAATTGTTCTCTTCTCATCATTTCTAATAAAATTACTTAGCTCTCTATTAAATTAACTTTTCTTAATAGCAATCACTACAATTTGTTTACAGATTCATAAGTTACAGATCTGTTTAGTTCTTGTTTGTTCTAGGATTTGAGTCATTGTATTCAAGGACGAAGGATAGTGAGGGTCTGGGGGGCCCCGCCCCTGCTGTTTTTTGGCTCAGAAGTAGAGTATGTAGTAGGATTTGGTCGGAAAATTTTATATTAATAGAGTCCGGCCCCCCTACACAAAAAATTCAAGCTTCGTCCCTGATTGTATTTAGATTGAGTTGTAAGTATGTTATCATTGAGTCTTTGTATTGTATTTTTTAAGTTTATGAATTACAGATTGAAAGCTGTAAGCTGTGATATCTACCATGTTTTTGACAAGACTTAAATAACAAACGTGGGTCATGAGCATAGTCGGGAACCAAGTTAGGAGTCGAAAAAGGAAAGAAAGGTTTCTTTGTGGAATTATGAGTAGATAGAAACAATCGAAATAGACCATGTGCAAATTAAGATTGGAGCAAATCATGAGTATGACGGTTGACATGTATGCATGCATGCTTCAAGCATGATGCTTGTTGTGTGTGGTAAGGATGAACCAATAGTCATGTAGTTAGTAGGAAATAGATGCAGGTATTTAAAGTATATACATTCAGCATGTATAAATATATGGGAATTACCAAAATATCTATTTGACTAGGTTTTTCCCCCAAATTGTCCATTTCACTTTTTCATGCATCAGAATATCGATACCCTTTATGGGTGTCGGCGCCCATAAGTAAACGAGTGTCCGCCCACATGGTCAACCAAACAAAGATTGCCACGTGTTCTATACAGGCGCCCGCCCGTGAATTACAGGCGCCCGCCCATAAACACTTTTACTGGCCCCCACCCATGAATTACAAGCGCTCCTGTCAGAGTATACGGGCGCCGGCGCTTGTAAAAGGGTGATCAAAGTAGACATTAATTTTGGGGATTTTCCCGAAATATATGTATATGTGCAGGGAGAGTGCTTTAGGGTGTATTTTTGGTTTAACAGACCAATTAAATGTAAATTAAAATTATTGTTTAATGATGAATTAAATGGTTAAATCATGCAGCTGGTTCTTGATCTTCTTCATTTGCATGTTCGGATTGGAGATCCTTCATGATGATTTCTGGAATTACGAAGTTTGCTATCCAGTAAAGAAAGATGAATGCTACATGTCAAATCAAATCAAACAAATTAAAACTTAAATGTTTTTTTATTATTATTTTTTTATTTTGTTTGCAAGGTCATCATTAGGTTGTTATTAAATTTTTAAAATAATATGATTGGTGATAATTATACTACATAGGTATGTGAGGGTTGGGTTTGCTAAAACATAATTACTTATGAAAACCGAAAACTTCTTTTAATACTAAAGTTATATTTTTTATACTATATTTTATAAATCTAGAAACAAAAAAAACAAATCCAGTTCATAAAAAGAAAATTCAGCACAAAATATAGCTGGTTTTATATTTTTAAACAAACCGTTGCTTTTATTTGATCTTATCTTTTTTTATTATTGTGGAAACCCACATATGTAGTAAACCCTCGGGTAATACCCGACTAGCCGGGAGTAAAAAAAAGTGGTCGCAAACAATCAGATCGGTATCTCTAGTGAAAATTGTCCTAAATGTGAAATAAACTTAAGACCTACAGGTTGTCTCTCTTTCACTTTAATCACTAGATCAATTCTTTGATGGTTTTGATCGTTATCTATAAGTACATGTGTCTAAACAAACAATCTGGTGGTAGGATTGAAGAGTTTGTGTTGATATAAAACTCGTTAATCCTTACACACCAATGCACATACTAATTAAGGTAAAATTGAAGAGGGTATTGAGAAAACCTTGCGAAGAGGTGAGAGCCATGGGTTTGGTCTTCACATGGTTAGGAAAGTATCTTTGCAAACCGGTTCGAGTTGGTGTTGAGAACCAATGGAAGTCATTTGGTTGGTGTGGTGTATGGTGGTGGTTGATGATGATGGACCTCATTTTTCAAATTTATGTTTAATCTCTACAATGCATATGCATTTAGGCTAGTCCCATATATGTAGATAATGTGTGGGGTTTATGTTATCTTTTAAGAGCTCACACGGTCACGTGACTATCCACGTGATTTTTTTTCTTGCTATATTTTGGTTCAAACTTCAAAGTGTGGAAGTTTAGACACTGTTAATATGACCCACCACTGTATCTAAAATATTGATTGTGTGCAATCTTATATAAATTTAAAATAGTGTATTATGGCCATTGGTCAACTTAACTCCCTAAACCGTTGTTTTTAGAGATCATAACATGTTCAAAAATATATGTTAACTGGTTTTAAAGATAAAAGTCACGTGTGACTTGTATTTATGGAATGTATATAAACCAAATAAACAAGAACAATATTTAAAATGCATAACCAGTAATCAAGGTCAGTCTAATGGGCTAAGCAATTAATTCAAACAAAACCTTAGGGTCTCAAAAAAAAAAATTTAAAAATTATATGTAGTTGGTTTTTGGCCCATGGGTTTTTTTTTTATTGTGAGCTCTGAAAATAATAAGAGTGCAAGATTTTTAAAAGCTCATTTTTTTCTAATTTTCACAGAGGGTTTGTAGTGAAGGACCTCGAATTTTTTGTTCAGATTAGGGCTTGCCCGTAATGAACCTTACTTCATCAAGATTTTTAACATAATCACAATCTACATACCCCACTACCAAATTCTCAGATTGATTAGATTACCTAGAGGTGGGCAAACCGGTTTTTTTTAAACCGGTTCCGGTTCCAAGCAGTTCTAGTTCTAGTCAACGAAGTCAACAACCGGTTCTAGTTTTTAGCTGGCTTCGGTTCGGGTTTGGCAGGGTAAAGGTGGAACCAGTTCCGCTTTTTCCAGTTTCGGTTCCGATTTCTTTGAGAACCATAACCATCTGTACCCATCAGTTCAGGTGCAACCGGTTCCGGTTCGGGTTGTTGGTTCCAGTTCCGGGATTTTTGCCCATCTCTAGAATTACCCAAAGATGAGCCCAACTTCTTTGGTACCTTGCTAGTATATTGTCCCCGTGATGGTGGCCTAGTGGTAAGGAGTGGGAATCTGTAATGGAGATTTAGGATTCAAAGCCCAGCACCACCTAATTTTCTCTGAGTCACGCGATTTACCTCTCTCATGTTGGTCGTGAGACCGGCCGGTGAGAGATGCCTAATGATGGCGTTCACCATTTTTTTTTGCAAGTATATGAGAACCCATTTTGCAGCCTACCAATGACAATAAAGTCCTGTTTTAACTAGGAGTGCACCTTGCATCTTTAAGGTCCATCTCCATCGCATTTTCGGGTTTAACAAATTTACCATATATACTTATATAGCCAAGAATCTTGAAAGCCCAGTCATCACCTAACACTGTACCTAGCTTTTCATCCTTTGAACAACTTTCTAATTGGAGTCAAGTGAAAAGAGAAACCCGACCCATTTGATCACCCTTCAATCCTTACTATCATACCCATCTGATTGATCACATTATAGGATTTAATACTACTTGACATGACTCCTTTTTTACATTTTCACTCCATTCGTATGATCTTCGTACAAATGTTTATTTTCCCCTTTGATTTGATGATATGCGAAGTACGCATCACCACAGGAAAAACCTCACAACTGAGCAAACGTTGATCTTGTCTCAGCAAATAAGTTGTGGTTCAAATTCAAATCTAAGACCTCCCATATAGAAGTAGAAAGGTAAAAAACTGAAGTTAGGTAAAGAAATTGAAGTTGGCTTGTATTAATTCTTTTACGGGAGACATTTAATACATAATTAATGACAAGTAATCATAATAATTAATAAAAACAGAAAAATATCATCGTTTTTGTTTATTGCAATATAAAACCATCTTATTTAGAAAATTATACAATTCAGCAGCAATCAACCCACAACCACACCATGCACAATGTAATTAATTACACTTATGCCATGCATGCATGCATTCCCTCGATCAAGGCAATCCACCACCAAAACCTCCACCAGAACCACCACCAAATCCACCCCCAGACCCACCACCAAGTCCACCACCACCACCAAACCCTCCACCACCACCTGCACCACCTCCGATCCCAGAGCCACCACCAAAACCGCCACCGGATCCTCCTCCAAACCCAGACCCACCTCCCAGTCCACCACCACCACCTCCCCCAAACCCTCCTCCCCCACCACCACCACCTCCCAATCCATAACCACCTCCTAATCCACCACCCGAACCACCGCCTAGCCCAGCACCACCACCGAATCCGCCACCACTTCCACCTCCAAGACCGCCACCATAGAACGTCTTTTCATCTCGAAAAGACGGTTCCGAACCCGCCAATTTCCGTGCAGTGGAAGTACAAACAAGAACACCAACAACAAGGAGAAAGAATAGTTTAGAAGAAGAAGCCATATTGATGAGTTTTGAGATGAAGATGATGAATGGTTGATGCCACTAAGTTTATATAGGAAAAGTTGTCATAGACATGCATGCAACAAACTGTTGTACAGTACATGTAAACAACCAATAAAAATGCAGAGTTTTATAATAATAAATGCAAAGGTGTCAACATGTGAGAAAAATAAATGTTAAGTTTTTGCAATTGCTTTCTCCCTAACCATCTCTTTGACAAAATCCACGAGTTTATCACAACTTCACCCACTCGGACAACTGGAGTAGGCCATACATATACATATACATATACATATACATATACATATACATATACATATACATATACATATACATATACATATACATATACATATACATATACATATACATATACTATATGGGATTGTATTCTTTGAAAACCCGATTTTAAAAAGAAAACCTTAAACCTTATCTTGGCCGTCCATTTGAAATCTTGAAAATAAATATGTGCTACACATGCTAAATTGAATAAAAAATTGGGATATTTGAATAAAAAATACTGCCCACATACAAATACCTATACGTATACATACATATGTGTACGTCTAAGTTAATTAGATGAGTCATGTTGACTGTTTAAATGTAACTCAGAAAATTTTTAACAAGACTGGTCTTGTGTAGTTTATGAGCATTTGAATCGTTACTTCCCTTATAACAAGTTGTTTACACCTAAAACAAAAGGTTATCTTAAAAATGTAATTTTCAAAAAACAAAAAGATAATATTTATGATTTTTTGCTGGTCATATTCATGAGGGAATTAAAAGGGTTCTAGCCTAGTTAGATGTAGCTTCTTGACTTCTCTTATGGGAGGTCTTGGGTACCATTTGGGTCCGGTCTAGAGCAAATATTGCTCTAGGTTAAGCCAGGATTTTCTTAATTGTAAGTTTTCTCCTGGACATACGGGTCAAGTTACCACACTTTATTCTTTTGACGGAAGAGTGATGTATTTGCCAAGATGATCCCGGGTAATCGGGTGTTTTGCTGTTAAATTAAAAGATATTAGAGACCGGGTTTGTTTTTTTGATAATTTTTGGTCCACATATGACTTATTAATTTTAGTGATATGCATAAAATGTCAAAAGTCAAAGTGGGGTTTGTTTTAAATGTTAGGAAACGGTTTTTAGATGAGACGTATTAGTCGATCAAATCATTACTTTTATTTTAAACTAGTGGATTCCACCGCGTGTTGCGGCGGGAATTCCGTTACGATTTCAAATATCATAACGCATATACGATCACGTATATCAAAATAGAAATGTAAAAACTTGTTACAACAGTTGTGAATCTGACGTAAAAGCTAATTTTTCAGAAATTTTAGACCAAACTTCTGATAAATTTTGATTTTCGTGATGAATGAATAGTAATAATGTTTTTATATTCGGTTTTAAATTGTTTCTGCTAAGTAATTCTTTCTAGAGGTATAATTAATTTTCAAAGTTTCGTAGCTTAAAAATTATAAACACAAATCATAAGAAAAACTATACGATTACGAACAAAGTGATATAAACGATAAAAAAAAGTCGATAATGTATGGACGCGTTATAAACCTGCAAATAACGCGCAAAAATTTTATGAACGTTTTGGTTTGAAATTTTTATAAATGTTCTGGAGTTTATTGTGATTATTTCATTACTACGATTATTTTATTATCACTAATAATTAAGAGTATGGGTGTTCAGAATAACCGAAAACCTTTTAAAACCTATAACGTATCCATAACCGTAAAAAAAAATCGAATTCTGAATTCAGATTTCGGTTCGGTTAACGGTTTCAAAAATCTTTTTAAAGTCGGTTTATTCGATTAACCGATTAAACCGAATTTATATTTTAAATTTATATTTTTATTAACAATATATAAGGTTGAATTCGGTTTATTTGGTTGAATTCGGTTTGTTCGGTTGAATTCGATTTATGCGGGTCGGTTTATTCATTTTTTTAACCGGTTTATTTGGTTTTTAATCGGTTTTTTCGGTTGAATTCGGTTCGTTTAATAATCCCCCAAACCGAATAAACATAACAAACCGATAACCGAACCGATCAACACTCCTAATTAAAAAAAACCCAAAAAAAAAAAAAGAAAAGAAAATGAAAAGTATGTTGTGGGATGCAATCGAACACGCAACCTATATTTTAAAAGTTATGCGCTCTAACCAGTTCCGCTACTTCATATTACTGAATTGCTTTGAAAAACATATAAATTTATCTACCAACATTTTTATTATTATATATATATTGTTGTTCACTGCAATCATTCTTTTTTGTATAGATAGTAATTAAGCATAACGTTTAATTAAAATGTAATTTTCATGAACATGATAAACATAAAACTTGTAAAATAACGTGAAGTTTTGTATATGAATTTTTGACACATCACAAACATTTATATTAAAAAAATTTTAAAAACTGTATATTAAACTTGGAGTAAATTACGGTTGTGGCCTATGTGGTTTGAGTGTTTTAACTATTTTGACCCGAATTAGAATCTTTTATCAATTCAGCCCCCGTAGTTTAGAAAACTATCGGTTTTGGCCCCTCAAACTTAACTATTATAACGGTTTTTGCCCAAAATTTAACTTTGGTTAGCTAGGGGCCAAAAACGATACTTTTATAAACCACAGGGGCTGAATTGATAGAAGATTCTATTTTGGGCCAAAATAGTTAAAACACTTAAACCACAGGGCCAAAACCGTAATATACTCTTAATCTTGTGAAAAATAGTTATAACCTCTAAATGTCACCAAAATCCACCGGATAATTTTGACGTCTACACAGATCCAAGAGTTGACACTGTTTTTACATTAGTTTTTATTAAAGTGAATTACGTGTTTGTTTTTTTCAAAAAAACTCTTCTGGACCTCTTTTGTCTGCGTCGCGCGACACACGCAAAGATTGTAGGCTACAGTTTGTTTGTTTATTAAAAGATATCTCATCAAAAAATATATGTTCGTCTTCTTTTTTGTGCAGACGCGAATCAAACTCTTTTATCCTCTTCCGGTTTGTGAGAAGCATCTTCAAGCCCTTCCTCCTGTTCTCTCAACAAGTGGCACCCCAACTTCTCAAGACCAACCGCGATTCCTCCTCCACATTCACTCCCTCTACCAGCGCCGATTCCTCCTCCACTGCCACTCCCCCACCTGCGCCGATTCCTACTCCAGCGCCACTCTCTCCACCGCCGCCTCGCCGTCGTTCCCTCCACCAGGTCGGTAGTTCGCTCCACCTCTCCACTGCTGCCTCGGACCCTTGTTCACATATTCCCTCCAATCAACACCCTCGTGAGTCACCCTGGTTGCCGGCAGGGGTAGAGATCAGTAGTGGCTAGTGAGGTGGGTAATGGGGAGGTTAGGGTTTATGTTTGGGGCTGCCGGTGGGTATGCAAACTTAAAAGAAACAAACAGTCTGTTAACAGATATTTATCCAGCTCTTCTGCTACAGAGATCTGTAGATAGTCAACAGACTGCAGACATTTTATCTCTGAAAAAACAAACGTCACCTTAGTGACACAATACAAGGTCATCAATGTAAATGTGAAAGCAAAAAAAAACGACGTTAATTGGTTATGTTACTTAGAGATTTATTCAAATAAGCAACAATAAATTGTAAAAAACTAAAAAAAATCATTTATAGCCATATGATTTAAGATGTACAATACTAATTTTCTTTATAGTAAGGGAAATTATTTTTATTCCCTTTAAACATTTGACTATAAATGGTTATTTTAGTTACAAGATAACATTGATTCTCAATTGAACATCTCTCATGTTACGGTGTTAGTCATTTACATGTTTGAATTGTTAAATACTTAAACCTTGACCAGCACTACACGAGTAAAGGCATATAATGTCGAAACCTATAGCGACGATCACTAGTCGTAATAGGTCGGCCTTAAAATTTTTTTAACTTGGCTATAACGACGACTTGTGGTCGCAACAAGGCCGCCAAAACAATGAAATTTATGCGCTCTTAGGAAACCCTAAATGTCGTCGCTATAAGCTATTGCGACGATTTTCGTCCTTTTTGCGGCGGCTTTTGTCGTCGCTATACCCCTGAATTCGTGTAGCATTTGCTCAACATGTAGGCCCGATTCGAGATAGGTTTAGCTCATTGGACCTATCCAAGGAACCAGCTACTAGAAAACCTAGGGTTGTAAACAAACTGATTGTTCAGCGAACAGTTCGTGAATCGTTCGATGTGAAGTTCGTTTATATGTTCGTTTGTTTAATAAAAAAACTATGTTCGTTTAATTAAATGAACGAACATATACAAATGTCGTGTTCGTTCATTTGTGTTAACAGTTTATGTTCATTTATTATGTTTATTTGTTAAATATGTTTTATATTTTTAAATTTTAAATTTTTATTTAATACCATAACATTTAAATTAAAATTTTAGTCATTTGAAATTTGTATCTTGTTATATTCATAATAATTTGAAATTCAATTCTTTGAAATATTAGTTTAAAGTGATTTTAATTACGATTATTATTTTTAATTTCTGTTATGTTTAAAGAAATTTATTTTTGATTTTTATTTTAATTGTTTAACTTTTAGATGATTATGTCTAATATTTGAGATTAAAATACAAATTTTTATTTTTAAAATAATGTGTTCGTTTATGTCCGTGAATCGTTTGTGAGCAAGTTCAATTCCTTAGTGAACGAACATGAAATTTTCATTCGGTAAGTGTTCATGATCATACTACAACAAAAATTTGAAGGAGATTGGGACACGTTTTCAAATATCCCACATACTAATTTGAGAGAGATGTTTAATAGTTTTCGGGTAATATGTCAATTAATTATTTATATATGTTTGTAATTTATTTTTTATTTTTTCAATTATACATTAAATTTTTTATATAGACACAATGGAGATGGGATTTATGTGATGACCAATACATTTTTGATGGGTTTGTTAATGTGCTCAAGAGTCGTTTTCGAGATATAATGAGTGAATTTAGAGAACTATCTAAAGGAAAAGCAAGGAAGGATGGGTATGTTATTCCACATGGTGAAGAGAAGTTTGATATAACTTGTAATTATCTACATGATAACATGCTTCTTAAGAGATGGCAACGGTTGTGTAAAGTAAGGGCGTTAATGTATTATTATTTTTAACTTCTTAACTTTATTGTTCATTATACACACACATGCATGATTTTACTATTTGTAGATTTGGAATGCTGACAAATGGTTAAAGAGATTAAAAGCTGGAAGAAATAATCGCCAAAATGATCTATCTCGTCATACAAGAGGGTCTATGGGTTTTGATGAACATCGTATCCGCTTGGTAAGCTAATCACATCTATGAACATTTTTAACGTCTAAACACTACATGTTGACCCGCCCTTTTTGACTTGCCTAATTTTACACTTAATAATGTTTTATGTAGGAAAAACAAAAGGGTAAAACGGTTGGCTATGAATTAGTTTTCATTGATACCCATGCTACCAAAGTGACTAAAAAAAGATTGCGGGAAGGGGAAATCAATATTAATGACTTGGATGAGTTAGAGGTTATTACGTCACGATCAAAAGAATCATTCGTTAGTTATTATTTATATGTAATATTGATTTAATTTTGATTATAGTTTGACTTGGTTGGTTTGATGAAAATGTAGAAAGTGTTCCATAATGAACTTGTGAGGGAGTACGAGCCAAACAATGATCAAAATTCTGATCGTGATGAACTTGTTGTGTGGGAGCGTTTACATCCTAACAATCATGGCCGAATGTTTGGTGTTGGATCTTCTGATCCACATTTCATGGTGACCGGGTCTCAATCATCATGCGGGTCTATTTCATATGGTGATGCCCGACAGTCACAAGAGGTATTGTTATTATTATCTCTTGTTAAGACATTATTGGCTAGGATAAAAGTATCAACATTGATCATGATAGATGAATGTAAAAATTAAAAAACAGGTTTTATTTTTTTGTTGGGCTTTTGTTTTTGGACTCGGATGAGTTTGTTTTTAGACATCAGTTTGTTTACCTGTGTTTTTGATGATTTAGTTGTTCTTGAGCAGTTAAGTTCAGTAACCTTGAGTTTAAGCTCATTGAATACCACTGTTATTTTAGGTGTTAATTGCTTGTATTGTCGATTTTATAAAGAAAATGCTTGGCTTTGGAATTTACATGTTCACACTATTATTTTATTGTCTTTTATCTTTTTTGATAACTTAACCATAAATCAAGATGCGAATCTAAAATCTGATTTGTGGACTTGTTCAACTTATTCAATATTGATTTCTAATTTATCAGTGATTTGATATAAGTTTGACACCATCTAAATAATTTGCCTTTCCTTATATTATGGAGCTAAACTTATTGAATAACTTGGCTTTCTTTTGATAGAATTGAGATGCATTCTTGAACATGGTTTCTTTTATGTTTTTAAATTTGATTTTGTGGTCTTTATGAGTTGAATTGGATTTATAAATAGGAGAACAGTCATTAGTTTCCCTAAATTAACATTTAGTGGTTTATTTTGCAAGAAGCCAAGAAATAATGTCCTAAATTGATCTCAACAATGTTGAATTGTATTTTGGAATTTGGATCATGTCACTACCTATTAAAGTTTGAAATTGATAAGATTTGATAAGAATGTTAGTTTAATTTTTCACTATATCTTACTATTGATATGCTTCTCATGTTGCTGCATGAAAATCTTTAGAATTTAATTAAAAAAATCTTAGGATTATTATACACAGTTGTTTACATCATTTTATTCTAGTTTATTTTAAATTATTTTTCAATTTCTATGTTCATTTAGTTATTGAAAATCAATATTAATCATGTATAGGTCAAAGATTTTCGATCCGAATTAGAAAAAAAAAACCAGAGGCCCGACAAAACTTAGAAAACCACTTGAAACAAATGGAAAGAGAAGCGGAAAAAGAGCGGGTCGAACGCGAGAAACTACAAAAGCAAATGGAAAGAGAAGCGCAAAATGAACGGGCCGAATGCGAGAAACTCCAAAAACAAATGAAAGAACTTATAAAAAAAATTGCTAATAAGTAGTTTTTTTGTATTTTGAGATCTTAAAACATGTGTTATATTGTTTATTTGGATAATTAGTTGTAATGTCTAATATAGAATGTTTAAACATTTTTATTTTTAAATTTTCTAGGTTTTTATGGGATTTTTATGTAATTTTTTAGTATAAAAACTGAATGCTATTAATTTTTTAAGGATTCTTGACAAAACATATATTAATATTTGTCGGAATTTTGTCGGAAAAAAGAGAGTTGGATATTGTCGGTATTTCGTCGGAAGTAAGGAAAATTAAATATTTTTTCAGCGGATTGCCAGTATACAATATTAATAATATAAATAATTTAAATATTTGTTGCCGGAAATTCGTCAGTAACTAACTAAATAAAAAAATTATGAATAAAGGCTTTTGTATCGAATAAACGCAAACAAGGTATCATTTATATTCGTTTGGTTCGCCTACAACCATAAGAAAAAATATTGCAATACAGGCATTATGATAATTATAAACACATCACGTTATGCAGTTGGTATTCTTTAAAACATGACTTTTTTAGAACAAACATCGAAAGTATTAAATTTGCACTCGTTATGATTGTAGAATTTTTATTTTAATTTATAAATTAGTCGATCATCTTCTAATTACGCTTCTGGTCATTTTGTGGAGACTTGTTTCTTAGGCTATGTGTTTTCAACTTTTCATCACACCCTCGTCACTTCACGCGTAGGCGTCACATAAATAACTAACATCATCCCCTCTTCACATACATATGTGTTACCATCGCCCCTTCATCGATCACCCCCAAAACGGTCGAATGCTCCTTTCTCGTGACCACACTCATGCCCATCAGCGGTCACGCCGAGATGTAGTGAGGTGCATGCGCCATGAGGGAGTGACCGAGACTCTTCATACCCGGATCACCTTCACGACACATGGCCTTACACAATGTCGGGTGAACGTTTATGAAATAATTTACATTTGTGTATATGTTGTAATTACCCTTTATCTTACTTCTTTAGTTAGGAGGCTTCTGGTGTATTTATTCATTTGTATTCTTTGTACCGAACACACATTTTTAACGGTAATTTTATGATTTTTTTATGACAAAAAATAGGTTAAAGTCTTGTTTAGAGTAGATATTTTGTTTTAAGTTAAGCCAGGGTGCAGAATGGGTTGGGTTGACTCGTTGTCAGTTCAGCCCAACCCAAACCTGAAAAATTTGCACAAACCCGAACCCAAAACCAACAATCTGCTCAGACCCATAAACACGAACCCAACTCTCATTTTTAAGGGTTGAATCGAACCTGACTCATTTGACATAATGTATATGTATGTATGTACTGGGGAAGGTTCCCTAAAATGTCTATTTTGGCTAAAAAGACTAAAAACTATTTTTAAAAACTCAAAAACCGACCTAAAAAAACTCTAATTGAATTCATTTTTGCATCATTGGAAACGGCTTGTCGAACCCTAAAACCTAAACCTTAAATTTTATACAATAAACCATAATACTAAAACAAAAAATCCTTAACCTAAAATAAAAACCTAAAAACTAATAATCAAGCCTTAAAACCTAAACTCTAAAACTAGTTGTTAACACTAAAACTTAAAAGCAAATATTGTAGGATTCGATGAAACAGTTCCAATGTTATCGAAATGAGTTCAATCGAACTTCGTTTGGGTCGGTGTCGGAGATTTTAAAAATCATTTTCAGCCTTCTTAGGCAAATATATTTTTTTATTTGATCGTTCTCCTATATATACTTTTCACATTCTTCTAAAAAATCATTAATAATAAGCAAAATGCATTATATAATCAAAAAATAGTAACCAAAATACTTCAGATAGGATAAATACGTTACTTTCCAAAATTAAACAAAAGTGTTCTTCAATCAAAATATGTTATCTTTTAAATCTTGTTCATAATCCATTTCATTTTCATCTCTTTATCGTACTGAGAAATAATATCTTATTTGATTTCATTTTTTTTTAATTTTGTAGGTAATCCTGTAATTAGAATATTAATATATTAAAACTTAACGTCATGGTTGTAAAAATCGCGATTCCTCGGCCGATTAATCGGAATTAGGCGCTAATCGGGGTGTTCCCGACTAATTTTCCTCAAATCGGCCAATTAATCGCTAGTCGGTCAACATCGGTCAAAATCGGACCTAATCGGTTCTGATCGGTCCTAATCGGCCACCAAACAGCCACCGATCGGCCAAAAAACGGCCGATTTCCGGCGAATACGAGAAGAAAATGGAAAACAAACTTTCGATCTTTGTTGAGAACGACGATTCCGACTTCGATTAACAAGAACGACGACCCTAGCGTGACTCGTCGGAACCCTAATTTGGAGAAGACGACGACTGCGTGGATCGGGAGTGAAGCCAGAGCCCAAAATAGAGGGGAATTGATTTTTTTAAAGTCAGATTTGGGCTTTTATTATATAAATGGGCTGGGTATTCAAAAAAAAATAAAATAAATAGCCCTTATGAATTATTAATTTGATAAAATGTTAGATTATTTGCAAATTTATACATAATGTTTTGTATATATATATATATAATTTTTAAAATTTATATATAAAATCTCAATCCGATTAATCCTGATTAATCCCTAGTCCCTACCTCACCGACCGACTAGCGACTAGCGATTTTTACAACACTACTTAACGTTAAATACTATAAGATCGGGTTGCTAAATCTACACAACACTTCACAAGTATTTCTTTCTATACTCTAACAGATGCGGAATGTTCTATTAGATTAATCTCTCAAATACTCAAATGACAAAGTAATAATCTTTGAACAACAATAAGAACACCAGAATAATTTCAAGCTCAAGGATATATTTCTCTCAAAGTAACAAGTGTACAAGCACACACCCTTAGTCGGTTTACAATGAGAGGTTATATAGCCAAGGCTACAACCGTATACTCGTAGGAATACAAGTTGGGTATACTAGACAAGTACATAAAGTAAAGCTTATTCTAGTATGAGGAGTGTCTTAACAGGCTAAGACACTCAATTACAATTATTACAAATATAGACATTGACTTAACCAAAGACAAGCTGGATACACAAAGCATTTAATGTTGATGATCTTCAAGGCTTCAGATAATCTTTTGCATTTAATGCTGAGGAAGGAAAGTAAGCTGCTGTCTGACTTTCGGTATGTTCTTTTTGTATTTGATCAGACCAGCATGTCTTGTGTCAGTCCCTTTTGTACTATGAAAGTAATCAGCTACAGTCTTTGTCAGAGGTGTAAAGGAAGATTCCTCGGAAGCTTGTAATCTTCGGAAGCTTTAAGTCTTCTGAAGCTTTAATACTTTTAAGTGTTATTTTTCCGAAGCAGTTGTCTTGTAAAACCTTCAGTAGGAATAAGTTATCCTTCGGAAGCAATGCTGCTTCCGAAGAATTACTTCTTCCTTCCGAAGGCTTTTGGTCAATGTAGCTCCTGTACTTAGACAAAATGAGAAGTTTGGTGAGCATCAGCCTTTATTAGTCTTTACAGTCTCCCCCTAAGCTGATGCTACCAAAACTTCCTATGGAATCCTTCTTACCATCTTTTCTCCCCTCAGGACCTGAGCCATTGCCTTTGCCCATCTGATTGCTTGCCTCCCTTCTTGTCCCTCATCTGGATTTTCAAGAGGAAGGTTCTCCAGATCAAAGACAAAGGGTGCAGCCAGCGCAAACAATTGCACCAAATTCACAAGCTTTATTCCTCCATTGCTCAGAGTGAGAGTAAACTCTTTATGAAGTCTACTGTAGCTCCACTTCACAACAGGAACATAGGTATGATGGTGTTGTAGCTCATATAGATCTTTTGGATTGTCTTTTGGCATTGATGCTCCTGTTTTGGCCTTTGATCCTGGGGGAGGTGAGTCTGGCTCAGAGTCAGAGGAGATGGCAGATGTTCTCTTTTTCCTTCTGGCTATGCTCTTTTTTCTTGTAAATCTTGGTCTGTCTTGAGCAGTAGCTTGACTCCTCTGATCTCTGGCTTGTTGTTCTTCCACATTAGATCCTACTGCTGCACCTGTTGTTGCAGTAGGCTGTGGACCAGCATCCTCAGCAATTGAGGGTTCTGTTCTCCTCTCATCATCCTGAGTTTGTCTCTCAGGATCAGGGTTTGATGATGATTGTGTTCTTGCAGTCTTTTTCCTTTTATTGACCTTGATCACTGAAGAGATTGGCATGTTGTCCATAGAGGAACTTGATGGAGGAGATGGTTGTTCTTCCTTAGGGTTGATAGGAAACATGTTGGGGAACATGGCTTTTGTTGCTTCCCCACACATGACTTCCTCTCCTTGCCTTATTCCTGTTCCAGAGAGGGGAAATTCTATTCTTACCCCTTCCCCTAAGCCTAAGCCTCTTATTAGGCTTGCTTTTTGAGCCCTTATTTGCTCAATTGGAAGTAACTCACCTCTGGCAACTTTAGCCTTGATATCTCTGATATGCATATCCATGGTTGAGTTCTTCATAGGGCCTAGCTGCCGAGCATGGAAGCCATATTCCAGGAGAAAGGCCTTGTTCTTGTCTCTGTAGGCCTTGTCCTTTTGCTTCTTTGTAAGGACAGTTTGGGCCTTGGATGCAGCAGCAGCCTGTTCTTGCTGCTGCACCTTATCCAGCTCGGCAGCCATCTGAGGTACCGACCAGCCCCATACTTCATCAAAGTCATATCCTCTCTCTTCAAGCAGATCAGAGAGTCTAACTCGTTCTTCGTCCTGAGAGGTGTCTGGTCGGCCCTTTACTTTCTTTTTGGGAATCCTCTCCTCTTGTTTTGCTTCCTCCTCTGGGGTTAGCTTCCTTTTTCCTTTGTCATCAGCAGTTAATTTTACTCCAGAGGCAGTGTCTCCTGTTGCCTCGCCAGTTGGTTCATTGGCACTTAGCTCCTCTATGGAGGAATCATCAATAATGACTGGGCCTTCGGAAGCAGCTGCAGCTTCGGAGTTAACCTCAGCATTCACTGTCTCCTCCAGTTGACCAATCACCTTAGATGATTCCTTATTAGTTTCCACAAGGGGCTCAGGAGAGGAGGAAAGGTCTTCGGCAGCCTTTGTCCCAGACGGGGACACAGGTTCCATGAATATTGGTTCTTCTTGTGTAGCTTCTTCCATGGCAACCTGGGCTGCAGTCTCAGAAGGAGACTTAGTCCCAGAAGGGGACAAGTGAGTCTCAGTTGGAGACTTAGTCCCAGAAGGGGACTGAGGTTCCAAAGAGACATTTGTTGTTTGCTTTTCAGTCTCTTTGGCAACCTCCCTAGTATCCTCAGAAGAAGAAGAAGAGGAAGTAGAAGAAGCTTGAAAGTAAGTGCCCAAGAAGTCATCCCATTCAGCAGTCAAAGTGACTATGGATGGGTTAACCTCCTGTGCACCTTCCTCTTCTCTTGCTTCTGGTTCTAACCCTGCAGAGGGTGCATTCTCCCCCTTTTTGGTAGCATCAGGGGAGATGAATGTGGTTGTAGCAGGATCAGGATGAAATGGAGAAAAGTCCACCGAGGGACGCCGTTTGAGATCCAGAATAGCAGCATCTTTGTTCTGGATCTCAAGTTGCAGGGCAGCAACCTCAGCTTCTAAGGTGGCCACCCTGGCTTGGAGTGTTGCAACTGTGGCCGTCAATTCCTGTTCTCTGGCTCCTGCACCTCCACCACCAGATGTGTGGAATCCTTGGGCGATGGAGTACTGAGCCTAGCTCCTGCACCTCCACCACCAGATGTGGTTTCTTGGCTCCCTAGATTCCCTTCATTGAGAAGGGCTTCAAAGAAGTCCTCCCCAAAATAGGTTGCCGCAAGTGAGGTCCTATTGCCTGTACCACTGTCATGGATCTTGATTAAGATCAACAGTAGTGGCAACCTCACCTGCATTGACCCCTTCAGAACTACTGGGGCCAACCTCTGATAGAATAGGCTCTGGGTCAGGAAACCTTGCCTGTAACTGTGTCACCACTCTCATTAAGGTTTGGGTAGTGGGAGAGAGGGGTTCCTCCACAGTTGCTGCAGAAGCTCCTTGAGCCTGGGTGAAAGTATGGGTGGGGGGCATTTCTGGGTAGTAAGAACCTGGAGACTTGGGAGACAGTCTCTGATCTAGTTGAGTTGCTTCAGTTGAAGCAGACCCAAGAATAGGGTTTTCCCTTTGAATATTCTCAGATATGTTTTGGGACATAAGCTGAAGGCTTTCAGGCTGGTTAAGGGCAGCCACATGTTCCAGAGGAGGAACCTGTGGATCAACAAGAGGTGTGGCTTTCACCTTAGGTAGGACTGTGCCCTGGGCAGTCCTTTTTACCTTTTTCTTTTCGGGATCAGTAGAAGGAGCCTGAGCAACTGTAGAGAGTTGCACAGGGGTTCGTTTGCGTTTGTAAGTAATCTTTATGGGGTGAGGAACAGAAGTGGAAGGTGTGGGTTCAGCATATGTGGGGTTAACATAGCTGTCACCTTCAGGAGTATGTGACTCCATAGATGGAAGAAGGGGAGTGAATTTCCCAGAAAACTGAGCACCCTTCTTCTTTAGTTGCACAAAAACCTTGGAAGAAACCAAGGGCATTTTGTATGTATTCCCAGTTAGATTGAGGGAGGTGCCCAACTCCTCATTAAAGATCTGTTGCAAAAACCTGGGGTACATACAAAATTTCTTTGGTGACGAAATATTGTCAACCAAATTATTAAAAATAAAAGCAGAAAAGTTAAACAGTTGGTTGGAGACCAAACCATGAATAGCCGAAGCTAAGTCAGATGGAATTTGATCCCAACCACCAGCTTTATTGGAAAGACAGTGAAGGAACAAATGTATGAGGTACTTGTAATTATAGGACACTCTACCCTTCAAATAGGTTGTTGAAGGGAGATGACCTTCGTACCCCATCGACTGAAATGTCGATGCTATCTCATCCTTTGTGAACGAGACCTTTCCACCGGCATCATTTAGTCTGAGATGCCGACAGATGGTTTCCACATTGATAGAAACAGGATGAGCATCAATGGTGGCATTGAGAGTCCGACCATTGGAAGAAGAAGAAACAGAACAGGATGCCCAAAATTGTTGGTGATGAGATTCATACACCAAGGGCTGAACAGTGAGTGCAAAGAGATACCTGCTTCTTTGAAGAAAAGAGATGATTGGTGCGAAGTCAGCATCATGCTTTGCTGATAACTCCGCAGGTACGTTGTGAGCAGGTTTGAAAGCAAGAAGATCCATTTCAATCGACGGTTTCTAGGTTACGATTTGAGAGAAAGAAGAAAGGCAATTTTGAAGTGAAACGGTGAGAGAAGATGAATGAGCGGGAGACCTATTTATACCTTCGGATTTCAGCATTTAATATATAGACACATTAAATTTGAGATCCGGATGTCAGAAAAAGGTCTTCCGATGACAGCTGGTTTCACAATAAATGTTCAAAATTTATTAAGGACAAAGGAGCTTCCGAAGATGTAGCTTTCGGAAGGATTTTAAGAACCAAAAAGTTTTGCAGAAGAGATTTGATTCCGAAGTATAAATTTTATACTGTCGGAAGCACTGCTTCTGAAATATCAGATAAGTACATTATATAGAATGTTCTTCTGAAGAAACTTTCTTCTGAAGAGTATTATCAGAAGATTTAGCTTTCGAAGTTAATGTATCGGAAGAGTATTACTTCAGAAGATAATTTAACTTTTGAAGTGTGATCACTTCCGATTAAGGAAGAAATAATGCTTCCAAAGATTGAACCTATCTTTTGCTGAGTATTTACTCATCAGAAGATAAGTTGAGTTAATCTTCCGAAGAATCATTTATTCCTTATTTCTTCACTTATTCAAAGTTAATCATTCCAATGGCTGTTATTAAATACCTGAATCTTCCTTCATCAAATGCCTTGGTGAAAAGATCAGCCAAGTTGTGTTCTGAATCAACTTTGACTAAATGAATTAACTTCTTCTCTGCACAATCTCTGATGAAATGGTATCTGATGTCAATGTGCTTGGTCTTGGAATGCTTGACAGGATTATTGGTGATGGAGATTGCACTAGAATTGTCTATCTGAATAGGAGTATTGAACAGATCCACTCCAAATGACTTGTGCACAGCAGCTAGAAGCAGCTATGTATTCTGCTTCTGCAGTAGAAGGAGAAACACATGACTGTTTCTTGCATTGCCACGATACAATCCTGGATCCAAGAAATTGACATCCTCCAGATGTTGATTTCTTGCTGATGTTGCACCCTCCATAATCACTGTCAGTGTAAGCTACGAACTGGAAGTCTTCATTTCTAGGATACCTTAATCCTAGATTTGGTGCTCCTTTGAGATATCTAAAAATTCTTTTCACAGACAGTAAATGTGAGACTTTAGGAGTGGCCTGAAATCTTGCACAGACACAAGTTGCAAACATGATATCTGGCCTGCTTGCTGTGAGATACATCAAAGAGCCTATCATCGCCCTGTATTGGTGTTGATCAACATCCTCCCCCTCAAGATCAGGGCTAAGAGATGTTGTCTTGGACATAGGAGTTCCCAAAGCTTTGCAAGCAGTCATCTTGAATCTTTCAAGAATGTCCTTGACATATTTTGATTGATTAATAAAAATCCCTGTAGGAGTTTGTTTCACTTGTTGTCCAAGAAAGAAGGTGAGTTCTCCCATTGAACTCATTTCAAACTTGGATTTCATCAGTGATTCAAAGTCCTTGCAGAGAGA
Source organism: Mikania micrantha (assembly GCA_009363875.1). Lineage (NCBI taxonomy): Eukaryota > Viridiplantae > Streptophyta > Magnoliopsida > Asterales > Asteraceae > Mikania > Mikania micrantha. Next base: position 101,327,430 of record CM018692.1, on the reverse strand, counting down.
TTCAATAGTTGAACCAAAAATAATATCATCAACATAGATTTGTACTAGCATGATATGTTGATTGGACTTCTTGAAAAAGAAAGTTTTATCAATTGTTCCTCTCTTGAAATTGTTAGACAATAAAAAGGAAGACAAAGTTTCATACCATTTTCTGGGAGCTTGATGCAGCCCATAGAGAGCTTTATCAAGCTTACAGACATGATCAGGAAACTTTGGATCTTCAAAACCTGGAGGCTGACACACATAAACCTCCTCTTCAATCTTTCCATAGAGAAAGGCACTTTTGACATCCATTTGAAACACTTTGAAGTTCTTGGCAGCTGCAAATGCTAAAAAGATTATGATGGCTTCAATTCTTGCAACAGGTGCAAAGACTTCATCGTAGTCAATTCCCTCCTCTTGAGTGTAACCTTGTACAACTAATCTTGCTTTGTTTTTGATAACAACACCCTTGTCATCTTTCTTGTTCCTGAAAACCCATTTGGTTCCGATGGCATACTTTCCCTTTGGTAAGGGACAAGTTTTCCATACTCCTTGTCTTTCAAATTGAAGAAGCTCCTCCTGCATGGCTTCTACCCAACTGTTGTCTTTCAATGCTTCAGCAACCTTCTTTGGTTCTATTTGGGATAGAAAACATGAGAACAAACAAATGTTTGCTTCGTGCATAGAGCTTCTTGTTCTTACACCTTCTTCAACATTGCCAATAATGTTTTCAACTGGATGAGTGTTATGGATGCGAGTTCTGGGAATCACATCCAGTTGAGAACCCACATCCATGTTGATCGACTCAAGATTAGGAAGTACTACCTCAAGTTGAATTTCTGGCAGATCTTTTGGATTCTGATTTTGGACTGGGGAGGGTTGATTTTCTCTGAGAATGGTGGTCTCCTGAGGATTTACCTCTGCTGAAGGACTTCCTACTTCTTCTTGATGTTGTAACTCAGAAGTAGATTCAATTGACGGACCTGCCTGAGAAGTGTCTGTTGTCTCAGACTGTGATACACCATGTTGTGCTGAAGTGGATTCTGCCAAGATTTGTCTTGAAGCTATAACACGAAAGTCATCTTCTCTTGTGCCTTTAGAGGTGTCAGTGGTAGCTGACTGTGAAACTGGAACATACTCTTTCACCAGATTAAATACAGATGTAAAGCTATCAAGATCAAATAACCAATCAGGGCATGTTCCAGGTTTATTAAGAGTATGTTCATTGAACTGAACATTTGCAGACTCTTCAATAATCCTGGAAGCTTTGATGTATACTCTATAAGCCTTAGCATGTGAAGAGTATCCAACAAAGTAGCCCTCTGCTGATTTCTCAGCAAACTTGGCTAAATGATCTTTAGTATTCAAGATGGTACAATGACATCCAAATGGTTTGAGAAATCCAATGAATGGCTTTCTCTTATGCCAAATTTCATAAGGAGTCATACCATGTGTCTTAACTACCAATACTCTATTTTGGACATAACAGGCAGTATTGACTGCTCCTGCCCAAAAAGTTATTGGAAGTTTGGCATCAGACAACATAGTCCTTGCAGCCTCAATTAGTGTCCTATTCCTTCTCTCAGCAACACCATTTTGTTGTGGAGTCCTAGGAGCACTAAATTGTCTTGTTATACCTTTAGATTCACAAAATGAATTTAAAACATGATTTTTGAATTCTGTTCCTTGATCTGATCTAATTATTTTTACACGGTGGTTACTTTCATTCTCCACCCTAAGTATGAATGACTTTAGGATCTCAGCTGTTTCATCCTTGGTACTCAAGAAGAATACCCAGGTATACCGAGAGAAATCATCAGTAACCACCAAGCAATATGACTTTCTTCCAAGACTTTTTACACTTGTGGGGCCAAACAAGTCCATATGAAGCAGATGCAGGACTGTTGTTATAGAATTTATCTCTTTGGCATGATGTGATGACTTGTGCTGCTTACCTTTTAGGCATGCAATACATTTGTCAACACATATGAATTCCTTTGTTGGTAAACCAGTTACTAAGTTATTTTTGACAAGTTTATTCATATTTTCGAGATTTACATGACAAAGTCTTCTATGCCAAAGAGATGATTCATCAAGTGAAGCTTTTGAGACAAAGCAACTTATATTACTAAGAGGTGCAGCTGTGCTCATGTCCAGCATATACATGTTGTTCCTTCTTGGAGCCCTGAGCAGAATTTTATCATTTGGTACCACAAATCCTGGTTTCAGGACAATGCATTCATGCTCAGTAAACAACATGTCGTGCTTTTGATCACACACCTGTGATACACTTAGTAAATTGTAATTAAGTTCTTTTACAAAATGCACATTCTCAAAGCTTACCTTACCATTAGTGATTGTGCCCCAACCTGTTATGTAACCTCCCACTGGATCACTCCCAAAAGCAACAGACCCTCCAAATAATGGTTCATATTTGTGCAAGTGAGTCTTGTTGCCTGTCATGTGCCTGGAACAGCCACTGTCAACTATCCACAAATTGTCTTTTGATTCCTGTTGTCCCTACACATGACCGGAAGTAAGTTAGTTTCTGATGGTAACCCAAGCCCATGTGGTCTTGGGTTTTCCATTTGCATCATTATAAGTAAATTTCTTTGACATCATTCTAGGTGGAACAGATGATGTGCTTGCTTCTGATAAGAGAGATGGTTTATCAGTTGATTCCTTCTTCTTCCATACTTGTTTTACTTTGTGGGTTGTCGGAAGATTCTGTTTCCTTTGATAGTCATCAACGTTTCCTTTTCCTTCCGATGGTCTTCTTCCGATGGAAAAAGGTTTCTTTTGTTTGTTAGAAGCCTTCTTTTTATGAGCTTCCGAGGTTCCTTTTCCATCGGAAGCTCTCTTTTCTTTTGCTTCCGAAGCTTTCTTTCCGGAAGCTTTCTTGTTTTGTTTCTTCCAGTTATTTGAAGTGCTTGCTTCCGATACCTTCTTGACTGATTTTCTTTCTGGTTCTTCCGAAGAAACAGATGACTTGCTCCAGCTCTTCTTTCTTCCTCTTCTTTGTGTTTCTGAGAGAATTCTGCTTCTTGGATTATAGAAGCAATCAACAGCAAAGTGATTCTTCTCACCACACATCAGACATATAGTTTGATTATTGGGAGAGTGTTGCTGCAGATCTCTTTTGATGAAGGCTGAGCTTTTATCCTCAGAGAGTGATGATTTGGATGTTCCAACAAACTTGTTGGCTTTAGGATTTTCCTGTTTTCCTGAAAAATTGACCTTTCTCTCCGTTGATCTACCCCTCTTGGACTTGTCTGATGGACAAGTGACATATTCATCTGATGAGATACTCCCTGTGTTTTTAGCTTTGACAAAAACTGTAGAATGTTTCTTAGTTTTCTTAGTTCTTTTCTTATTTCTTAAAGCTGATTTTGTTATTTCTGATTTGATAGGAGTATCCCTCTCATCTGAACATGTTGAGTTACTTGGGTCTGGATCGGAGAGGTCATCACTTTGATCTACCTTGTGCATGTCTAACTCATCATCATACACAAGATTTGTTACTGGTTTACATCTTATTTCTACCATAGGAGTATAAGCAGATGGAGGCTCCATTCTGTTATATCCCAACCCAGTTCCCATCTTTCTTACAAGCTCAGATGTATCACTCATTCTAAAGAGTTTTTCATATTTTTCACCTTGACTTAGAAATTTGTCTCTGTAAGACTCAGCCAATACAAGTTCAGTCTTGGCAGTGGTTAGTCTTTCTAAAAGATTTTTAATTTGACACTGTTTGTTAGTGTCTTCATGTTTTAAACTGGAAATAGTCTTTTCCATTTCTTCAATCTTTTCTTTGTAATTTCTTTCAGCCTCAAAGAAATTTGCCTTGACAACTTGTAAAGACTCAAGTTCGTTACAGAGTTGAGAATTTATCTTTTTATAAACAGTTAATGTTTCTAAGCATTGAGGTGTGCACATACTATCAGTTACCTTGCTTGAGGAAGATGAGTCATTTGCCATTAAAGCACTGTTGGAGATGGAAGCATCCTCAGCTTGAAAGCTCCAATATGAAAAGTCTTGTTCTGCAATGTTTGCATTGTTTGTTGAGCTTGATGGCCTTTGTTGTGGTTGCCCAGAAGCTGATGGCTGAGTGCCTGAAGACTTGCATTCCCGGGCAAAATGTCCTAACTGCTGGCAGTTGAAGCAGTTGAGTTTAGATTTGTCAAGCCCAAACCCAGTCTTCATATTGTGCTTTTTGAACTGTCTTCCGGTTCTTTGATAAAACTTCTTTGCTCTGTAGGAGATCATGGCCATTTGATAGTTTATATCCATCTCCTCAAGATCATCTGCAGGAATGCCATCCAAGTCTTCCTGGCACAGATGAAAGTAGTTGGTTTCCTCAGCCATAAAAGCTCCTTGCCTAGAGGTTGGTAGTGGAGTTGGGTTAGAGTCAGGGTTTGAGTGTGTGTTTGATGAATTTAAAGTTTCAGGAAATGTGACAGTGGGTGTGGAGGTAGGATGGTAGATAGGTTGATAGTTCTAGTATGGAGGATTGTTGATGGGTGCATAAAGTGCAGCTGAACCAGATGATATATGGGAAACTTTAGATTCTTGGGCATCTAATTCCATCTGGTAAGCACTGAGAATACCAAATAACTCTCCTAGAGTTAGAGTTTTCAAGTTTTCTGTTCATCTGATTGTAACTGAATAAATGTTCCATGCCTTTGGAAGAGATCTCAGAAATTTTCTATGCACATCTTGATTATCCAGAATCACACCTGCAATAGTTAATTCATCCACAAGTTGGACATACCTTAGGTACTGAGATGACATATTCTCATTTTTTTGTTGACAAAAGTTCTCAAACTTTTGTTTCAGCATATCCTTCTTGTTTTCTTTGACATCATCTGATCCTTCATACATCTGCTTCAAGAAGTTCCAAAGTTCTTGTGCAGACTTGCATTTCTTGAATGCATGTATAATGGAGTTCGATATTGACATCTGAATGAGCCAAAGAGCCTTAGAATCAACTTCCATCTTCTTATAGTCCTCATCTGAGTACATAGATGGGTCTTTTGGTACTGCAGCTCCCACAGCTCCAGCAGCAGCAACTGTAGGAATGTAAGGACCTTCAAGAACAGACTTCCAGAGTTTGAAGTCCTGGTTCCTGATGAATCCTTCCATTCTGACTTTCCAGGTGTCAAAGTCTTCAGAGGTGAACATCGGTGGCTTGTTGAGAGTGCCATTTTCTGTATCATGTTTGTTTATAGCAGCCATCTTAGACACACACAGAAACTATGAGTTTTGAAACGATGAGATTTTTAGAAGAAATAGAACTGGTAACTTAAGGATGATTAATCACTTAAGTTCAAGAGCCAAAGCTCTGATACCACTTATAGGATCGGGTTGCTAAATCTACACAACACTTCACAAGTATTTCTTTCTATACTCTAACAGATGCGGAATGTTCTGTTAGATTAATCTCTCAAATACTCAAATGACAAAAAAAATAATCTTTGAACAGCAATAAGAACACCAGAATAATTTCAAGCTCAAGGATATATTTCTCTCAAAGTAACAAGTGTACAAGCACACACCCTTAGTCGGTTTACAATGAGAGGTTATATAGCCAAGGCTACAACCGTATACTCGTAGGAATACAAGTTGGGTATACTAGACAAGTACATAAAGTAAAGCTTATTCTAGTATGAGGAGTGTCTTAACAGGCTAAGACACTCAATTACAATTATTACAAATATAGACATTGACTTAACCAAAGACTAGCTGGATACACAAAGCATTTAATGTTGATGATCTTCAAGGCTTCAGATAATCTTTCGCATTTAATGCTGAGGAAGGAAAGTAAGCTGCTGTCTGACTTTCGGTATGTTCTTTTTGTATTTGATCAGACCAGCATGTCTTGTGTCAGTCCCTTTTGTACTATGAAAGTAATCAGTTACAGTCTTTGTCAGAGGTGTAAAGGAAGATTCCTCGGAAGCTTGTAATCTTCGGAAGCTTTAAGTCTTCTGAAGCTTTAATACTTTTAAGTGTTATTTTTCCGAAGCAGTTGTCTTATAAAAACTTCAGTAGGAATAAGTTATCCTTCGGAAGCAATGCTGCTTCCGAAGAATTACTTCTTCCTTCCGAAGGCTTTTGGTCAATGTAGCTCCTGTACTTAGACAAAATGAGAAGTTTGGTGAGCATCAGCCTTTATTAGTCTTTACAAATACCATGATAACATAATATATGTTTTTTTCTCAATAAATGGGTCGATTCCCGCCAACCTAATAGGTTTGACCATAAACCTGACCCCTTTATATAATCGGGGGTGGCATGTTCGACATGGAAAGGACCCAAACATGTTTCATCAAAACCCTAACCCAAAATATTTGTGTTAGGTTCGTGTCGTGTTCTCGTGTTGTATCGAAAATTGACGCCCCTAATTCAGGACGAAAGAGTGAACTATGATCATGGGTGTTCTGGTCATCGTTGTTAGATAAAAAAAAAGTTGTATTCTTTGTATTAGATGGTCAATGATATACCGATATTCTACATGGTATCAGCCATGGTTGTAGCTCTTGACTCCCTTTTCCAGCTTCAAAAGGGTTCATATATATATATTTGGTATCAAAATACAATCACAAGTCCATCTGTGATCAAGTTGATGCTACGGTTGACGATTATGATAAGTGTCATTGGTTTATCTACGGTGTTCGTCTTTTGAGACTTTCTCAACGTACTACAAGGGTTGCTTGATCATTGTCTTATGTTTCAGACACTCTAATGATTAGCTGAGAGTCATGAATTCTTGTTGCAGTTCATTTATAACTCACCAACCTCTTAAGTATCCTTTGTTGCTCAAAATTCTAGATCTGCTACATGTTCCTCACAAATATTTATGGAAAATACCATGGTGGTTCAATCTCTCCAAACTATGAAACAGTTCATAACGACAATACCAAGACATTATCATCTTCAAGCTCGATCCATACGAATGATTGCATGGTTGTTTGAGTCATGTTTCCTTTAATATTATGTGATTACATAAACTTGGTCATCTATATCTTACTTCATTGTTTCCATTGACAAAAATCTATATTATGTCCTGATCCATCTATAAATTAAATCAGGTTTATCTCGGTAATCGCCATGCACAATTTGATGAGGAGGTCTTCCCGTTTGGTGGAGTTAAGTTTTTCTCCAATTGTGTTAAAATTAATATGTTAAAATTCAAATTACATGTTATAATCATGTCTTAGGTTTGGTGTGTCTAACTTGAAATGTTTGTCGTGTTTATGTAAGTTTCAGGAAGAAGAAGGGTTTATTGTGTAAAGATAAGAAGATTAAGCTTGTCGGTAGAAATTTAACAAACTTCAAGGGCTGCTATGTATTTTCTTCTTGGGATAAAGACTTTCATCATAGGGTTTTTAACAAGTCACTGAGTCACATTTCAGACTTCTCACTTACGCCATTCATGCCCTTTTGCCACTCAAGCCTATTTTTTCAATTATCTTTCTCTGGTGCTTGTATTCTAAATAATTCCAGACAGTTGTTCGCAATCTTGGTAAACAAGGGTCCAGAGTTTTCTTCATTGATCTATGGTTGTATGTATTCAGTTGTTATTCAGATTGATTAGTATGTTGTTATTTGTCTATCTGGTTCATTGAGTCTCGTTCTAGGGTTTCGAGTCTTTGTATCTAGATCGAGTTGTAATAGATTAGGGTCATCTGTGTTGAATCTTTTTGGGTTTTATTCTTTATTAATCACAGATTCTGATTAAATCTGGAAGTTGTGATTAGATCTGAGTTTCTTTACAAATTGATGAGACAAACTTTGACGAATTTAATTCCACATCTTCATCATGTTTATGTCACTTGGATCGATTGTTTAACCAGCCCCTACTTCGGATCAGGATGGTACCCCAACTGTAGCTGCTGATACCAGGTAATGGACATCAAACCTCAATCGATCGCTGCTACAATCAAACAATGACACATCTAAACTCGGTTTTGATTAAACAATAATAAGAAGATTGTTCGACACTATTGATTTCATTGACGGAAATTACATATGTTAAGAAAACTTACTTTAAACCTAACCTGCCACTGCTACTTAAAGCCCAAGCCTATGTTTTTTTATGAACGTGTACAAGCCCATTTTCATAAAATTGAAACACCTTACCCACTACCATGCCCTACTACTTTTAATTCTAATAAATCTTAATAAAACATACTAAAATCAAATATAAATTTTGAATATGATCAACTTCTTTGACTCGATTAAAAAACTCGCAACCCATCCGACATTAAACGTTACCCGACAATATCGACTTGTTTATGTAGACGATATCATCCTTACCTAGAATAAGGAGGCAATCGGTTCACAGTTTATCAGTCATCTTCGCATTCCATCAAAGACTTGGGACGACTAAACTTTTTATAGGATTTGAAGTCAACTATAATAATTATGGGCTTTTTTATAGTATGCCCATGATGTCATTGCTAATTAGGCTGGCCTTCTTGAGGCCAAACTATTTGTCACACTGCTAATCATATCCGACATCGATCCTTACCTCTCAAGAGACTATCTTTATGATCCTGCTTTATATCGATCTCTTGTGGGTGCTCTCTAGAATCTTATATATGATTGATTTTCATGCACCGTTAACAAGACAAGTTAGTTGCCATATCACTCTCCAAACTACTTCTCATTTTCAGTTAGTGAAAACGCATCTTTTTTAGGTGAAAGGAACCCTCTCATATGGTCTTACCTTTGACAAGTCATCTACCACCAGTTGGTAGGTTATTTGTATGCCTGGCAAAATAGGCGGGTTGAGTAACGGGTCAGAACGGGTTCGGGTCAGGATGGGTGCGGGTCAGAACGGGTTTTAAGCAAAATAAGTTCGGGTCTAAATGGATTGTTGTTAAAAAACATCAATTTAATTTAACTTTAGATGTGTTATAAGTAAACAAAAAGTCTATTTGGATAATTTTTAATGATTTTCTTATCAAATATGTATTTAATTATTCTTAAATATTTGAATCCATTGCATTTACATATTTTATTGGTTACCCGTCTTGACCCGCATTATGTTCAAGTGCTACCCATCTCAACCCATCCAATATTATGATGTTACCCATTTCAACCCATTATACTACAATTGTTTACCCAAACCAACCCATTTTCTTTAACATGGGTAACAATTGCCACCTCTAGTTATTTGAATCGGATTGGGCTTGATGCATAGAAACTCGACATTGTATCCATGGCAACTCTATTTATTTAGGTGGCAACCTTGTCTCATGAAGTGCAAAGAAACACACTCGTAGTTTCTTTTTCTAGATATGAGTTAGTATACAGAGCTATGGTTAACACCATTGCAGAAATCATTTGGGTTACTCACCTTCTTCGCAAGACTCGTGTTTCCGCCTGATCGACCAACTCTCTTTTGTGACAACATGAGTGCTATGTTTCTTTGTCAAAATGGTATTCCACAAAACGAGCTAAGCACATTGACATCGACTATCATTTTGTTTGTGAATTCGTCTTCTCTAGGAAATTATCCACTAAGTTTATTACAACTAAGGTCTAGGTAGAAATTGTCTTCACAAGAGTTGATTATGGCAACCTTTTTGTTGGACCCTCATTATTTCTTTTATGACAAAACGCTTGTCACATATGAAGGGGTAAACTTTCAAGATATTCTTTGGTAAAAGTTTAGTATTTTAATTTGTTTTGGTAAGTGGTAACATTATTTTTGTAAAACTCAGGGTAAATTAAAAGGTGTATTCTCATAACTTCATAAAAAAGTTATAAATTAAATGGGTTTAGGGAGTTCACGGGTTCAAATCCCTTTCAAGGCGAAATATGGGTCCTTGGGAGGTCAGGGGGTTTTCCGGTGCGGTTTCCTTCTGGGGTGGTGGTGTGGTCTCAACGAGGGTCATGGTAACTAGACCTTGGTGACATGGCCTGAAAATTAGTGGTTCACACGTTGAGATCAAATGCCGTTCAAAAAAAACGGGTTTAGGGTCATTTATGTAGCCTCACAAACACACCATTCATGAACACACATGCAGACTGTTGATTATGGAAAGAAGTAAAATCAAGACCGTCATGTTTGCCACAGATTTGTCACCACTTGGCTCATGGCATTCAACTCTATTTTTCCTTTAGTGAAAATCAGTGTTTAGAGGTGGCAAATTTCGTGTTGCTGTGTTACTTATGTTTCAAATGTATTAAATATTTAGAATTTTTATAGACTTGGTTGAAAACAAAACCTGACAAAATAGGCGGGTTGTGTCGGGTAACAAGTACGGTTTCGTGTCAGAAAAAGTGTGTGTCAAGATGAGTTTTTTAAAAAAAATCAATTTGAGTCTACATGGGTCGTTTTCTAAAAAATATCAAGTTATTTGTAGTTAAAATGAGTTTAACTAAATAATTTGTTTATTTGAATAATTTTAGTGATTTGGTTATCATATTTATTAATAATTCTATTCACATAATTTTTAGGTTACACATCTTAACCCGCAGTGTGTTAAGATGTTACATATCTCAACTCGTTGTATATTATAATGTTACTCATCTCAAGCCAAATACAATGATTGTCCACCCAAACCAACAAACCCACTTATTTTGCTTTGCGTCAAGATTGTAAGGGTTATTGAAAATCTATTAGTGTTGGATTAATGCCACTAAAGTGGTGGTGTTACTGTTCAAACTCAAACAAATGGTGTATATTTAAGTGTAGGTTTAAAATCTATTAGCGTTGGATTAATGACACTAAAATATATTACAATAATGTACAAAAAAATCAAAGATTTTGCTTTATCTTGGCGAATTTATTTAGATTAATGTTTTAAGAGTGGGTTGTTATATGATTCTCTATACACACACACACAAAACCTAATCAATCTTGGTGTGTAAATTAAGATAGGGTGTCAACTTGTTTATTAATAAGATGATTATTTGACGTTGTTTTATTATGTATTTGTGATTTAATTTAATTTTATCATTTTTTTTTTGTGGTTCGACCTGACAATATTCGAATTGGTAAAAAAAATAAAATATTTAATGACAAAAACTTGTCCAAATATATTCCGACCCCCATAAAAAAATTTCTATTCCCGTCACTGATTACTACAGTCCTTTGGTACCAATTACCGCACATACTTATCAAAATTACCATACATAAAGACTATATATGTTCTAAATGTTTAAAGTTTAAAAACATATAAGTAATTTATGAAAGAGTAAGTATTAACAAACCAAAGAGACATCTCAATAATTTTATTCTTTTATTTTTATGAATAATTAATAGTAATACTTTATTTATTGGAACTATGAAAATTAATTAATTTGATGAACAGATTTAATTAAATATCGTGACAGCGACGTGATATATGAACTCACATTCAATGTGCATGCATGCAATACCAAAACCCTCTATAAATAAAACCATCTCACCTCTTTACAAAATCATTACCGGAAAAACAAAAATGTCATCTTTCGCTGCTAAGTTTCTCTATTTTCTGATCACCGGCGCTCTTCTTTCCCGCCTTATCTCCGCCAGGGAGCTAACGGCGGTCTCCGCCAAGGAGGCGGAAGCAAGTGCTTTATCCGGAAGCTTTGGTATCGGAGCAGGAGCCAACATGGGTCACGGTGGGCTTCTTGGTGGAGCAATTCCGGGAATGAACACCGGAATATCCGGTGGCATTGGCGGAAACATCGGTACTGGTCTTGGTGGGCTTGGCGGAGATGGTGGTGGATTGGGAGGGCTTGGTCAGGGATTTGGCGGTGGTGGAGTGTACGGAGGAGGCGGGGCGACAGGCGGTCAGGGGTTTGGAGGTGGAGGTGTGGGTGGTAACGGAGGCAGCCTTGGCGGAGATCAAGGGTTTGGTGGTGGCGGAACGGGGCAGAGCATTGGAATGGGTGGTGGAATTGGGACGGGTAACACTGGGTTGGGTAACGCTGGTATTGGTGGCGGCATTGGTGGCCGGCTTGGGTTTGGTAGCGGCGGCGTCGGTGGCGGAGATACGAGCGAGTCACCGGAGATCGGACAGCTGCCTTGAGTTTGTTTGGTTGTGTTGTGCATGCATATGTTGTAATGGATGTTATCTAGCAAAAGTAACGTGTGTAATAAGTTATATTGTTAACATGCATGCACTTTCATTAGCAACAAGTTTAAAAAAAATTAGCCAGCATTATTCTGAATAACGCTACTTTATGCGTACGCGTGTTCAAAATGGCCGGGTTGAACGTTTAATTAAATCAGATCGAAACCTGACTCGATGATTCAAAACGAAACAAGTAATTTGATAACCTAATGACAATACAAGAATGTGAATCAGCTTAGGGTAAACAGTACCGACGACTTTTGTTGTCAGGATAGGTTTTGTCGACGTATTATCATTTTTTTTGTAGTGTGAGAGTTCAAATGTATATTTTTCAAGAAAATTAATGACAAGACAATAAAGTATTAAAAACTTATAAAATAAAATATATATGATTTTAATTTATTGGCACATCAACAATGTTTCTTTAAATATATAAACATACTGTGCACTCATGAGTGAAATTTTAGGACGAAAATGGGTTGGTTACATTAAGTTGCAACTTATTTTTCATCATATTGTTGAGGTATATATATGCACTATGCGTATGCAATAAAATGTTTTTTTTTTTAATTTTCTCTTTAGTTTGGGGTAAATTCCGACTTTTTACCATTGTGTGCATGTCCCCATTGACATTGGGCCATTTCAAATGTTATAAAAAAGGTAGCTTACATATAATTATTGTAAAAAAATTCCGACGACTTTTTACCATTATTTCACATGTTTCAAACAATCGTTCGTAACCGAATTTTGACTTATCTATTAGAGTTCTTGGGTTCGAAACGATCCAAGACATATTTGTTGGGTCAAAGCCATTGAGATGGTTAAAATCCTATTTTGGGTGTTATTGTACCAAACCGTTCAAAAAATAAATAAATTAACAATTGTTCGTGTTCAGATCATGTCGACTTTTCAAATTCTGGCAAATAGTCCAGCGACTTTTCAAATTCTGGCAACAAATCCGGCGACCTTTGAAATTTCGTTTAGTTTTCCGCCTTTGAAATTCCGTTTAGTTTCCCAAAAATTTTGAAAATCTGGCTAAAAATCCGTCGAGTTTATATATTATAATTTTGAAAATTTGGCTATATATATCTATATATATAATTTTGAAAATTTATATTTTTAAAATTTCGATTAATCCATAGTCTATATCCTAGCTCAACTAGCGCCTCGCACTTCGAGTGTTATAGATGATGCTTCATACTTGACCACCCACAAGCTCTAAAAATTCAACTTTTGTCCCTAATGTTCCAAATGGGGCTCCTATGGCTTGTTTACATGTGAGCCAGTTTCAACTTTCAAGCGAACTTTTTAATCTTGCGGAGTCAAGCCAGGACCAGGAGCTTCTTAAACTTACGAAGCTACCACTGCAGAAGATTGAAAGTTGATGTGCACATAAATTAACTTATATCTTAGATATCAATAACCAGGATAACAAATTGCATTTCGAACAGCACCGTAATCAAGCATTGTTACAAATTAAACGATTAAAATTATATGCAACCAAATCTGAAACAAATGGAGATGACCGGAATCTCCGAATCCGAATGCAGAGGCACGGACGGATAACTTTGCCGGTTAACTTCAAGGGCCACCTTCGTAAACCTAGCCTCGATGACTCGATGTTTCCCCTTACAAACGCCGATATCATTGCTGATGCTTCAAATGAATAACCCAAAGCTGGCCAAAAGGGATAACTTTGTAGAAACGTAACCAACTTTTTTATTTTGTTCCAATCAAGTCACTCAAACTTTTTTTGTCATAATTAAGTCATTCAAGTTATTTTTGTGTTTGAACTCTATGTTTTTAACTTAATAGTAAGTAATACATGTTGATATTAAGTTTGAGTGAATATTTTTTTTCAAAAACATGACTGATTTGAATCAATAATTATTATTTTAACTAATGTCTGATAAAGAACACAAAAAATTAAATTATTAATAATTATTTATTCAAGTCAGTCATTTTTTAAAAATAAATAATTCACTCAAACTTATATCAACATGTATTACCTACAATTCAGGTTAAAAACATATAATTCAAACACAAAAATAACTTGAATGACTTAATTGGAAAAAACAAAAGTTTGAGTGACTTGATTAAAACAAAAATGAAAAGTTGGTTACATTTCTATGAAGTTTTTCCCTGGCGAAAAAACACTCGGGGGCTTTCTAGTTCAATGGGCTGAATACTTTGTGAAACCAATGTCAACCCAATTTAGGGCTTTATAATCCAAGTAAATTTGGGCTAAACAGAGCCTAAATATATTTCTATAAGGTCCACATGTATAAAAACAAATACTAAATTTATACATTTTTAATGACTAAAACAGTAAAACAAAACCTACAAGGCTACAATCATCAATCTCTTGAGAAAGAACACATTTCTAACACAACTTGCTACCATTAAGAAAGACCCTTCGGTAAACATGCTTAAATTAGTAGGGGTTTAAGGAAAATACCAGACAAATATAACAAACAAAAAAAAAAGCAAAAAAATAGAATGTTAGTTTAGTTTAAGCGGGTTTGAGCAAGATTTTGTTCAAGCCTATGAAAACTTAAACCAAACAGATCATGTTCAAGTTGACTGGTGGTTCATAGTGTTCAATCTAGCTCGTCTAAGTTTATACTTAGTTTTTAATATTAGCATTCTGTCATAACATAAACATACTCTAATTGGTATTTAACTTCAATATTTATTAAATAAAAAAACAAACATTATAATCATTTTGTGTTCATTTGAATTTTTTGTTATATATTTTAACTTTAAAGTATTAAAATATAAAAAATAAACTTTTAGATTATATAAGCTTGGGTCTTTACAAGCCGGTCATAAAAGGTCACTAAAATTTTTGAAATATGTATATCGAGCTAGCAATAATGTTTTTGTTCTTAAATATCTATGCTAAATAAATTGATAATCTTTAAACTATATATAAAGTGATCTAATTATCAAGATATTTCAATTACAGTATCCTATTGACTTTTCTGATAACATTAGGACACATGCCATTTGGTGTTTGATATCATTGTTAAAGGCAAAAACAATAATTTGAATGTTATGACTTTGAAAGTTTGGCGAATAATCAAAAAGTACCCGATTTTCGATACAACAACAACAGCACAAACCCAGTGTAATCGCACTTTTTGTAGGGTCTAGAGGGGGAGGGATGAAAACAAACCTTACCCCTACCCAGATTTTCGATAATAAAACCTTAATTGTTATTAGGGTTAATCTCTAGACTTTATAATTTGTCACTTAGATGGATTGAGCATATGTTTTTGCACCATAAGTAACACATTTTAACATATAGAATAAACGACTTAGACTCACTAACCATATTTAATCCTATTTTATTATTTTAGATTTAATCAAGATAACTTCTAATATTATTTTGGATCTAATCAAGGCACCTTTGCTTAGGCCTTAAATAACATATTAAAGTCAAAAATTACAAACAGCAACTAACTTGTAGGGTAGCAATCGGTTATGCTTAATAATCATACGTGATTTATTTATTTTTTACAATGCCAAATATATATTAATTTTACTAATAAACTAATTCAAACTAATTTATTTCATGTTTAAGCTTGATCTTGGGACTTTCATCTAATTGACAAGGTTTTTTATCAAGTTAGCTAACAGTTCATGAGTGGTTGTTGGTGGAGCTCAGTTGGTAAGAGCTCAGGCCTCCCAATGTGGAGGTCCTGAGTTCGACTCCTTCGGGTGACACTTTTGATCACATGCAATGAAGGGGAGAAGCTGCACCTCATAGAGGTCACTCAAGCCGTTCAAAAAAAAAAAAGGCTAACAGCTTTATGAAATAAATGAGTTTGAATTAGTTTATTAGTAAAATTAATAAATGTTAGTAATAAAGTCATTAGATTTAAATGTTAGTAAGGTGTTCATCTTCTTGATTTCGAGTCTCGTCGAAGATGGATTTAATGTAATTTAGTTGATTGTATATGTATTATAATAAAAGAATAGTTAAGAAAGACACATATCACTTTGTTATGTTTTTTAGCTTTGTTTTTATCATCTCTTTTATTAAATGAAAATATATGTGTTATTATTTGGTGTCTTCTTATTTTTTTTACTTTTCTCTAATTAAATAAGAGTAAATTACTGATTGTGTCCTTTAAAAATGTAGCAATTTGCTGGTTTCCTTCTTTAAATTCAAAAATTACTAAGGGTGTCTCTATTTTGAAAATTTTGCACTGGTGGTCTAGTGGTAAGAGGGTGAGAATCCATAATGGAGGTGTAGGGTTCAATGCCCGACACCACCCAATTTTTCCTGAGTCATGCGATTTACCTCCCTCATGTTGGTCTGGAACCGGTCGGTGAGAGTGATGTATATACTACTGTAAGCAGCTTCATGCTAATGATTGTGATGGTATCATGTGAAATACTAGGCTAAGAAACATCCAAGGTGACACGTCCCAGCGCACATCAAGATTGTCAATAATAAGAAAGTATGCATTCCAGAATAACATCATTAACCTTGCACCGAATGTTTTAGCGAATGTCTTTATGAAAATATGGGCGAATTATCGTTCATTTATTTTGATTTGAAAGAATCTTACATCAAGTCGGTGCAATAAATTTTGAATTTAAATACGTGTCATATAGGTTTTTACGTGACGTCATTCTTTATGGTCTTGACATGATTGGGTGTATATGCTATGGTAGCTATGGGACATACAACATTTTCTACTATTGTAAGAGTGTGTCGTACGCTAGCATGTTGCGTATAGAATTATACAAGGTGTATGTAAGGGGATGCAGTAGTTTTTGTCAAGCAATGCAACAGAGATGGCTTTTATACGTCTCGTATGGACCTATACGAGACGTCGAGACGTATAGGTGAGTGTGAACTTAAACTGTAAGGTGTAAGTTTAAAACAACCCTATAAAATTAATTGTATGAGTTGTCGGTCTAAAAAAAAATTAAATTAAGTCAAATTCAAGTATATCATATGTCCATTAAGTTCTTTCTATCAAATCCCAATTTCTCAATCGTAGTTAAGCATGAAAAAATAAAAGGGTTGTGTTGAATTGAGTAATGTTTTTAAACAAATTCGAGTTAGGATAGGTGCATTTTAGTATAAGTTTTAAGCAAAATCGGTTTGAATCTAAATAACTTGTTGAAAAGCATTAATTTAGTTTAAATAAAAATAAATTATAACTAATTAAATAATCTATTAAAATATTTTTAGTGATTTTTTTATTAAATATATTTTTTTATCATTCTTACATGTCTAGATTAATTTTATTCATATAGTTTTTAAGTTGCTTATTTAAACCATTTTAAAACCTAAACTAATGTTCAAATTACCTAATATACATTGCTTGTGATGAAGCCTAATTACCCATTATTAATTTAACTCAATACTCAATCACTCACATCTTAATATGCTTATTTGATATATTTCTTTTTTTTTAATTTTATTGAACAACAATTTTCAAACAATCCGTCTTTGACGGGCTTAAATCTTTGACCTAAAAGGAAGCAACAACTCTAATGGTTTTGTCATTTGGACCCAACCCTTCACGTATCACTTTTTGTTAAATAGTTAGATTTTCATGTGATTTAGTCATTTAGGTACAATTTTAAAAATTAAACACGTAATTATCATGACAAACTTGGTTGATTTAAGCTTAATTTGTATATTTAGGTAAAAAATAGAACATTTTTTCAAAAGAAAACTTGAACATTCACCTTATTTAAATCTCGAATTTTTTGATTTAAATAGTTTTTTTTTAAATACTATTGAAAGAAAACCAATTTTATCATTTCATTCTAACCAACGAGATGTCGATTTGGTGTACTTTTATCACATATTTGTGATTTAATTTAGTTTTTTTTTTTTTAATTTTTGATGACCCAACCCGACCTGATTTGACCCGATTTAAAAATTGAAATATTAAAGACAAATCACTCACAAAAAATTTCCGACCCTCATGAAAAAAATTTCCGAGTTTGCCACTGAATATTCGTTACTTTTTTCAACCTAAAATACAATAATTTTTTACTAAAACCAACTCATTATTTTGCTTTTGATCAAGATTGTCAACCCTACTCATATTCATGTTAATTAAATAGGTCCTTGAATCAGAGTGGTAACAACCAAAAGCAAATTGTTTCATGCAACAAAGCTTTGGTTTTCATGTGGGTGAAACATAGATCAAATATAATGTCGTTAGAATGAAAGCACTGAATTATCAAAAAAAAATATAGTTAAGTACTTGATATTTTACGTTAGTTTTGAGTTGACTTCAACTAAGATGGGAAATTTCAGGTAAGCCTGGTAAAATATATAGGTTGTATCGTGTCAGGTCACGAGTTATAAAGGTTTCAAGTCAGGATAGGTACGAGTCAATATGAGGTTTAAACAAAATCAGTTTAGATTTTAATGAGTGTGTTTTAGAAGAACAAAATTAATTTAAGTTAAAATGAGTTGTAAGTAAAAAAGTTTATTTGCATAATCTTCAGTAATTTTATCATCAAATATATTATTAATAATTTTTAACCGTTAAAATCTATTCCATTCTTTTAGAATTATGCTCATTATCTTGACCCGTATTGTTTTAAGGTATTGTTCATCTCAACATGTTTATGTTATTTTGTTACTTATTTCAGTCCAAATACAATAATTATTTACCTATATCAACACATATATATTGTTTTGAGTCAAGATTGTCTTTTCTAGCTTCAACTTTTAGCATAATGGGCAACAAGAAATTTTATATGATAACAATATCCAAAAACGTGATGAATACGATGGGTAAAAGACGGGTATGGCTTAGTTTTACCTTAGTTTTATAATCACACAAGAGACTAGAATTATCAATACTTGACCTATTGTCATCATGCATAGGTTAACTAGTCATAAATAGCTATGCACAAAAAACTTGTTAGCCGAACTGGTACCGATTTGTAACCGGTTATTAAACCGTTTTTTTGAATCGTTTTTGGTTTTTTAAAAAACCGGCGGTTTATGACCGGTTTGAGGTTACAAGAGACCAAACCGGTTATTAAACGGTTTTTGACACCGGTTAACCTCAGTAAAAATTCAGTTATTTGGCAGTTGACTGGTTCCAGTTATTATATCGGTTTTGGTTTTAGAGTTTGAAAACCTGAATATTGAAAAAAGCGATAATTACATATATCTCCCTCTTTTGCGATATAATTATATATATACCCAACTAAGAATTTAATTATATATACACCCAACTTTACTATCTTTACACTTTGTGACAAAAATACCATTTTAGTAACCCTTTGAATTCCAAACACACATATGTAAACACCACATTCATTCATATCCCCCCATACGATTGCAACTCCGTCAACTAAAAATGAAATAAAGAAGAAGAACAAGCAAAAATACTAAAAAAAAGAAAAAAAACGTAAAATATGGATATTTGAAGTAAGGGTAAAATAGCTATAATAGTAATTCTTTGATTCATTTTAATTAAAATGGGTATATTTGAAATTTTTAGAATTAGAGGGGATATATGTAATTAAAATTTTAGATTGAGTATATATGTAATAAATGGAATTTATAGTATGATATATGTAATTGCCTCTTGAAAAAAACCTGTTACCAAACTTTTACCAGTTAACTGGTTCGATTATTTCAAAAGCCATTTTTCGACCGTTTAACTAGTTTGTGCAAGGTCAAGTCATAAAGATTGGAAAGAAAAAAAATTGTTAGGGAGTCATTTCAACCCAAGTCATTAGAATCAAACATAATTATTTATATTACATATCACTGTCCGAATTTAAATGTTTTGAGCTCTTGTTTACCACAAAATAAAGTCAACGCGTTGCCTAATTCCTCAAACCATACTCACACCAACTTTGTATTCTCTTCGCATGCTTTATGCCATTTATTGTATTGACATGATTAACGTTATCAAATATAATTAAAAAAATCAGTAAAAAACATAAAAATTATATATATTCTTTTGAGTCAAAAGCAAATAATAATAATCAATCATCAAACATTTCCTCAAAATCAAAGAAACCTTAATCCAAACCCGATTGAGACACTTTGATTGCCACATTGATCAACAACATGATTTTCCAACATCAAAAAATCAAAACCCCAACTCTTTCGCAATGAATAAAAGATCAAAAAAGAAGAAAGTCTCCGCATTACTCATGAGTTGACTGGACTTGATGACATATTTTTTTAGTACGAAACTCATAAGATTTGTAACATTCTAGAAAACGCATTCCAGCAACATCTTTGTATAGGATAAGGCTCATGAATCATAAGATGTTCGGTTCGTATCTCACAAGAGGTTTTCACAAAGTATTGAGTTTTTTTTCTCAACTGTTGACTTGGTGATAGATAAGATCGGATGGTACCACTTGTAGCATGATGATACTCCAATAACAAAATCTGGGCAAACTTGAGCCATTTGTTAAAAACTCACCCTTTACACCACTAGACTGGGCTGAAGGTTGGATTCAAACTTGACCCATTTGTTAGACGGACTCAAACGGTTAAGTATACACCCACCATCTTAGAGGTTAACTCATCGCTTTTTTTTTTTTAACAACAACAACCGTGCGTAACGTCATGACATAAACTCACCGCTATCTACAAAATTTCTTCACTTCTAACCGTGACCCAATCTTCTTCATTGATCCAATTGGGTGAACACGAAAAATTAGCTTCTATCAACTGCCTAATCCTCTCCGACGGAGATTCGCCGGAAAAGTTAACAGTCTGCGTAGTGTCCGGAGAAGTTTCCGGCCCCTCAAAACAACCCCAAAAATCTTGATTCAGTACACTAGTCGGCGAACTCTTCGCAAATTCTTCAACTTTTTTAAAACTCGTATCGAAATCCACCACAAACGGGTGTCGCAGGAGCTCTTTAACTGCATATCGATCTCTGGCATCTCGTTTCAAACAACCGGCCAAGAAATTTTTACCTTCCGGAGACAACCACCGTGGGAACTCCGGTAATTCACCGGAAAATCCAATTCTGTACATACCTGAAACTGGATCACTCACCTCCGGCCATGGGTTACAACCGGTTGCCATTTCAATTATCACACACCCAAGAGCCCATACATCAGCTGCAAATCCTTGATCTTCTCCCCTGACAACCTCTGGCGCCATGAAAACCGGTGTACCGGAAAATACAGAACCGGCGGTTCCTCCCCTGTTTTCCATCAATTTAGCACATCCCAAATCGCCGATTTTAACCCCATTTTCACACACCAAAATGTTCTGACACTTGAGATCACAATGCACCAAATTATTCGAATGAATATGATCTAATCCGAGAAGAATTTGGTGAGTATACGATCGGATCAACGATTCGTCAAGAGATCCTCCTTGTTTCTTAATCATATCGGAAATTGTGCCACCGGGAGCATACTCCATGAACAAATTATACATGGGTTTGTTGGTGCTGTAACTGATATCATAACCCATGTATGAAATTATGTTGGGAGAGTTCAATTTTGAAAGAATTTGTTGTTCCTTTTGCAAGAAAACAGAGGTGGAAAGCTCGCCTGACTTGACGGCAAACAGATCGCCGGTGACGGTGGTGACAAGGTAGACGGTGGCGGTGGAGCCCCGGCCGATGACGGGACCCCTTGTCCACTCCATTGAAGATGAAGGAATTGAAGGTTGTTTCAGTTTAGTTGGGAAGTGTGTGTGTCTATATATATTAATATATATTACACAAAAGTGTTTTTACTAGTTTTTATTTTTATATTTTATGGCATATAAACCATCATTATTATTTAACCATTATATATTTTTTTTCATAAATACATTTATTCTACTTTTTTTATTAAACTAAATCAAGTTAACTCATCTTTTGCTCGGGTGTAAAATTTAGACGTTTTATCTAATAGACAAAGCCTCCATCAGATTAATAGTCTTTCGTTATCAGTGTGCGTGATATACAACTAAATCAAAAGTATAAAAGTATATATTTAGAAAATGTGTATATGCTTCGTTGAAAATTCAGTCATTTTATTTAACAACTCGATTACTAAATTTTCTAATACAATTTTTGTAGTTACTATTGCTAAAATTTAATAATGGAAATGTGACAAACATGAAGCTCCAACCAACACCACCGTCTTTTGGTTATTTTAATTTTTGTTTAGTCAATTTTTATAACTGTTTGAATTAAGTGATTTATATATTTTTATTATAATTTAATCATTTAACTTATATGTAATGTTTATTTATTCAATTTTTATAGTTGTTTCAATTAAGTGTTTTAAATTGTTTTTATTATAACTTAATTATTATCTTATTTGTAATGTGTTAATCTTGATTATTTTACATATTATATATATGTGCGTGTGTTGGGTAAAGTGTCAATTTTGTTCACATGTTTAGCATGTTAAAGTATATAGGATTAGCTTATTACCTATAAGTTGAGTGATTAAATTAGAAAGTTTTGAAAGTTGGTGTATTTCTATAAAGTTACTTATGTATGTATACACACATGTATACATTTATATAGATAGAAAGATAGATAGATATGTATATTTCTGATTTTGATTGGTTTTTGCTCCCCACTGGCCTGGGGAACTACAAACTACTATGTGTGTATAAAAATATCATGTTAGCACTTAAACATATTCAACAAGCAAAATGTAAAATACATAAGATTAACACATAACATGTTAGAATGACTAAATTGAAACAAAATTGTTTGAGGGGCTGTTTGTTTGGGTCTAAATAGGTCTGAATCTGAATGGTTCAGATTCAGACCGTTTGTTTCAACGTCTGAATAGAGGTCTGAACGGAAGGCAGGGTCTGAATGAATGTCTGAATGATTCAGACTTAAAGAGGAGTCTGAATGGGGAAGAAAAGACTCTGAATGGCAGCCCCCATCTAGCCCCCATCGTGACCTCCTCCCACCGATGTCATCCAGCCCCTATCGACCACCACCACCCACTCACGACCACCACCATCCACTGACTGCTCGACGACGACCACCACCACCCACTACCTACTCGACGACCACCACCCACTGACGAGCACCACCACCCACTGACGAGCACCACCACCCACTGACGATCGATGGATCGATGGTGCGATGGTGAAGGTTCGACGAGGGTTCGACGAGGGTTCTGCGGAGGAGCTGGGCGGAGCTGCGGAGGTGTTGGGCGGAGGAGCAACGGTGCAGCGGAGGATGTCTTTTGGGTTTACCCGTCGACCGGAGCTCAATCGGTGGTGGTGGTGGACCGATCGGTGGTGGCGGCGAGGGGTTCAGCTGCAAACGGTGGTGGTGGTTCCATGAGGGCTGTAAACGGCGGCGGTTCCATGAGGGCTGCAAACGATCGATGGTTTCATGGAGGCTGAAAAGTGAACTGCGGCTAGGGTTTATTAAAAAAAAAGTTTTTTTTGTTTTTTTTTTATTTTTTATTTTTATTCAGATGTGTAACCAAACAGTCTTAAACAATCCAACACTTAATGGTTGAGACCCTCTTAATCATTCAGACATCTTAACCATTCAACACTTAATGATTCAGACGCAACCAAACAGCCCCTGAGTAACTTAATTTAGACAGTTTTAAAAGTTGAATACATGTATATAAAGTTATGTTTATTTATTGATGCTAAACATATTGTTTTTAGATTGCTTAATATGTATTTCATTCATGCTTCCTTCGTATGTGTTACAAAACAAGATTTAACTTACATTGTTTTCTATATGTACTTAATATTAAAAAAACTTGCCTATAAAACAATACTTCAATCAATATCATATGTAATTATCTTGGAATTTAAGATAATTGCATACATATTTTGTTTTAATATGCAAAAGACGGTTATTTAACAGCCTACTAGTTATTTTATTCTTATAAAATCTATTAAAAGTTTACCATAAAGTTTTATAATTCTTTGTTTATAAGTAAGTTGAGCTCAATACCAAGTGTCGGTGCACATACGGATAGCAATAGGTTGGATTTAAGTTAGGTATTAGTAATTTCAATTATATACTCGTGTTTTATAACCGGCTCTCATTGGATAATTATCTGTCGGATATCGAAAATGTACCGAAAAATCAAGTATACCTATTAGTTTATTAAAAAAAAAATTCATTCATGTAAAAAAAATTTGCAAAAGAGATAGGAAGTACGGGAGGATCACGTGCGAATCATGAGATAGGAGTTTGGAGGAGCTCCGGCAGACGATGGGCGGCGGTTGCTTGGCTTCAAATAAAACCAATCACGTGACGACACGTGACAGCGATGGGGAGCCCTTTCCAGTTCCATTTCTTGTTTTGCACTCATTTGAAGTTATACATGGCGGCACTTTTCCTTTAACCGTCCATATTACATAAATCATCATTATTTTATTTTATATTATATTATATTATTTTTTTATTTTATTTTATTTTTGTCTCATGATTTGATTTAGTTGAAATAAAAACCGCTCAATTAGTCTCCCACATTTGTGAATTTCAGGGTCTTGGACCAAATTAGATTCATCCTCGTATTTTTAGGATGAATTTGTGTCATAAATTGTTTTCATGATCATCAGGTCACATGACAACAATTTTATCGTTGTTTTAAGTCTTGTCTTTTTATTAACATAAATTGATTAGTTTAAAAAACCCAACGTTAAATATAGCTTCAATTTTAGTTAACATCAATAAGAAACACATACTGTTGGAGAATTTAAGAGTTCAAATTAGAATTTCTATTGTATTGTGTGAAAAATCATTTTTCAAAATCAATATTTCTATTCTTCCAAGTTCAAGAAATTTGATCAGGATAATCCATGAGAATTTCGTGTGATATGAATTTTGAATTTTGTTCCGGCGCATATGTTTCTATGTTTAATCACCAGATGAACATGACAGTTAATGGCAGTTAACATTTGCAGGTGTATTCGTGGGTCTAACCGCGAGTCAAGGCAAATCCGATCATAAGAATTAAGGAACCATGGTTAGGTTTCGAGGCAGAGTCCCTAGGACCCTCGCAAAGGGGCGTGACCCGCTTGACCTTTGCTTGATCCAAAGCTCAGATACCTTAAACGAGCATGCACTTCACACCTTTAAACTCTTTAAGATTCATTTACATCCAATTATACTAAAACATACAGCACATTGACTTCATATTTGCTTAAGATATTAGGAATGTTAATATTTAATAATTTTCATTAATTACTTTACTAGTTTAATGTGGTCATGGGTGGATCACAGGAGTCTTGAGTGTGTGATGAGCCTCCGAACGATTAAGATATTTATTAGAAAGATTATTTGATGTCATCATTCTTATGGTTTTATAAAATTTACGGTATGCAAAACTGCTAATTTTATTCCATATATGTGTTTTCCCCACATGCGTTGCAACAAGAAACATATGCTAATCTATCATTCTTGATATAAATAATGTTTTGCTAGCTATGTGTTGCGACGACAACCAACATGATCCTAAATACATAAATGGAAATTAAAAGAACGCCGCAACGGTAATCATTTTGGCATAAAACTCTATAGCGTACTCTTTTATAAAGTAAGAACATCAGAAGTCATCTTAAGTCATCACTATTCTCAATTTGTCACATCTTTGTGACCTTAGCATTTTCTTCTTATCTATAATTTTTTTAAAATGAAAATACCAAGCCTGTTTCTCCAAACTCCCCAAATCATTTTTACATGCACTTAATTAATTAAGCTAAATTACTATATCTATTTTAAATAAAGATTTAATGTTAAAAAAAATTACTATTTTAATATTTAATTTTTAATAGCAGAAATAAAGTTAAATATTTACAGAAGATAAAAAATTATTAAACATGCATAATAAGAAAATAATCGTTCGGATAGATGAAATATTAAATATTTACAAAATTACAAGAAAGAAATTTATAATTAAAAAATAAATAATTGGTACATCACGTGTCATAATTATGTTAACCTAAGATATATTTTCTTACTTTTATTTCATACCCAATATATATTTATTCAATCATTTATTTCTTATTTTACTCTTTTATTATTTAATAATTTTTTTATTGAACTCATGATATATATACTGGTGTAATTAATATGAGTGAGTGAAATAAAAGAAACAAAAAAAGCTCTTAAACTCGCATAATTATATATGTTTTTTAATGCTCAGCTCACACATTATGTATTGCTTATGTATTAAGTATATATTATTTGATTATCATCCATAGTATTCAATTTTTAGTATAATACATAAAAAAACATCCAACAAACCAATGATGTGCCAATGTATTAGATTGGGTATAGTTTTTTATGAGATATGAATGTTTAGCTATCATGGATCATTATGTAAAAAAGTGAACCAACGGTGAAGTTGGTAGTGATGGTGAAGCTGTTAGCGAAGATGGTGGTGGTAGCGGTGAAGTTGGTAGTGATGCCGTGATGGTGAAGCTAGTGGCAAAGATGGTGGCGGTAGCGGTGGAGGTGACGGTGACGGTGACTACAGTGTTAGAAAGGTTGTGTTAGTGGTGGTGGTAAATGATGGTGTAGGTTAGGAA
This sequence comes from Mikania micrantha, assembly GCA_009363875.1. Classification (NCBI taxonomy): domain Eukaryota; kingdom Viridiplantae; phylum Streptophyta; class Magnoliopsida; order Asterales; family Asteraceae; genus Mikania; species Mikania micrantha. The sequence goes on along the minus strand of CM018692.1, from coordinate 101,300,874 downwards.
TCTTATCCCCTCATTTTTAAAAAATGGAATGTTTAACCGGCAAGCAAATGCCAATCATCTAGAAAAGTAAAGGCATACCACACCCACATCATCATTAACCCTTTACACTCTTCCAACCTTTTTCTTGTCCCTTGGCTAGGACCCACTTAACCATGGTCCATATCCGACTCATACTATATATGTACAAAAAGACTAGGTTTTGAACCTTGATGTGGTCAAATAAAAACACAGAAAAGAGCGGCCATGCCGATTGGTCAACTGGTCAAGGCTTTATAAAGAAAGAGTTGTAGAATAAATATAAACATAGAATTATATATATAAGCTATATTTGTCGTGTTGTAAGTAATGGAAACAAAATAGTCTAAAATTAAAAAAAAAATTGTTAAATCGGTGTAATTCTTTAATAAGTTATTAATATGTTTGTTAATGTGAAATATATTAAATTCTAAAGTGTGTTTCATTTTGAATCAATAAATCTTTCATCTATGGTTGATTAAGCTAAAGATAAATCAAAATACGCTTCTGTATATATCCTAGACTATTATCGATCAGGATCAGGTTAAGTGTTTAGGGGGCTTTAGCGAAATTGAAGTCAAAGGCCCTTTCTAACGCCTAACGGAATTATAGTTTGATTTTTATTTGACATGTAATCAACGAACGTCCTTTCCATTCCCACATATATGCTCTGAGGCCATCATCTTTAGGTACCAGAAAAACCATAATCCCAATTCCCAAACTTTTTTTTGCCCGACTCCTAACTCTATCGTTTAATATGAGGGTTTTTGTTAAATTGAGCCAAAATCTTGTCCATATAACTTTTAAGAAGAGACTTCAATAAATTGATGGCTCTAGACAATAAGTCACCCCTATTATCAATGATTCCACATGATACCAATATTAGCTCAACCAAAAATAATAACAAAACTAGTAAAATGTGTGTTATGATACATACTCACTCACTAAATGGTCTCACTAGGTGTCTTTGTCTCTAGACAATACCTCCTAACAATTTGATGCACAAACATATACTTAATGCTCAAACATTCAAACAAACAATCAAGGATAATAAATGAACTCCAAAATAAGGAATCTTTATATATATCTTAAGCTCAAAACATAATAACAATATAAAAAACAACTGTAGATTTATTTTCTAAATGTGCTAACACAGGCATCATATAACATACTTTTAAATATATATCATTTGTTTATAATGAAACATAGACCCTGTGTATTACAACATTTGAATACACTAGTATCATTAACCATAATTATTTATTTAGTTTATACAAATAAAACATTTTATGGCATTTTCCCACCATTTCTAATATAATTTACACTTTTATACATACAAAACATCAACTACATATCCATTTGTTTTTTGGGTCAAAAACATCCTTCTTAAGTCTTAAGTTTTAGACCTATCTTCAAGAATGCAACAACTATCCATACATTGCAACCCAAGCCACCCCAACTACATGTCTACAAGGAAATGAGAAAACTAAAAAAATAATTAAAATAAACAAATATTTTGACAAAACTTAACTCATGTAATTAATTTATAACATTTATAAAATGATTATGTTCTTTACTTTATTTGATTAAAGAAAGAACAATAATTAAATTTGAAATACTAAATGAAACCAGATCATATTATATGTTGGGACACCTTAATTCGTTTTAAAATATATTAAAAAAAATTGTTAATAGCCTCAAAAGTTCCTATGTTATGATATACTATGATGTAAATATAATGATTTTTAACATATTAATCATGAAGGAAAAAACCTCCTATGTTAGGTTTGTTGAAAAAACCGTATCTAAATACGAAATATCCGAAAATCTAAACCCGAATATCCGAAAAATTCGGATATTCGAAAGTTCGGAAATTCCGATTCGAATACCTATTTTGAAAGTTTTCAGGTAGTTCGGATATCTGATATCCGAAATAGTTTTTTCTGGATAATTTTTCGGATATTCGGATAATTTTTCGGATATTTGGATAATTTTCGGATATTTAAAATATTTTTCGGGTACTTCAGATATCCTATATATAATTTCTTATAATTTTTATTTCTTTTCCCTGAGTTCAGATATCCGAAATTTCGGATTCGGATTTAGATATTGAATATCACCATCTAAAATTTTCGGATTTCCGAAAAGGAACATACATAGTTATGATATAATATTGATGCAAATATCTAATGAAGAAAAAGTGCAAGTTTGGACTTCGGATTCCCATTCTCTTTTTTTTATAATCCTTTATGAAATGGAATGTTTAATAGCAAACAAAAACGTCAGCCCTTTGATTATAAATCCACACCATACCCACATCATCATTCCCTCTTTACACTCTTCCAACCATTTTCTTGTCTCTCGGTTTGGACCCACTTTAGCATGGTCCATAAGGACCAGAACCATCTTGCACCAGACATGGACAAAAAGACCAGGATTTGAGGTTTTGTTTCATGTGGTTATTAACCTGTTAAATGATCGTTAAACCGTAATAATAACTCATTCGGTTCAAAAATTTGTAGCGTGATACTGTCCCTTAAGATCATCGGTAATACCCAACCCACTGAAATTTTCTGCCACGTCATCACTTCACTGAAAACCTTAAAACTCCATAGTGGTCACCCCACTGAAAATGTGAGAGGAGAAAGCAGGGTGTGAGAGGAGGAGAAACGGGGAGCGGGGGCCGTTGGCCTATCCAATTTGATCCCGCTGGAAGGGGGCGCTGTTCCCGCCTCCCGCCCTTTACACGAGGTGTGTATTACGGTCGGTCTAATTAAGTGGCTAGTAGAGTGCATCAATATAGTCTAGTATCATGTTAGATACTATTTGTGTAAATAAACACAATCAAGTCTAACACTCTCAAGGTCATGCATAGGGTCTCGTACATCAAGTTTATTCTTACTTGTATATTTTCTTTGTTATGTATTTTATAATATATGTGTGAGAATAAACCCTACCTGTTGTGTCTGGAACAAAGTTATGATCCCAAGTATCAAAACACATACACTAAAATATGTCGCAATGTATCTTTAATGTAAAATCTTAAGGCATTATGAAATTCAATTTTAAACTCAAACCGTAATAATGCAACACTCTTGAAAAAAAAAACAACAGTAAAAAACAATATGTGTGTGTGTGGGCTCGACGTAACCTCGAACCCGTCATAAATACTGAAACGCAAATAGAAAACACATCACAATTAGGCTTGTAAACGAACCGAACGAACACGAACACAGGCATGTTCGTGTTCGTTCATTTAAACTTAACTGAACACGAACACGAACACCTTAACGAACATGAATTTTGTGTTCGTGTTCGTTTATTAAGAAAATGAATATGTTCGTGTTCGTTTGTGTTCGTTCATTAATAAATTAAACGAACTGTTCATGAACATAAACGAACACAAACGAACTAAAACAAACGAACAAACATAAATGGACATTTTTTTAACACCATTGAACAATCATAAACGAACATGAACACTATTGAACAAACATAAACGAACACAATTGAACAAGTATAAACGAGCACAAACGACAAGTTTCTTAAATGTAAATACATATCATTCGTAAATTAATCAGTTAATCGAACAAAAACTAACATTACATAGTTAACGAACATAAACGAACATTAACGAACACAAATAAACGAACGTAAATAAACAAACATAACCGAACTGTTCATGAACATAAATAAACGAACACAAGGTGTGTTCATGTTCGTTCATTTAATTAAACGTACACAAATTTTATGTTCATGTTCGTTCATTTATTAAATAAACGAACATAAATGAACTTCTTACCGAACAGTTCACAAACAGTTCACGAACAGTTCATGAACTGTTCGGTTCGTTTACATGCCTAATCACAATGGTGGTGGGAATACCGTAAAACTTAAAGCGTGCTTTGTCGTAAAAGTTAATTCGTCATAAAATTTGTATTCCATAGAAAAAGTGACACTCCCTTCATTGTAAAACATGAAAGCATAGTGGAAAGTTTGAATACAAACGCTTTAAAAAAGTTGCAAAAAAATTTTGTGTCCAAAATTAGAAAAATCACGCTTTTGTGGCCAAAATGAAAAAACCGAAAACTTTGCATACAAAATGAATAAACAAAAAGCCTTTTATTATCTTGGTTTGTTTTTAATACATACAATCAGAGGCGGCTCAACCATATTTGAGGCCAAGGCGAACCAAAAATATAGGGCCCTTTTCAAAGACTAAGTCTTAAGCTGTCATAATTTATTTGTAATAAAGACATGCTATTAATTGATTTTAATTATTTGATTAACCGTAGTCTCAATTTGACATGAAACATAAACAATTTAATACACCTAATGGCTGAAAATGATCATAATTTATTGTTTTCTGAATATGCACATTAGAATTCGCATAGGAAAAGAAGGGAATAATTCCCTCCAATATGGATTTGGTTTTATGTAACTAGACCAAAATTAATGTATATAGGTTGCTCATAAATTGGAGGCCGCAATCTTGTGGCATGTGGGGCGTCTTAGGCAAGAAACTCATTTCCAAAGCATGAGAGCCGGCCCCTAGTCAAGGGTAAGGAAGTAATGTTGTTAGCTTGTTTTTAAATGGTTTAAAACACAAACATCTAAGACAAGATTTTCAAGTAATGTCGGTAGCTTTTTTTTTTGAACGACGAAGGTCTCAATCGTGTGAACGTACTGTTTCCAGACCATGTCACCAAGGTCTAGTTACCTGGACCTCACATGAGCCACCACAACCACCCCAGGAGGAAACCCCACTGGGAAAACCCCCTGGCCCCCCTCAGACTCTATTTCGCTACAGGATGGTTTTGAACTCAAGACCTCTTATTTGAAAGAATCATGTGGTATCATTGAGGCAATGCCTCGTTGGTTAATGTCAGTAGCTAAACTATTTATTTGTACTAAAAATACTCTCAAGTTTGGATTGTGTCAAATCCCTAGAAATTGATTGAGTTGTCGCATATGGAATCAATTGTCATCAACTTTTAAGCCTTTGAATACAAATTATAACATAAATCTACTTATTTACATACAATCAAATGGTAAAGACTTTTATGGTAACATTCATTTGCTTTTTGCAAGTATACCCCCCAAAAGCATTAGCATACCACAACACTTGGGAAAAGTTAATGATTTAATGTTGGGTTTCATGTGAATGTGTTCCATGCTTTGTCCGACCAGTTTGTGCTACTTTTCATTCATCCAAGAAATCTTAACGTGTTTCAAGTATAAATTAAGGATATGATTGTCATATTTTTATGATTGTTTTGTAGACTAAAAAGGTATACATCAATAGAAACTTTGTTAGACTTGGATCATTTCTTTGGTATAATCTTGGAATAATATTTTTAAATACTTTTATTATTTTCAAAAAGTTTTTTTATTTTGTTTTTTTTGAACAGCTAACAAGGGCTCAGCGGCATGCCTCTTCGTAGCCCAAATGGATCCTCGGACCCAACAATCCACGCGTTGCGACCACAATCCCCTACCAACTACCCGGTATCTAAAGCTCAGGTGTTGGCGAGCGCTGAATCAAGCAAATCCACCTGCTCCTCAGGAGGAAACCCACTATGTGATAAAAACCCCTACTGACCGTTTTTGCTAGGATTTGAACCCATGACCTCACAAAGCCTAAGCTTTATGAGCAGTGGCGGAGTTTGAGAGTTAGGGAAATGGGCGGAAATTTATGAGACTCATAATACATGTTAAATATTTTAAACGATGGGGCGAAGCCCGTATTTTTAACTAAAAATAACCTTTCGACTCGAAAATTCACACTACTGACGAAAAAAGAGTGGGCGGTCGCCCCCACCCCCTCCCGGTTACCACAGAGCTTCGCCCATGTTTATGAGAACCATGGAGTGCCAGTTGAGCTACAAGCTCATTGGCACTTTCCTCTTTGACATATTTCAACAGAAAATTACCCTACATATTTCAACAGAAAATTTTAAAAATTGAAAGAGTGTGATACAACAAATTTAGTTTAAAAGTTGTGTAAGCATGAACATGAAATACAAACTACAAACTTATGTTAATGGAAAAAGAGTATTTAAGGTAATCAATTAAAATTATACTTTAAGAAGAAAAATAGATTTTATTAGACCTTTGTTCAAATTAAGTTAATCAATTCTTTTTTGTTTCAACAAGGTAACTTAACTTATGAAAGATGTATTGATTATATGTTTTTTAATGTGTTTAATAGGTCAACATGTTAACAAGTCATTTTTTTTATGTTTTCTATTGTTGATATGAAATATGACATGGCATTTTTTTCCATATTGACATGAAATATGATTATGATTTTAATTAAAAAAACATTTAAACTTAGACTGAACAAATTCTAGAAATTTAAAAAAAAAAAAAAAAAGAACACCATCATCACCAATTCACCATCACAGTCACTATTATCTAGATCGGATGCAAGATTTTTGATTTTTCACCAAACAAAAAGAAACCATTTTTATCATCTAACCTGATTTCATCCCAAATCAATGTTTCACTTATTTTAATATACCTAACATCGTTGTTAACATCTTGAATCCACCCCTTAGTCATTGTCACCAACTACTTAATTATGTTCATCTTAAAAGGATCAGAATGAAGCTTATTAACAACATCATCTTAAAATTCCTATTCCGGTATCAAATTCAAACAACCAGGGCTGGTCTTAACAATTTAAGTGCCCAGGACGAAAAGAAAAAAAATATATCCCTAGATTCAAACGAATTATCAATTATATAAATCAAACATAGAACATTTTTATGACAAAAAAAACCAATCTTGCAAGTATGAACTTCTTCAAAATTTAAAACCAAATTTTAAAACAGTGAAACTTGAATTAAGATTATGTATGTTAAATAGATTGCACTATATGAAATTAGGAATCATTTCAACTTGCAAGCAAATAGCCAAATAGATTTTTCAATTTCAATAAAATATGAGTTGTAGGTTAAATGTATTATTCAAGTAAACAAGCATGCGTTTGATTTCGGCAATATTAGGGCTCAACCGATGGGCTCAATTTTTTAAAAAGAAAAATATATATTATTTGACCTTGCTGAATTTTGAATAAAAATTATATCAAAACGTAAATAATAATAAAATTATATATCTCACTATCGTTACACTACGTTACTAGGAAAATGAAAATAAGCATTGAAAAATATCAAATTAAATATAAAAATAATATACATACATGTATAGTATGGTATCTCATGTATTATTCTGATGGAATGGCAATGTTAATTAGTTAGTTATAAAAGTTTTTAGATTTTAAAATGATATTTTGATACAATATTGAAATTGCAAAAACAAAGTATTTTAAAACATTTTGTCAAAAAAACCTATTTTTGAAAAATGTTCAATTTTGTAAAAATCTCCTTGTTCAAAAACTCTTATTTTTATAAATTTCATTTTTTTAATTTCTTTTTTCAAAAAGTTGTTTTTTATATAACTTGTATCTTTTAAAAGAGAAACATTATAGAAAATAACCAACTTTATAAAATGTTCATATTAGATAATTTAACTTATAAAAGGTGTTATTTGTAGAGAATTTCCAGAATACAAACACAATACAATCACCGGAAAAATTAAAAGTCGTGAATCACACTTTCAGATTAAACTATTTGTGGTCCAATCAAATGTTTGATTGGATAAAATTTAATTCGAATCAAGAACGAATATGAGAATTTTGTTGTGAATTCGAGAATCAACCAGAGTCAATTTTCATCGATCAATTTCTGGATGTATGGGAGTTTGGAAACTGTCTCCATGTAGTTTTCAACTTTTATTCTTCATAGTTTTGCCCCTTAGACCTCGCTAACCGAGGGCGCTGCCCCCAGACCCCTGCCAATTGAATCATAAAACATTAAACAAGTGTGCACCCCACACCCAACTTATTTAATGAATTTCATAATTCATATTGATCGATAAAATTAATTTCAATTACACTAAAATATCTAACATTATAATTGGAGGTTTTTAACGTCTTTAATAGGTTATCATGTTGACATTTAATTTCTTTTTTGTTTTCTTTTTTATAACATTAATATGAAAAATGTAGCATTCATTCTTTTTTTTTCAATATTAATATGAAAAACGATTATGATTTTAATTAAAAAAAATAGCTTTATGTTATAAATATTCATAAGTAACAGACATAAATTACCATCATTCTCTTATTAATGATAAGTCATAAATAATCATAAGTAACAGACATAAATTATCATCATTATCCTATTAATGAATCACTGTCCGTTACGAATAACACTTGTATATATATGTGATGTATGTAATAGTTATGTGTTGAATGAGAAAATCAATTTTCTTTCATGGTTGTTCTTGTTTGTTCATAACACGTTATCAGCACGAATGCCTCTGATCTCATACATGAATCCATTCACAAAATCTCATCTCTTCTCTATGATGGATAGATGAATGACAAGAGTTGGTAAAGAAAAAAAAAAGGCATACAAACAAGGAGTGAAGAGTCAAGGTTAGTGCCGACAATTTACGCTGCTACGACATCGCCACATCAATTGGTTTCTGGTATGTATATTTACGATTAAGGTACAAATTGAAATTTCTAATCCCTTTGTAATTTGTATTCATAATCCCATGAAACATCGACTTGTCCTTTGGGTTCTTACTGCATTAGCTAACGATGTTGAGGCTACTACCGACCGTGATTCACACTAAAACAGTTAGATCATTCCATATCTCTATCAGGTTTTTTTGTTTCTTTGAGTCGGTCGACGTTCGTTGGTTGAACATGTTCGGGCACCGTCTCCGTGATAATCCGATGAACTGGTGCATCAAAAGATTTACCCAACTTGAAATCATTTTTTTTAGCTTACGGATTTATAGACAATATTTGGGGATAAGGGTTTGTTTTGCAAAAGAACAAATTGAAACCGAAAAGTCCACAGGGTAGCGACAAGTTGGGAATTTTGTCAGACCCATTCGGTTTAACTCAATTAATGCAAATTTATTATATATTTAGTTATTACCTATTTCTAATTTTATTTTTATTCGTAAAGTTAGTAAAGGCTAAAATTGAGTATAAATAATATATAAATATTGTATTTTTTTTTTCATCATTCTAAATTCAGAATGACTTTTGAACTTATTTACATATTTATGTTTCTGATTTCTTCACCTGTATGAAAGTATTAAATCAATATAAATAATATGGTTTATAAATAATAAAGGTATAGATTAGTTTTGATTTAGTGCCTTCATGAGATCATTTATATATACATAGAATAATTTTGAGATAAGGTTCATTTTAAACTCCTTAATATAGACTACACAACTATATCATATTACTGTAAGCTATGTTGTCTCCTTACCATTAATGTTATTTAAAATGTAGAAAAATGAATTTAGACATATATTGTTGTCTTCTCTAGTAAATTAACATAAGAGAAAATTTGTCAATAAATATAAAAGAATAGCCTTTCGTTATTGAACACGTAGTTCTAACAATGAGAACTTGAAATTCTCCAAAACATATATAAAGGCTTATTCTTTTAAATATATGTATCTTTCCTTGTAGATACAAATGTCGAATCTCTCAAAACTTGAGTTCATCGCACTTGACATCTCTGGAAAAAACTTCCTACCATGGACTCTTGATGCCCAAATTCACCTTACGGCAAAGAACCTTGGGGAGACAATCATTGACAACAATGAGACTTTTCTACAAGATAAAGCAAAAGCCATGATATTCCTTCGTCATCATCTCCATGAAGATCTTAAGAGAGAATATCTCACCATCAAGGACCCACTTGAATTATGGAATAATATACAAGACCGATTTGATCACCAAAAATTGGTCTTGCTCCCAAAGGCTCGTTCCGAATGGATCCACCTCAGGCTACAAGATTATAAATCTGTTAGCGAGTACAACTCTGCTCTATTTCGCATAAGCTCTGAACTAAAATTATGTGGGGATAACATAACTGATGAAGACATGCTTGAAAAAACTTTCTCTACGTTCCATCCTTCTAACTTGATATTAGCGCAACAATATAGGGAACGCAAATTTACAAAATACTCTGAATTGATCTCATGTCTTCTAGTGGCTGAGGAAAACAATAAACTCCTACTTCATAATCATCAAGTGCGACCAGTCGGTACAAACCCATTACCAGAAGCAAATGCGATAAGTACTCAGAGCAAACGTGGAAGAGGGAGAAGTCGTGGTCCTCATAGAGGTCGTGGGCGTGGACGAAGCAATACATGGCATCTAGAGTCCCATAATACTAAGCTTGATGGTGGGCGTGGCTCAAGTCGGCAGAATACAGGGCAACCACACAAAGGGAGAGTTAGCGGGGACAAAGACAACATCTGCTATAGATGTGGGATGTCCAACCACTGGTCCCGAACATGTCGTACCCCGAAACACCTTGTTGAAGCTTATCAACGAACGTTGAAAGAAAAAGGGAAACAAACTGAAACAAACCTAATTGAGGAAGCACCCAATTCATCATCACCTGCTTTTTGGTCAGACACTCATCTAGAAGCATGTGATTTCATCGAGAATATTCAAGACGTTTAAACATTATGTTTAATTTCTTTAGACCATAAACATGTTTCGTTTTGATTTCGTTTGTTTTGATTTTGACTTTGTTTGTTTGGTTTTGATCTCATTTAAGCTATTGTTATGGTTTTGACTTAAATTTTGTGTTGATTTTATAATATTATTTCTACAGAATTATGTCTCCAAGCTCCAACAAAGCTATTATTGGTGATGAATGTATAGTAGATAGTGGTACAACTAACACTATTCTTAAACATAAGAAATTTTTCTCTGAGTTATCTCCTAGAGAGACACCTATTACTACTATCTCTGGTATCTGTAACCTCATTGAAGGCTCGGGAAGAGCATGTATTATCCTATCTTCGGGTACCCAACTGATTATAAATGATGCATTGTACTCAAGTAAATCAAGAAGGAATTTACTTAGTTTTAAAGATATTCGAAAAAACGGTTATCACCTCAAAACAACATCTAAAAACAATATTGAATATCTACACATTATCACCAACAAAAATGGTCAAGATACCATTGTTGAAGAATTAAATGCTCTATCCTCTGGATTATATTGTACCAATATCAATCCTATTGAGTCATATATGGTGAATAATCAAAAATCACAAGATAAGGACATATTCACCATATGGCATGATCGACTAGGTCACCCTGGTAGCACAATGATGAGGCGCATAATCAAAAGTGCGACAGGACACCCTCTTAATGGCTTAAAAATCTTGTTAGCACAAGAATTATCATGTGCATCATGCTCTCTTGGAAAATTCATTACTCGACCTTCACAAACCAAAATATCACAAGAAAATCCATCATTTTTGGAAAGAATTCAAGGGGACATATGTGGGCCTATACATCCCCCGTGTGGCCCATTTCGTTGTTTCTTGGTCTTAATTGATGCATCTTCACGATGGTCACATGTGAGTCTTCTGGCTACTTGAAATGTAGCATTTGCTCGGTTGTTAGCCCAAATCATACAATTGAGAGCAAATTTCCCTGAACATCAAATCAAAGCTATCCGAATGGATAATGCTGGAGAATTCACATCCCAAGCTTTTAATGACTATTGTATGTCAATTGGGATCAATGTTGAACATCCGGTAGCACATGTTCACACACAAAATGGTTTAACAGAATCCTTAATTAAACGATTGCAGTTAATCGCTAGACCACTATTGATGCGATGCAAATTACCATCTTCTGCATGGGGTCATGTTATTTTGCATGCTACTGCACTGGTTAGATTAAGACCAACTGCTGATCATGAATATTCTCCTTTACAGTTGGTATCCAGAAGAATACCAAGTCTGTCTCATCTGAAAATATTTTGTTGCGCGGTTTATGTTCCAATATCACCACCACAACGCACCAAAATGGGACCCCAGAGAAGATTGGGAATTTATATTGGCTTTAACTCCCAATCCATTATTAAGTACTTAGAACCACTAACAGGAGACATGTTCACAGCACGTTTTGCTGACTGTCATTTTGATGAGACAATATTCCCAGTCTTAGGGGGAGATAAGAACAAAGAAAGACTGGTAACAGAAGAAATAACATGGAATGCGTCATTGTTATCAAATTTCGACCCTCGAAGTGGTCAATGTGAATCTGAAGTTCAAAAGATTATACATTTGCAAACAATAGCAAATGAATTACCAGATGCATTCAAAGACACAAATAAAGTCACAAAATCACATATACCAGCATCAAATGCACCTGCTCGAATTGAAGTAATCCCTGAAGCGATTACCATACAAAGAAAACGTGGAAGACCAATTGGCTCCAAAGATAAGAATCCACACAAACGAAAAGAGCAAAATAACATGGTTGGTGAAAGATCAGAAATCATTACAAATGAAACCCCAGCAGAGGTAAATGTCCCAGAAGAAAATGAATTTCCAGAAGAAACATTGGCACCAAATAAAGATGAGATCTCTATAAATTATGTACATAATAGTACGATATGGAACCGAGATAAAACATGTGTTGATGAGATATTCGCTTTTGCTATAGCAACATATGTAATTAATGAAAAAGATTACATACCTAAAACTCTAGAAGAGTGCATGCACAGAAATGATTGGCCAAAACGGCAAGAAGCCTTGAAGGCTGAGTTAGATTCACTTGAAAAGAGAAATGTTTTCGGACTTGTAGTTCGAACACCCATAGACGTCAAACCAGTCGGTTATAAGTGGGTATTTGCAATAAAACGAAATGAAAAGAACGAAATTGTACGATATAAGGCCCGGCTAGTGGCCCAAGGGTTTTCCCAAATCCCTGGAGTTGATTATGAGGAAACGTATTCCCCTGTAGTGGATGCGATAACCCTTCGATTTTTAATTGGTCTCACAGTCTCTGAAGGACTTAAAATGAGACTTATGGATGTCGTCACTGCATATTTATATGGACCCTAGAAAATGACATCTACATGAAAATCCCTAAAGGATTAAAAATGCCCGAAGCATTAAAATCAACACCTAAAGACGTGTTCTATAAAACTCAAAAGATCTTTATATGGTCTAAAACAATCTGGTCGTATGTGGTACAATAGACTTAGCGAATATCTTAAAAATGAGGGATACAAGTCTGATGTAATCAGTCCGTGTGTTTTTATAAAAAGATCTATCTCAAAATACACTATAATAGCAGTATATGTTGACGATATAAACATAATTGGATCTCCTGATGAGATTGAAAAAACTGTTGAGCTATTAAAGAAAGAATTTGAAATGAAAGATCTTGGTACCACAAAATTGTGTCTCGGCTTACAGTTCGAGCATCTTTGCGGTGGTACATTTGTTCATCAGTCAAACTACATCGAAAAGATGTTAAAACGTTTTAATATGGACAAAGCTCATCCTTTTAGCATACACATGGTTGTCCGATCGCTAGAAGCACATAAAGATCCTTATCGCCCTAAAGAAGAAGATGAAGAAGTACTTGGTCCAGAAGTACCATACTTGAGTGCGATTGGTGCTCTTATGTATCTTGCAAATAACACGAGACATGATATTGCATTTGCGGTACATGTGCTAGCAAGATATAGTTCGAATCCAACTCACAGGCATTGGACTGGAATAAAACATATATTCAGATATCTTTGTGGGACACGAGATTTAGGTCTCTTTTATCAGAAAAATGAAAAATATCAGCTTGTTGGTTATGCTGATGCTGGATATTTATCAGATCCACATAAAGCACGGTCTCAAACAGGTTATGTATTTACATATGGTGGCACAGCAATCTCATGGAGGTCGACAAAGCAAACACTAACAACAACTTCATCAAATCATGCTGAGTTGATAGCACTATACGTTGCTGGTCGAGAATGTGTGTGGTTAAGATCAATGATTAACCACATACAACAAGCATGTGGATTGGAAGAGATCAAGAAAGACCCGACAATTATCTATGAAGACAATGCTGCTTGCATAGCTCAGATCAAAGAAGGCTTTATCAAGGGTGATAGAACAAAGCATATCTCACCAAAGTTCTTTTCAACGCATGACTTACAAAAGGATAAAATAATCGATGTCCATCAAATCAAATCAAGTGAAAATCTTGCAGATTTATTTACAAAGTCTTTGCCTAGAAGCAGTTTCGAGCAACTATCACATAAAATTGGAATTCGTAGATTAAAAGACGTTTATTAAATTAAGGGGGAGCATTATACACGCTGTACTCTTTTTCCTTAACTAAGTTTTGTCCTATTGGGTTTTCTTGGTAAGGTTTTAATGAGGCAGCATAATTGATCCAGCAGTATCAATTATTTTATCGATCCTGAAGCATCGAACAACATTATCCAGTAGTATAATGTTCATAGTGAATAATGAGAGGTAATATGTATGAGGGGGAGTGTTATAAATATTCATAAGTAACAGACATAAATTACCATCATTCTCTTATTAATGATAAGTCATAAATAATCATAAGTAACAGACATAAATTATCATCATTATCCTATTAATGATTCACTGTCCGTTACGAATAACACTTGTATATATATGTGATGTATGTAATAGTTATGTGTTGAATGAGAAAATCAATTTCCTTTCTTGGTTGTTCTTGTTTGTAATCTATCTTGTTCATAACACTTTAAACTTACACTGTACAAATTCCAAAATTAAAAGGAACTATCATCATCACCACATCACCATCAAAGTCACTATTATCTGGATCGGATGCAAGATTTTTGAGTTATCACCAAACAAAAAGAAACCATTTTTATCATCTAACTTAGATTTCATCACAAATCGATGTTCCACTTATTTTCATATTACCTAACATCCTCGTTAACCTCTTAAATCCACCTCCTAATCATTTTACACCGACTACTTTTTTTTTTTTTTTGAACAGCGTGTACACCGACTACTTATGTTCATCTCAAAAGGATCATAATGAACCTTAAAGTAGGTGATGTACTGGTTAAAGTGGATAAAAGACAATCTAGAGGTCTTAAGTTTAATTTTCACTTATTACGATTTTTCTTTGAGATCACGAACCTGGTTGATTGCGGTCGTGTTTTACTTGTTTCTATTGGTTAGTTAGGTATTGGGAAACTCGAAGGTTTATCACGTAAATAAGTTCCCATGTAGTGGTTGAGGATAAAAGACAATCTAGAGGTCACGAGTTTAATTTTAACTTATGATGATTTTCCTTTGAGATCACGGACCCGGTGGCTTGCGGCCGTGCTTTACGCCTTTACTTGTTTCTATTGGTTAGTCGGGTATTGAGAGACCCGGAGGCCGGTTTATCACATAAATAAGTTCCCGCAGTCATTAAAAAAATCAGAATGAAGTTATTAGCAACATCAACTTTTAATTCCTATTCCGGATTTAAATTCAAACAACCATCAAAACTTGTTGATTTCCTAAAAAACTCATATTTATATAATCATCCATACGGTACCAATCACCAATCTTAATCAGAGAAAACACATAATCTGGACTCAAAACCTTAGAATCACATATCAAATCATCCGCCATGTTCAATATGCATGCTCTAAACAATTAACAATAAACCCTTCTATAATCTTTTGAATGAAAGAATCCAGGGTTAACAAAATTACACAAAAAAAAAAAATTGTATAAATAAAGATTATAACCAATCAAGTTGTCAACAAAAAAATAAACCAGCGGTTGAATGGAGATCGCTTAATTTTTATAGGCGAAAATAAATAAAACGAGTGTTGGAGTTAGAGTAATTCAAAAGAAAGAAACAGTTTAGAATTGATGAATTTCTATTGAAGTAAAATGAAAAAAGTTGTCAAACCACATGTACTAAAATGACATTTTACTCTTTTATAATTTTTAATAAAAAGTTTGCTTTTTAGTAAAAAGATTTTTGTTAGTATACCATTTAATATTATAATTTTAATATAACTAGTAGTTATTATTATCATTTTAATATATTTATGGGTCAATTACATATATCCTCTTGCTAAAACCATTTATTACATATTTACCCAATCATAAAACTAAATTACATATTTCATTTTTCTAAACCAAATATATTACATATTTATCCATTTCATTAAAAAACAAATTACTTATTTCCTATTTTACCCTTAATGAACTAACTAAAAACAATTTACATATTTCTTCTTACTAAGGGGCAATTTTGGAATATGGGGATATTTGTAATTTTAGTTTAACATTGGAGATATATGTAATTTTGATGTTTAATAATAGGATATATGATACTATCCCTATATTTATTCGTTAATATTATGATTTAACAAGAGAGACCCTTAATAAAAAAGAGACATAAAAATTAGTTTGAAAAAAATGATACATGTCTCATAAAACTTTTATTTAATAGATACAAATTTGTTTTTTCATTATGAATAAAACTAATATGATATATGATATATATGCATAGAAAGAACAGAGACACGAAAAAATTAGTATAAGAATGATTTTAAAAAGTGACGTGTATACAACTCACAACAAACAATATTTAAATTGAAAAACGAATAAAAGTAAATGTGTTATGTAAAGATCCTTCAGTTTCCACATACGAGTACTCACCCTATTGATTCGTTGATTTTCACTTTTTTTTATGACCGAGGAACCTACTTACGTGGTAAACCTCGGGATCTCCTCAATACCCAACTAACCGAGGGGAACGGGTAAACCGCGGGCGCAAGCACCCGGGTCGGTGGCCTTACAGATAAAATGTCACCCTCATGACTAGAACTCATGACCTCAAGGTTGAGGCCCAACATCCTTACCACTAGGCTATCTCCACAATTTTTTTTTCCACATTTTTGGCTTACAAGGGAGCTCTTGTTTTTAACCTTAAATTTCATTGGTGGAAGCTAGATCACCTAGCTCGTTAAAAAGCCTTTACACAAATTAGTTCTTACCAGCTTATATTTAACTATTTCTGACAAAATGGGTGGGTTGGTTGGGTAATGGGTTAGGATGGATGCGGGTCAGAATTATTGCGGGGTAGGATGAATTTTAAACAAAATCAATTTGGGACTAAATAGGTCGTTTATAAAATACATCAATTTCGTTCAAGTTAAAATAAGTTGTAACTAAACAATTGTTGATTTGAATAGCTTTCGATGATTTTCTCATCAAATATATTATGGAACATTCTTACCCGTTTGAATCCGTTATATTCATTTAGTTTTTAAGTTAACAATCTTGACACGTCTTGTGTTAAGATGTTACTCATCTCAACCCATTCTATGTCATAATGTTACCCATTTCAACCTAATATACAATAATTTTTACCCAAATCTACACATTTAACTTGTCATGGGTCAAAATTGTCGGGTCTATATTTAACTTCTTACTGAAGTCTTGCACCATTTGTGAACCACCAGGCATTACTAGCACCAATTCGAAGGAACCACCATATATGTTGGATTACATAAATGATTTCATAAGCCAATTATGAAATCAATTATATATGGTTCTATATGTGTATGTGACTCATGACTGAGCTCAAGGAACCCAAGCAAAAACCTACAAGTTACTAGTAACCATATAACCCCATATAGAAATAACTAGTGTGACAAATTAAAACAATCAAACCAGACTCGCGCGGTCACAAAATTTATGAGCTTGAAAATGCACACAATTAGCCATCACGAGGATTATAAGTTAAATGGGTTAAACTATAAATCAATCCATGTAAACCACACGTAACATGTTAATTATTCATGAAATTAGATGAACAAATAATCAGGCCAACCAAACAAGGCTTGTTTTGAGTCATCATTCGACCCGTATGAAAATAATAACGAACATGAGAGTTTAACGTGGTCTGATCTAAGTTGACCTATGTATATAGAGGTAATTAGGAGTTAGGACATTTTTACTACAAGGTATTAGAAACATTACAAGTGCAAGATGATATTTTTAGGGAATGAATCTAGGGCTTACCACAAAAAAAATGTTGGGTTGGCTGCTCCTTTTTTTTCTTCATGTTCAATGATAAGCCCCAAGGCCTACATAACCCAACAATCCCCACTCAGAGGCCTTGAATACTTTCATATGCTCCTAATATTGATCGTATTTCTGTGATATGTCCATAGAATTCTATTCTCTTTTTAGTTACCACCACCTACTCGACAATTAACAGGAACTTTGAGGCTCACATCAAGCTTTAACACATCAATCATGGATGACACTATCACTAACTCGTTCTCTATTCATATCGGCTCATACTGTAACAAACTGTTAGATTCTTAGATGCCCTGAAAACAAACAACACTCTCCTACTATAACACATTCACTAGACAGACTTTATCCCTACACATTGTCATTAAGAAGTCCTAGTTGAAGCACATGTGCTCTCATTGTCAATATATCCTCTAAGTAGTTTACGTGGACCTTTTCATGCACATTCACTCTCAATCTTCACTTTGGATTTGGGGTTTCTTACTTGCAAGAGTCCCCATCTTTTGCCCATAAGATTCTATTATCAAGATTTTATCTTTCTAAGCTCGGATGATCACTCTCTCGGATAGTAGTTTGACTAGATACTATGAACGTTTCTCTTTTACTCGAGTTATGACTAGATTTTATTTAATAATTTTACATTGTCTAATGTCTATTACTAAACTTAACTTTATGTCTATGTTTATCCAAATACACACAAAAATTAACATTTTTTTCAAGTTTGGAATAACCCTAAAATTTTCACTAACAAATCATACATTCCCAAAGTCACCAACTCTTTTCAATGCTTTAGTTTTATAGATAGTACGAATTGCAGCAAAAGAATCCATATCTGATTATGTAATAACACTTATAGTATCAATAACAATGGGTAGTTAAAGGTAAAGACAAAAGAAACCGTTATCATCAATCGGTTATGGCAGGGTCCAACAAAAAGGACAACCCTCAATTCGTAACAAACTAATATGAGAGGCCCATAAAACCCTAAAATGAACCATATATAAAGAGAAACAAGAAGAAAAAAGATACATGCTCTCTCAATCTCTTGAAAATACACACACACAAAAAGGAACGGGAATTCATCATCCTCACATAAGAGAAAATACTGGTATATTGCTAAGCTCTTTTCGAAAAAATGACATAAAGATCAATTAATCAGACCATTTGTAATGAGTGGCTCTGATTAATGCGTCTTCAATATCCCATTTATTAACACTACTCTCAACATTAATAGTTGAAGCATTATTATCTATGTTGTCTGCTGCAACATTAACTTCATTCTTTACATCTCAACACTAATTCTTAAAGTGTTATAGTATCTTACAGTTCTGACATATCACATCTTTCTAAGCAATCTCATAAACTTAAACAATCCCATAACCTTCTTCAATGTATACATCATGTTGTTAGAATTAGATCTTAAGGGAATGGTTCGAATGTAAACCCTTCATTATTGCGATACCCGAATAACGACATTTTATTACTTTGGGACACACATTAAAGTAAATCTAAATGTGTAGTTTTTCTTATCTTTTTATTAATATAAGTGGACCCTACATTAATTAAAAAATACATTAATTAAAAAAAACTTACACTTTTAGATTTACTTTAGTGCGGGCCCAAAGTAATAAGATGTAGTTATTTGGTTAACGCAATAACCATGGGTTAACATTTGATCCTCTAATCAGCTAAAACATAAAATTACTAGCTTCGGTTAAGCTACTAACTACAGTCATCATACTAGTAATGAGGACAATAACAAAGGAGATTGGACATCATCATAAACTTTATAGTTCAGACATTAAACTAAACAACATTGAATTGAGGTTGTTGACTTGTCATGTTACCGGATCACTCTCTTTCATCCTAATTTTCACAAACACTCGAATAAAATAAACATTATTTGCCGCTAAAAGATTCTCGTTCATGTTAAATAGCGTTTGTTATTACCAACTGAGATAAGGGTAAGGTTTGTATCCATCCTTTCCTCCAGACCCTACTGAAAAGTAGGAATATACTGGTTAAGTTTGTTTGTTGTTACCTCCAACACTACATCCAAGTTTTCTGGAAAAATAATGCTTCAAACTGCATCTTCTAGCAAGCAGCGTATCAGTTAGTGATGCGATGTGCGACGACGGCGAAAGCAGGCTGCTACAACGACAGTTGATTCAACAGGGTGTTCTCGTCACGTGTGATCCCAATCAAGTGTTTGTGGCTCTCTTATCACTTAGGAATATCACACACAAACCCAAACACACACGAACACACACAAACCCAAACACACACAAAAGCAATACATATCATCAATATTAACGTGATTCGGTCAAAAATGACCTAAATCCATGGGGTAACTAGCATATTCTTATTATGAGGTGTTGAAACATTACAAGTACAAGATTATACTTATAAAAAATGATATCTAAGGTTAACAAAAATAAAACTGCCTACCAGGTTAGGCTCAGTCGTCCTCGTCCCTCCCCTTTTTTTTCCCAGCACTAAGATCAGCCCTAAGGCCTACGCAACCCAACATTATGAGACCCATTGATGTTGCTCTTGAATTAAGCAAAATTCTAACATGGATTATTACAAAATACAAAAGTTTAAGACCAAATAAAAGACCACGATTCATGTGAATTTTATCTGTTTGCCGATTCAAAAGTGAACAAACTGAAATAATCTGGATCTTGTCATACGCAAAACTATCAAACATGATAATTTCTTGTTCATTTGCTGGAAAATGTAGCATATTTGGAGCAATATTGCAATATTGTTCTCATTTATAACTCTGTGAAACCTCCCAAACCAACTTATCCATAAACTGGCATTTTTTGCTGAATTCCCATCCAGGGTTGCTCTGCATTGCAATTATCATTTTAAATCTTTTAGTTCTAAACATCAAATCCATTAGCAGAGCAGGATGTACTCGATTCTTGACTTAGCTCCTACTTTTGCACAAGGTCAGTATGAGGCCTGATCGCTTCACAATTTGATGTACACAACCTTACCTTACACATTTGTGCAGGAGGTTTTTTACACGGTTTGAACCCATGACCTCAAGGCCACGAAGCAGCAACCTTATCAGTTGCTCGAAGGCGCACCCTCATTAGGTCCATTAGTAACAAAATACAATTCACACTGAATTGTTTTCACATGCATAGATTAAACTTATTTAATAGAAGAGTCAAGTTGGGTAATATTTCATTGATAAAGAGATGAAACTAAAAAATGGCCAAAAGGGAACAGGTTTTACGGTTTAAAAAATCACCCATCTTACCACATGCGTAATTTGCAAAATAGTCCAATTTGGTAATTATAACTTCTTGTGTCCCAAAACAGTAATTAAAGTTATGGCAATGGGCTAACTTTGTAATTAAAGTGTTTATTGCCCCTATCTAGCAATGTTGTAGAAATCGTTAATCGCTAGTCGGTCGGTGGGGTGGGGACTAGAGATTAATCGGCCAACTAATCGGTCTAATCGGATAGTCGGGCCTTGTCGGCCTTAGGGGACTAGCGATTAATCGGCCTAGTCGAGGATTTTTACAACCATGTTATCTGGCAAGTATATTTTACACTTAACTCTAAATTAGCCCATTCTAAAAAAATTTATTTACAAGGTCAAAGAGTTAAGACAGAAATAAGTATGATTGCCATTGCCAAGTTGAAACATTTTGCAAAGTAAGTTGTTTTCTATGATATATGCCCTAGTTTAATATAGCAATAATATCTACAAATTTATAGAGAACAAAATAATGTGTTGATGGGTCAACCAAACCCGTTCGACCTGAAACCAATTACCCAACCTGCTCATTTGCCATATATAATTCCAAATCTTAATTCATAAGGGGAAAATTTAATCAAAATATAAATAAACAAAAAATCCATACCTGTAGAGAAAGAACAGCTCGGTCAGCAAAACGTTTTACAGACTGAGGTGCACTTGCAGGCAAAGTTTTTGCAACTCTTTCAAGTTCTTCGCCTTGTTTTGTAGCAGTTGCCCTGTTTGGTCCACTATAATAATCTAAAAGTTCTTTCATCAAAGGGACATGCTTCATTGTCTCTTCAACAACATCCTGAAAAAAAGGTGGATTCATCAATTATTAAAAAATAAGTTACAAATTCATGGCTTATGCATGTAGCTATACAAAAAAAAGAAAAGAAAAAAGAAAGGAAAAAAAAAATTTCCATCATCCTGGTTCTGTTTTAAGTTGATATACGCTTATACAGTAGTTCTACCAGCTTACAATATATTAGTATGATGTTAGCAATCAATCTCGTTTTACAGATTTGCTTGTAAAATGCTGATGTGGAAATCAGAAGATAAATATGCAAAATATGCTTATGTGAAAAAATAAATAAATTATAAATGATTTACAATTTTAAAAATTGATAATTTTTGCAAAATTTTACTCAATAACAATTGTTTAATGTCAACTAAGCTGGCAACTAGGAAATGTTACCGCATGTTGCAACATGTGTTACATTGTGCCGCTCTAACCATGAAAAAAATCATCTTCAAAACTTTACAACAAAAGAAGCAAAACCTTTACGTGTTTCAGTGTGTGTGAACCGTGAAAAACTTACATCTAAAAAGAAAAGAATAAAAAGTAAAAAAAGAAACGTAAAATAGAAACAAAAAACAATGCGGGTAAGGGAATGTTGGTTCAGCTCTTGATTGCAACAAAGAAACTCACAAACTAATTCAAACTCAATATATCTTTGTACGTGAACACTTATGACTTGTGAAAAATGAAGAAAGGAAGAAGTAAATTGATTTTTTTTAGAAAAGAAAGAAAATTGCACACTTTTATTCATGTGGAAAGGAAGTTGATACATAGACGAGTCACAAAGGAACAAGAAAATTACTTTCTCTACCTAAAGCATCGGTAAAAAAACTGACCCACTTTTTTAACCGTGTATTCGCATCCAACGTTCATTTCCTAACAACCAGGTCAACTTTGACTCTTTCTTTATTCATTCAAGTAGAAAATGGAACTAAGTAAACTAACCATGACCCACAAACCCATGAACAAAACTCGATTAACCCAACAGGGAATGTATATAACAAAAAGAATAATAGGTTTACAAGAAAAGGAAACAAAAAGCAGGAAAAAAAACATGGATTGAGGGAAAGGATATCCGGTATCAAACTCGGGTGTGTCAAAACAAAGGAAGCAATCCTACCACCATACTTAAAAATTTTTGTTGTTATAATACGAAAGGTATTTCTTTTAACTTGAAGCAAAATTAACATGTGCAATGAATCTTGCACGTTGCAGAGTATGAACGGCCTTTCCCTTAAGACCAGTTATTGTATGTTAGACTAAACCTGCGTATAGGTAATAAAGTAAAGTGTAAACTAGTACTTATGTCAAAAATATTGAATTATAGGTATTTGAGTTGTATTGTTTTTTTGAGTCAGAACAAGGTTTTTAGTATGGCAGGTAGGTTTTTGTATCCTAAAACTACACCCTCAAGTTCAATGTCTTAATCTCTTCATAATAGTACCTTTATTTACTTTGACTTTACTAATCACTAAATTTGCTTCATTCGAAGTTCGAACCCATATTGGAACTAGCATTTGCTGCCGCAGAATAAACTATTTTAAAAATGGGATAACATGCTCGATAAGGCATGAGTTCTAATATCATAAGCAATTCTTCGTAACGCCCACGAATTTGATCAATTACTCTTCACGCTTTGTGAGCAGACATAGATATATGTTGACCTAAAGCGTACAATTTTGTTAGTTTATGTTTTCTTCTTATAAATAGGATTAAGTTTTTACCTTCTTAGTAATCAGTAGATAGTTAATAAAAGATCAAAAAAAGTCGTGGAATTTTTTTTCATAAAAGTCGAGTTTGATTGTTGTTTTTTCTGATTATCAACTTCAATTGGCATCAGAAGATTGGCAAGGCTGTGGAACAGGTAGAGGTGCATATGGGCAAGACTCTTGTGTAGTGGTCAAGAGAAAGTGCCCGGTCAGGGAAGAGGCCAAAATCAGAGCCGGTCCTCAAACCAGCAAAAGAAAAGGGAACATTCCAAGATCAAGTGCTACAGATGTGAACTTTGTCATTTTGCTTCAAAATGTCCAACCAAGTCAAAATCAGAGCAGGGCATCTAAACTAAGTACAAGAAGACAACTCAAAACCTGTACTGCTAAGCAGTGGTAATTCTAAAGATTCCCGTGGGAGGGGGGATAGAGATGTCTCATGTACTAAACATGGCAGCTTGCACAAAGAAGCATTCAGAGTTTATCCTTCAGAATGAAGAGTGTGTCTTGCCACAACGGTATGTCTCTAAACCAAACGAACACAATGTTTGGTTCCTGGACAATAGAGCTAGCAACCACATGACGGGAAACCAAGATTTATTTGCAAAACTTGACAGAAAAAGGGCTGGTCTACTAAGTTTTGGGGATGGTTCTAAGGTTGAGATAAAAGCACAAGGAGATGTCATATTTGAAAGCAAAGCATGTGATCAAAGGGTCTTGACATATGTATATTACATCCCATCTCTGAGATTTATAGACCACTGAGACAGGTTGTGAGATCATAACAAAGCAACAAAACTTGTGGATATTTGAAGAAGATGGAGCGCTACTGATAAAAGGACCAAGAGCTTCAAACGGGCTATACAAGATTGAGCTTCAAAAACTGCATCACCAATTTGCTTACATGCCAACATTGATAACCAAACCTAATTATGGCATGCATAATTAGGCCACATTAACTTCGATTTCATGTAGAAGCCCTTCACATCAGTTACCTGAAAGGCTCGTTGAATCTCTTGAGAGCTCCAACATATCAGCCATCACTGACTTAGTCGTGACTGTAACCGTCGCTAACCCATCACAGAGGAACATCAACACTATCCAAACTCAGCAAGTAATCCACAAGAGAGATTTTATCGGTCGGAATGCTTGTCTTCAAAACCCACTTATGTTTTGGAACTATACCCGAACACAACTCGTGCTCCCACTGTTACCAAAACCCATGATTGGTTTAAACCCTCAACCCCGTTCAGCTTAAACCACCTTGGCACCAGGCTTCACACTTGCAAAATGAACATTCTTTTGCCCCTTAGATTCAATGAACCAGACTTTGTCTAGCTTAACTAAGACGGTCACTCTCTTAGCAGTTAGCATGTACAAAACCCTAAGTCTGTTTCTTTGGTGTGCACCATAAACCAAAAAGAAATAAAAAATAGATTGCTTCAATCTTGCAGCTCAATAATAATGGCCACAAGAAGACAAAACAAAAAAAAATAATTTTCTTTCAGTTCCTTCGTGAGAACCCTGCGACCCAACACAATCCTCCTTTTTTTCTTTCTTGAATGGTGCGCACTTCTCTAGGGAAAAAAAAAAAAGATAATGTAAAACCTTTTTTTTAATAGCAAACAGAAGAAAAACGGCGGCTCTCAAGGGTTATCGCAAACCCTAACCAATCTTCAATTTAAGAACAACTCAATGAATCTTCACAGTGCAAAAAAAATGTGTTCAATGAACCTTAAGCTCTGATACCACTTGTTAGGCACAGATTGGTACATGGAAGCGATTAACACACACAAGAACAAACGAATATCACACAGAACAAAACAAAAAATAAACAACACGAAGACTTAACATGGTTCGGTAGGGGACCTACGTCCACGGGCTGCAAGTAGGATTTATCTTTTATTATTCAGGTGTTCAAAGATTACAATTACATGGCTGAATATATATAGTGATTAGAATCTAGGGTTAAAAAAAATATACAGTTGCCAAATACGAGCTAGGGTCAGCTACCGTTTCTCTCTGTCTTCTGGTTTTCCTAGCCCAATGCCTATGAAACCCAACATTCAAGGCGATTAAAGCCTCCATTGAAGAAACAGGTGGGAAGATAAAGACACTTAGAATAGACAATGGGGTGAGTAACTTCACAAAAATTCAATTAAACATTAGTTAACTGCACCTTACTCTCCACAACATAATGGGGTGATCGAGAATTGAGAAAGGAACCGAACTATTCTGAGCGTGACCATGAGCATTCTGAAAACCAAGGGATTGCCACAAAGCCTGTGGGGAGAAGGAATTTGACACTGTCTATATTCTTAATAGATCTCCCAAAAAGTCACTAATGAACTCAACCCCCTAAGAAGCTTTCAAGGGGAGAAAATCAAACCTGAAGCACATCAGAGTGTTTGGGTGTATTGGTTATGTTAAAGTGCTTACTAACAATGTATTAAAAGCTTGATAACATGAGCATAAAGATTGTTTGTTTGGGAGTACAGCCAGGATCCAAAATATACAAAATGTTTGATCCAAACACCAAACAAATTCCGGTCATAAGAGATGTTAAATTTGAAGAAAACAAGCAGTGGAACTGGCAACAATACCTCGAGGAGTTCCAAAGTAATGACCCAGAATGGACACAATTTACAATCCATTCATATCCAGGGCTGAAACAACCCCTGGAACAATACCCACAGCCTCTGGTGCAACTCCTGTATCAGCCTCAGAAGTGCAGAATTATGGAGCTGGGAATAATGAGACTGATGAACCAAACAGCCCTGCTGATCGACAAAATTTAGCAGCCCCAGAAAACGAAGATTCAACTCAATCCGAGTTTGAATGCCCAGAATCAACTGTAAAAGGTCATGACACATTTCTGCCCTAATATAAATTATAGGGTTTTTTACCTATATCCCCTTACCAAGAGTCTTTATTGCATATTTACCCAAACCTTAAAATTAATTACATATTTCCCCTTGGGAGGGGGAATATGTAATTGACTTTATTATTTGGAAGGGAAAATATGTTTCAAGAAGGCAGTGTTGTAAAAATCGCTAGTCGCTAGTCGGTCGGCGAGGTAGGGACTAGGGATTAATCGGGATTAATCGGGATTAATCGGATTGGAATTTTATATGTAATTTTAAAAATTATATACATATATACAATTTTTTTATATATAATTTTTCAAATACCTAAAAATTTTAACCAATTAATATTTAATTTATGATTTATAGGATAATAATTAATAATAATTCCTTTCAATTTTCTTCCTAAATAAAAAAGCCCATAAAAATAAACCTATACTTCTCAGCCCACCAAGAATTGTTAACCCATAATTAATGTTTATTCCCGTTCTCACCCTTTCTCGTTCTCTCGCTCTCTCGCTCGCTTCTCGTTTCCAGCTAGGGCAAACACGCACACATCCATGCGTTTCTTCTCCATCTCCAGGCTATTGCTTCTTCTTCTCGCCACACTCCATCGATTCCGACAGCCATCACCATCCTGTCTCGCCAAATTCGTGACTGAGTTCGGTTGGAATCCCAGGTGAGTCATTCTCTTTTCGTTCTTGTTGGTTAGATCGAAGTAATCTTGCTGGAATCGCTCGAATTTGGCCGGTATATGGCCGATTAGGACCGGCTAAGTCACCGGAATAGTCAAAATAGTTTGATTTTAAGGTGTATTCATTAGTCCGATTCTCCCAATTTTGACCGATTTTGACCGATTTTGGCCGATTTTGGCCGATTTTGACCGACTAGCGATTAATGGACCGACTAGGTAAAAATTAATCAGAACACAGCCGACTAGCGACTAATCGCCGATTAATCGGCAAGTAATCGCGATTTTTACAACACTGCAAGAAGGGGAAATATGTAACTGACTTTTTTACTTGGGTAAATATATAATTAATGATCTTAGAAAGGGGGTATATGTAAATACCCCTAGATTATAAATGGCAGTTCAGATCCATCTTTGGCCAATGATGAAACATATGATGACTCACCAATTATGAAATTCAAACTATTAGAAGAGGTTTATGAATAGTTATTATTGGAAGAGGAGCCAAGTAACTACAATGCAGCTAAAGGGGTGAAAACCTCAAGAAATATAAATGTTCAAGAAGCAAATGGAAACCAAGTTTGAGATGACAGATCTGGTATTGTTATCTTATTATCTCGGGATTGAAGTAAACCAAAGCAATCAAAGGATATCACTAATACAAACTGGGTATGCAAATAAGGCTGTTAAAGAGGCAGGTCTAACAAACTGTAATCCAACAAAGGTTCCTATGGATCCGGGTCTAAAACTATCAAACACAAATGAAGGCAAAGCAGCGGATGCAGCTCAATACTGAAAACTGGTTGGCAGTCTAAGGTACCTAACACACACACTAGACCCGACTTAAGTTAGCTGTTAGCCGATACATGCAGTCCCCAAAAGAGAGCACAACTGAACTGGGAATTGTTTATCAAAGAACTGGAGCTGATGTGTTGTATGGATACAGTGGCAAAAGCCACATGACTGATAGAGATGATGGGAAAAGTACAACAGGTCAGGCGTTTTCTATGATAATGGACCAGTAGTATGGAATTCTCAAAAACAATGAACGGTTACTTTATCGTAATGCGAAGCAGAATTTATTGCAGCTACAACAGCTTGCCAAGCACGGTGGCTGAGAGGACTGCCGGCTGAGTTGACAGGAAAAAAGAAAAAAAAAGTGCTGATCAAAGTGGATAACAAGTCTGCAATAGCTTTGATAAAAAAAAACGGTGTTTTATGGGAGAAGCAAGCATATTGACACACGTTATCACTTTATAAGAGCATGTGTGGAAAGAGAACAAATCAAAGTAGACCATGTAAGTGGAAAACAACAAAGAGCCGATATACATACAAAAACACTTCCCAGGTTGAGATTTGTTGAAATGAGAAACTTGTTGAGAGTGAAGACTATAATAAGTTTAGGGGGTGATTGTTAGACTAAACTCGTGTATAGGTAATAAAGTTAAAGGGTAAATTAGTTCTTATGTCAAAGTATTTGAGTTATATTGTTCTTTTGAGTCTGTTCAAGGTTTTTAAGAGAATTCGTTTATATTTTCTTATAAATAGGATTATGTTTTCTCTTCTTTGTAATCAGTCGAATAGCCGATAGTTAATAAAAGATCAGAAAGTCGTGGAAATTTTTCCATAAAAGTTCAGAGTTTGATTGTTGTTTTCACTGATTATCAACTTCAATGTGTCTCTCGCTGACATCCCACAATGTTAGTTATATAATTGGCAGAAAATGAACAAAAGAATGTCACTCTAGAAAAGTAGCAAAAATGAACCATTAGTATTTAAACATGCCACTTGTTGCTTAATAGTTGCTTACATTGCTTACAAAAGGTAATAAAACGAAACTTGGTTGCTAAAATCATATAAAAGATGAGCAGTTTTTTTCTGTCTCAGGCAGTTCACCCTAATTTTTATCTTAAACGGGTCAAATCAAAAAGTTTACTAAAGAGTAGGGTTAAAGTTGCCCAAAAGTGTACCTTTAATGCAAGACGTCCTAAATTGATCTATTACAACAACCATAGTCGGTAAATCCCACCCATAGCATTGCTATTTGTAGGGTATGAGAAGGGTGAGAATATGATATGTAGGCAGACCTTACCTTTACTCTGGGTAAAAAAAGTGTGCTTCTAGGGAGACCCCAGACTCGAGTACAATTATACAAACATAAATTAATCTATTAGAAAATTTATATTTTTATCAATATTGGTTCTTTTAATCATACTTGAAAACACGTTTATTTATTGAAAAAAAAAAGAAAATTAAAAAAGCAGTCAAGAGAGCCAACCCGAACTGAGTACAATTTAACCCAACACCCAACCCACCAGACCAACCAAACACTACCACTTCAAAGTTTATATTTTGCAACTCTTGCCCAAAAGTGTATAGACGAACTCATAATTAACCAATATAAGACGTAAATGAGAAGACAAAGGGCTTGTTTTCAACTTTTCAAGTTGTCAGATAATAAAGTTGAATTGAAATGTTGACTAAGCACTAACCTGCCATTCTTTTTCAGTTTGAATATTTTCATAAGCCATTAAAAATGGTTTCATTTTCTGAAGAGCATCTTGAAGAGACATGGGAGGTTTCTCATCAATGTCAGGATTAGAATCAAACTCTGCCATTAAATATTCTGGCTCACATTCCAACTGCAGGCATAATTAAATAACAAATCACTTACCATTGAACCCGTTACCAAGCAATACTGAATATATGTGGCAAACTCGAGTCACTTGCTTATAAGTTGGCTGATTTGGGTGATGTTTTACCTCTAAAATGTCAAACAGGTAAATTAAAAGAGTTAACTATAAAGAAAACTGATTAAACAGCTCAAAGATCACCCAAAATGTTTTATTAATGCATGATATCTCTTATATTGTTTTTGCATAAAGTCATAACGATCAATGTACTTTTCCATTCATCGCCTTTCAGTTATTGCACATCAAGTCATTATCAGATGGTTTTAAGTACTGTTTGGGTCATATTGTAGTCAGCAAATATGACCTTTCCAGATGAAATTATAAAATTATATATAAATCCAACATTTTTAAGCACAAAGTTAGCATCTTTACAGAAAAAATATAATTTTTGACAGCTAGTTTTTTGCACACATAATGAGACAAGCTGGACAAAAGACTCTGTAAAGATTAAAACAACACAACTGTAAAAAAATATATATACACTACCATATTGAAAATAATATAATTTGTAGATCATATTTGACACACTAGTTATTTATAAATAAAAATTAACCAAAAAGTGCCTTAGACCAACTCTCCCCATTTCAAACATTGCCAACCAAGTTTTGACCCAAACCCGTTTTGACACACCACACCTGCATGACCAGGATCATAAGAAGTCAATAATACCAGAAGATTGGTATGCATTGCATCAGCATAAGCATCTTCTTCAGGTGAAGGTAAAACATTTGCGCTAGCTTCTTCAAATGCTTGAACCAAAAGGTCCATCTTTTCAGGCCCAAGATATTTTTTCAGCTTCTCATCATTAGCTTTATCAACCTCAGTTTCTTCCTCGTCTTCTTCATTGTCATCGTCATCACGACTTGACATCTGCCTACCCCTACCTCTACCCCTACCACGCCCCCGCCCACTATCACTCCAACGACCTCGCTGCCCTCTGCCACCACCGTCAGCTCTTGCCATCACTCCTCTAGGCCCTTGGGTCCCACTACTAACACCATCGCCATCCCTTGAAAGAGCACTCCTTGCCTTGCTTACAGCCTCCTCTCTACTCATCCTAGGGGATGTAAACCGAGGTTCCACAGGTCGAGAATCTTGGCCAACAGGCTGTCTAGGTCTGATATGGCGGTTAATTTCATTAACCTTCTCACTAGGTTCATGTGAAGTTGCTGATGCAGGTCGTCCACGGCCTGCACCAGACAGAACTGACAAAAGACTTGAAGGGAGATGACTCTTTTCTTGGTTCCCAGGCTGTTCTTGGGTTGGTGCTTTTGGTGGTAAAACTATTTCCCCATCCTTACGAAAGAATATTGGTGTCCTAGGTTTTGAATTTTCCTCAAATTGAGGAGATGGTGGTACAGTGCTACCGCCACGACCACGGCCCGTGACAGAACCTCGACCACCACTAGGTGGCTCAGAAGAAAATTGGGGAATGTTTGGAGGGGGCGAGAGGGGTTTGCCTCGACCATGACCAAGCGGGGTCCGGAAGGATGGCTCATCATCAGAACTTGTTGTGTCACTCTTGCTGGGTCCAGAGCCCACGAAACTGAATTTGGGAAAATCAGAGCCTCGGCCCCGACCTCTACCTCCACCACCGTCACCACCACCACTATTTCCGGCATATGTTGAAAAATCAAATGGTGAGGACAAAAGAAGGGCTTTTTTGTTCGTGTGTCCAATAGCAGGGTGTGAAAGCTTTCCCAAGCTCCGTCTCATGGTTGGTTATTTGCAAATTCTGAACAATTTCAAGTAGCATAATTAGTAACAATGATACTGAAAATGCTAAAACAGAAACATGCCTCACAAATCAAAATATCATGATTCACAAACGGCTAAAGCAAAAACGAATCTCAATGTCAAATTTGTAAAAAGTGTATCACAATGGTCATGAAACTAACCTATGATAATTATCACTCATAAGACTTACGAATTAGATTTGGAGTGATTAACTGTAAACATTCGATTCCTTAAACGCCCCATTTGCGGTGCACACATATAATGTATATATGTGTGGACCCTTAAGGGGCAAAAGTAATAGTGCACTAATTTTAACGTTATTTTAGTTATTTGTGAAAATAACGTTAAAATCATTGGGATGATCAACTTCAAACGATAACTTTGAGCCGGGGACTCTTTCGGAGCAGCCTCTCTATCCCAATTGGGATAGGGGTAAGGTTTGTATCTATCCTTCCCCCCCAGACCCTACTGAAAAGTGGGAATATACTGGGTACGGTTGTTGTTGTTGTTGTATTCGATTCCTTAAACAAAAATTCTTTACTTTCCAGAAAACTAAACACTGCACAAGTGATTGCTTTTCTTCTCCCTGCAGAAACTGAAATTTATCACCTATGAAAAATTGCACACATTCATTAATAGAAAAAGCAAACTATAAGATGACCTAGAAAGAGAAAACTGAACCCTAACCTACTAATGATCCAAAAACTAGTTCTTGATTTGAATTAGCGTCCATATGCAAGTTATCTAACTTAAGACTGCATAAAGATGCATTTGTTATATCATGAATAAGATAGCTACAAGATGAACTTAGTACAATCGTTGGATATATAATTGCCTTCTTGTGAGCCATCTCATTCCTTTTAACTGCTTCAGTTAAGATGGATACCGATCTATTTCCACACAAGATTATTAAATAGCATAAATGAAATGTGTAATTTGATTACCCATTGGACACATATATAGGCGATAGGATGGGGACAATAACATCAGATGACTAATAAACTGAATCCTAACATTTGCATCCATATCGAACTTTTAACCAAAAATGCCATATGCATTGTAGTCATGTACATGTGTTTTAAGCCATCTGGATCACTACATAGCTAGCATGTATCTCTAGGAGTAAATTTTGTGGAAAAAAATTAAGCACTATCAAGTTACAACATACATGTTCCTATCCTGATAAGCCCCAAATACTAAAAAAGAAAAACAATATGATACAGCACATGAAGGATGAAAATACTGATATGAACAAATTTAAACAATTAAAACTCACTATTTCTCAAACCATTAAACTAGCATCAAAAAACTAAGAAACCACACCTGAGTTCTGATCGAAACTGATATATCTTCAATCTACTGATGACTGAGTTGGCTCGGAGAATCGGAGGTCAACAACTAAGTTCTGATCGGAAAATTTTAGAAAGAGGGGAGAGATAGAGACACATACATGATGGTCGCGAAGATGGCGGTTCAGCTTCAGATCGGAGTCCGCTGCCGGAGGTCTCGGAGGTGAGACAATGGTGGCCGGAGGATGAGATTTTAGGTTTTATGTGACCGATCTATATTTAGGTCAGATAGTTTTAGACTTTTACGGGAATTTGTAAACTACAAAAATGTGTTAATTTAAATATTTAATAAAAAAAACATATATATTTATTCATTTTAATTCGTAAACATATAATAAACTGAATTCAAAGAAAATTTTAGAACTGATAATCGAATTTTGAATTCTAATACACTTATTAATCTGACCAAATATAGAATTCGATTTCGGTTTTTTTTTTTTTTTGAACGACCGGTTCCGTCTTTTTTAATACATCTAGTTGACACAAGACAAGCATACAAGAATGTGTTATGACATAACTCAAATTTCAATTTATGTCAATAAATATTAAAGTTAAGTGTGTTTTGTTGTTCACATATAATTTTAGCACAATTACATTAGCTTAAATTGAAAGTTATATTAATACATATTTTTATGTATATCTTAAGGATTGAAATATATATATATATATATATATATATATATAACTCACTCTTATTACAATAACTAAAATAACTCTGACAAAATAAAGTCAAATCTTGGAATTTTTTAATATCATTGTAATACATTTATAACACTTATTTTTACCTCTTAAACGGTAAAAAATTCACACAAACTCAAAAGAAAAAAAATATATTTTAAATGTATTACAATAATGTTAAAAAAACATTCAAGATTTGGCTTCATCTTGACGAAGTTATTTAAGCTAGTACAAAAAAGTGGGTTGTTACTTCCATCCACTATATCCTTGTATGTATGTATCTTAATTACCAATGTCGGTCTTTCTTCTATTATTTTAAACTTTTACGCATCAATAGCATGTTATATACACATGTTTGCACAATAATTAACATATTATGTTGGTTAGAGCACTTGGGTTTTAATGATAGGTCACAGGTTCGACTCCTATGACATCCCCTATTTTCATGATGGGATCCATCCTTTCTTTTCATTTCTTTTTGAGGGCAAAATATATTATAAAATTAAACATTGATTGTTGTAAAACTTCACGTCAGGATCAGGAACATATATGGGTTTTCTTTTTCTTTTTATGCCAAAAAAACGTTATAAAATTTCACTTGACGATAAGGAACATTGATGGTGCAATCTTTGGAAAAACAAAGAAAGAATTGCTAGTGATGATTTGAAAAAAGGTAAGACGAAGACTGATGAAGTTGAACGGTGGTCGTCGTCGTTGTTTTTACGATTGTCATCCATATACATTAGCTTTTATCCTTTCAATTTCACGTTTTAGGTTTTGTAGATTTCTTACTCTCAATTTATAATTATACTATAACTTATTTGCAAGCCAATGATATTATTTTCTCCTTTTCTTCCTGCACACCATAAATCTATAGATCTAGATTTTTAACATCTATTTTGGTTGGCGTAGTCGGTAAGTCCTCCGTCTTGTGTGTGTTGTATGTGTGAGTTTGAGACAAGGAAACCCTTTTTTTTCTGGCTTAACCAATAATGTGTTTAGTTGGCACCCCTTAAACTACTGACTCAACAAGTTTTTATCCAAGTGTGAGATTCCAAAGGAGATGGTTATCATTTTCATGTGTGAAACTAACACGGTCGCGGTTAGTTGAGTATTTTTGGTTGGCTCCCTTTAATTTATGGTGTCAACAAGTTTTTATTCAATTGCGGAATTTCAAAAGAGGCGGATATCGTTTCGCAATAACGTTGCATCGTTTATCAAGGCCGCATTCAAGCTTCAGCTGATTAAAATCGTTGCAGGAACCGCCGACGGTGAAGGAGAGCTTAGTTAAAACCAACAATGGTTTTGATGAAAGGGCATTTAGATCTCAAGAAAATGATGGTTTGGGTATTTTTCATGTGTTTTACGCGCGTAATTGTATGTTTTTCTTAGATAAATATATGGGTTTTCCTTTTTAAATTACCAACACTTCCCACTTATTCTCTTCCTCCAACAACTTTTGAGTATGCTTTATTTTAGTCCTGTCACAAAGAACACACAACTCCACACAACTCTGTGGTATCTTTCACATTTTCATGAGAATGACACCCGTCAATGATGTCCGCCATAAAGCATTCATCATTGATCAGTGGATTAGATGTATGGAAAAAACATTTAAACGAAGTCGCTTATTCCCAAAAGCCATATCAACTAATCCAGTCATGCAATTTATCAAACGTAGGATTGTTTTCAAAAATGGTCTACCTAAAATGACATTAGGTTGTGTGATGCTTGTAGGAGTTGCACAATCAAGCACCAAAAAGTCAACTGGGTAATAGAAATATTCCACCTTTACAATGACATCAGTTAATATTCCATGTGGAAGTTTAAGAGTCAAATATGCCAAAACCACAATGGTTTCGGCCTTTTGTAAATCCTTTTAAAATTATATAAGTGTTATTATAAAAATTATCATATCACGAATGTTTAAACATAAGTTATATATATGTTCATATATAAATAAACATATACGATTAGTCTAAATTATAAAGTTTTGCAAATAAACTAAAGCTTTGATATATATGTATATTAAAATTAACAAAATTATATAAGTGTGTATACAAATAATATATGTATACACACACATATATATATCGATACAAATAATGTGTGTGTATACATGCACTTAAACATATGATAAAATTATCCAAGTATATATATAATAAAACCTTAAGATCAATAAATTTTGAAATAACAAATGTTTTAAAAGAATACGTATGAACATTAATTATGTTTTGTATAAATTTAAAAAATTATGAAAGCTTTAAAATAAGGATTTGTAAACATTTATAGTGTTTGTGCATTAAATTTTAACAATTTAAAACTCCAAGATTCAATCTTGCCAAACTAGAAACTGCATTTGTTTGTGGTAGAACTTGGACCGAAAAATGGCATATGGCAGAAATATGAGGGACATACCTTTCCAAATAACACAAACTTTCAGCCCTCACCCCATTTGCCCTGGTTAGAGCCCTCTACCGGCCGGCTTTCACCTCCAATCGCGAAACTAGTCATTAAAACCTGCTAGCATGCTCAGTTAATTACCAACCACCTCTGACAAGGGTGATTAACATATTAATTGGACCTAACACGTGTTTAACATCCATTAATAGCTCAACCGAACTTTAACTCAAACTTTAACTCGAATTCATCACTAATGTTCACCAAATTCAAATTAAGCTCACACCAAGCCTCACGACCATCATCTGAAGCTTCCTAAAGCATCGGTTTATTCCCTCAACACTACAATCGATCGAACTCAAAAACCACTTAAGAGAAACCACGAACTTGAACTCACTATTATTGAAAGATTGCAGGTAAGTTATACATTCAATCATCTCGTTTTTAGGAGTATAACAAAAGCCTTATGGTTGTATAGGCTCAAGTTCGATCATTTGGCCGAATTTGAACGGATTTGTGTCACACCCTTGTCGTTGCGGAAGCGTGCCGTGTGACTTTCAAGGTTTCACAATCATTGTTTACAACAAAACACACATATGTTTCTATATTACAGAAAAATGTTACAACTACATTAGTCCAAACCTAATGTAACAACAATATAACTGAGTTTCACATATATACTATACTATGATTCACACTGTTGAGTCTAATTCTCATAGACTCTGCTATATGTCTCCAATGATTGAGCTCCTAGCTCCACCCCCTGTATCATTATGTATCTGAGAAAACATGATTTTAAACAATCAGCATATTACTTGTGAGTTCAGAAGTTTTAAATTGTCAAAATGTATGCAATGTATCCAAACAAATCAAACATTTGCATAAAAAGAGTTAAATAAGATTCATGTCCCAAACTGGGTGTAAAACATTGGTATCCAGTGCGAACATTGTTCCTTCCAACAATGTCGTGTATTAGTTCCCGACCAACTGTCCAATTATAAATCCTGGGCTCACGTAACCGAGCTGACGAGTTCAGTGTTTGCCCCTTCCCAATGTCCTTGTCGCAAGACATTGTGTGTTTTAGCCTTATTAAGCGCCCGCTCGACATCTGGTCTTGGTTTTAGCTACGAACCACGGGCGAGGATTGTCAATCACAAATAGAATCTATTGTCAATAATCAGTCACGCCCCCCACGGTTAACGGTTACAGAATAGGGGACTTAGCGACAAATGTGTAACCCTTGAAATAATGACAAGTTCGGTCATGTGTTTCTCCCCACTGTCACGTGTTTCAACCAAATGTTTTACAACGCTTTCGTTTTCATGTTTCACAAAGTGTTTCAAAATCGTTTCATGTTTCATAAAATGTATCGAAAGTGTTTCATAGTTTCACCTGATCTAATCAGGTTTCATGTTTCGCAAATGTATCAAAAGCATTTATAGGTTTCACCTTATCCAATCAGGTTTTATGTTTCACAAAAATGTATCAAAAGCATATCAAAGTTTCACCTGATCCAATCAGGTTTCATGTTTCACAAATGTATCAAAAGCGTTTCTAGGTTTCACCTGATCCAATCAGGTTTTATGTTCTACAAAAATGCATCAAAAGCGTTTCAAAGTTTTCCTAATCCAATCAGGTTTCATGTTTCACAAAATATATCAAAGCGTTTCAGAGTTCCACCTGATCCAATCAGGTTTCATGTTTCACAAAATACGTCAAAAGCGTTTCAAGGTTTCACCTGATTCAATCAGGTTTTATGTTTCACAAAATGTATCAAAAGCGTTTAGAGTTTCACAAAAATCATAATGTTTCAAATGAGTAGTTATGTTTTCTCATTCCCCGAGTTTCAAAAGCCAAAACACAGAAAAGGGGTCGTGAACTCACCTAAGTTGATTCAAATCAATAACAATGCACAATAATCGTATCACTAGTTCTTGAACTCTAAACCTGTATGTCATTAGAGTTCTATGAGTTACTTAAGCTTAATATGACTCTCAAAACTTTCCTTAGTTTAACATCTCACAACGTGTGTTGTCACACCCAGGGCCGGCGGGAACGGATCGTGTTTTCCCGTCGGGCGGAAGGTTCCCGGGGCGCGATATCTTGAATGATAATCAAGTGATCAGATTGTTTGCATAGCACATGATATATAATTGAGAAATGTAAACATGACAATGATATAGAATTACAAAGTTAAATTACATTGTACATCATAATTTAACTAAGTAAATCTAATCAAAAAGAATCAATGAGTTTATATCTTG
The DNA here is from genome assembly GCA_009363875.1 of Mikania micrantha. NCBI lineage: Eukaryota > Viridiplantae > Streptophyta > Magnoliopsida > Asterales > Asteraceae > Mikania > Mikania micrantha. The sequence goes on along the minus strand of CM018692.1, from coordinate 101,262,434 downwards.
AACTGTACAAGATATACAAAAGTGATTCACTGTTTTGTCATTCCAAAAGTATGCAATCAAAAGTAAGCTAGGTCTTCTAAAAGTCCACTAGCTTAGCACTTGCACATATGTATCTACACCTGTTCGTCACCTGAGAAAACATGCAATTTAAAACAAAGTCAACACTAGGTTGGTGAGTTCATAAGTTTAGTATTTGAAATCATTGAATTGATCATACACACATCCACAATGTCATACTTGTTACTTGTAATACTTGATTCACCTGTTCCACCCAATGGCCTCTCCTTAGTTATATGTACAAGTAGTGTATCACCTGATTAAGTATGCTTATATATAGGGAATCACGAAAGGGTCAAGCCCAGACGCTATCCCACCACATACTCAATCAACTTCCACACCACTTGCGATACAACTACAGATATCCATTTCCCGTCCGTTCAACGTGTCTGATAAGCATTCGTCTGTTGTAACAATTATAGAATAATATCGCGTGAGGGGTTTAGTTATCAAACCGAAGTATTGATAAACCCTCCATATATTAAGGGGTTTAGATTAATGTAATACGTTCCTTGTATTATTCTATACTTGGGGGTGGGTTAACTGTTGTTACACTTTTAAATATTAAGAGTGTTAGTTAACCGCTTGTAACTTGTTCTTGAACCATAGTGCATAGAGCCTAAAAGGAATCCATTGAAATCCTCACGTAATCAGATTTCAATGCATCCGATTTATCTCTACCACTTTGTATGTCTAGTGTCCTCAACGAAATCTATTACTAGTAGTGAACATGAAAGTAGATCACTTTCTCAACCTACTAGTCAATAGGATTTCCGCTGGATTAATTACTTATCACTGCAAATTGATATCACCATGTGTCGCTTTCCAGAACCTGACTTGAGGTAGCCCTGTCACCGGTCATACGTTACCGGCCAATGTATCAATACGATCAACATACTAGCCCTACAAGCTAGAGGTTTGTCAAACCTATGGTACCACTATGCTATCGTCGGTTTAGTCACATCAAACTAACTGGTCAGCGAATTAAAGGGACTTACATGATCAACTTGTACAATTTGGCACATGATTGAAGTGATATAATGCAACAGGTCAATAGTAACTAATCGTAATTGTATTCGCTTGTATTGTTGTTCTCATTGTCATATGTTCTTCATGATATTAACATAGTTAAATAAGAACTTGTCTTATTACAATATGTTAATTAATTGAGTGAATGATGTTGCTATCATGAAATTACGTTATCATGATTATCATTCCCTGTTCCTTGTTCTCTTGTAATATGTGTTGAGTTGTAAAGTTAAGTGTTATAAGTACTAGTCTTATTACACTTACTTAACTCTTGTATCGAATGATGTAATAAAGTTATGTTATCTTTATATCATTCTTATGTTTTATTCTTTGTAACCATGTTCATCTGCGTTCGTCTCCATGTTTATTCTTGTAAGAATAACAGATCAAATCTTGCAATTATGCTATTCTAATGAGTTGATGATTTATGAAGTTATGTTATCATAGTCATCTGAGTAATTTCTGTCATATCATGATCATACAAGCATGCATACAATGATTTATGATAATAAGCAACTTAATATCAATTAATCAAAGTATTAACAATATGTAAGCAAAACTTTTAAGTAAATAAAAGTAAAGCATGTTTCTCAGCCCCGAGAGTTTAAAATCAGTAAAGATTAAAGAAAGGGGCATATGAACTCACCTTGTAGTTGTTGGGGTTGACTTAGCTTAAACGAGAAATACACGCTCTCTTTGTTGTTCTTGATATTGTTTTCACGATCCTGTATTGATTTCACGTTGTTTGTAAGTTGTAAATACAAGTTTGTAGGGATTCGTGTGTGAGTGTATGTGTTAACCATAAAATTGGCCACCACTCGTAGGTCTCGTATGTTATCCAAGTGAAATTCGAATATGTTGTTATGTAGTTAGTGAATATATTGAGTAGCCTCATGGATTACCCTTGAGTTAATAGTTAATATCTTGAAATGACATGTTTATTTGTTTCCTATATGTGTTCTAACCAAATTTCCACCATCCTTGAAATAGATTAGAATTATTACATCAAGCCTTGTATGTATTCATGTTTATTAATTCAGCTCGCTAAGTCACATCCTTAACCACATGGTCCAACGATTCCATTGGCCGAACAACTAAGGTGGGCCTAATATGCAGACCGGATTCCATCGCATGTGCCAACTATTGGGTCAACAAAATCAGTTGGGCCTGAAACAGCCTCCTGGACCGAAACAGGGGTAGTAGGCCGCATGCATTTTTGTGTTTAGGTTGCTGGGCCTAATGGACTGTGTTTGGGCCAACTGAATGCTATTGGGCCGGTATCGTGGCTAAGGGCCAAATCACATGTTGTTGGGCCAGAGTATGTTACTGGGCTGGTTTTGTGGGCCTAATCAGTTTCATGGGCCAATTAGTCCTTGAGTCTATTGTCTGGACCAAGAAAATCTTGTTGGGCCAAAGAAATGAGGTGAGCTGAATGTTGACTGTTGGTTCAACTGGAACATGGGGGTGGCCGAATGAGTTTCACAAGGGACGGCCGTATGTAGGGGGTGGCGAATGAGGGTGATGCTTACCGAATGAAGGTGAGAGTATGATGGGCGAATGAACATAACCGAAGGTGGTGGTTCAGTCGAATGTGACTCATGCCTTGGCCGAATGAGAGGGTCCGAATGAGGGTGTAGCCGAAGCAATGGTGACCGATCGAATGGATGAGGTCCGGCGAATGAGAGTCGAATGAGCCATGGCGCCGGCGAATGAGGCAAGGGCGCATGAGGTCCTTCGGCCGAAGCACCAGCGGCCTCATTCGGGGTTCTGGGTGTGTCATTCGGCCGCAGCAAGGGTGGTCGGGCATCTCCCCCTATTTTGTGGCCACTGATAGTTCCATGGGTGGTGGGTGTTAGGGTTGTTCTTGCAGTCGTAGGAATAGGATAAGGGGTGGTTTGACCGGCTAGGATCCAAGTATGGAACAAGAGAGTGAAAACCCTAAAATCGCTATTTTGAGCCTCATTTTACCTCGGATTTGTTGGGTTTCGGTGCAGATCCTTTGTACTTTCAGATAAAGGAGGATGAGATCTTCGTGTAGGTTCAAAAATGGAAGGATTTGGTGAAGAAATGGAGGAGATATGGAGGAGAGAAGTTTGGAGATGGTGGTGGGTTTCAAATCCGGAATTAGGGTTTTATGGGGAAGAAGGAGATGAATAAATGAGGAAATCACCCTCATTTAAGGTATATATACCCCGAGGGTGTTCGGGTTCGTTTTTGTTGCTCAGTTCGCGTTTTCGTTACGTTTCCGGAAATTAAACGCGTAAATAAATTGTAATAAATAAAAGAGGTTAATTTAATTAATTTTTGATGAGTTTCAAAATTGTAAAACATTAAATGTTTTATTTTCTTGATTTAATATCGTTCGTGACGTTTTTCGTTTTCGTTTCGTCAGATCGCGTAACCTTCGCGCGTAATTCGTTCGAATCGTCACCCGAACTAATACGACGATGGTTTTGCTTTCTGACTTTTGTTTTCTACTTTTCAGTCATCATTTCAGAACTCTAAACTCACAGATATGTTTGTGTGAATCGTCACCCACGCAAACACACTGTCAGTTTGTTATTCTGAAATAACACTGTATTTGTGTTTGAATTGTGTTTCCTCACTGACGGACTCAACTAAACTTCATGTTTTTACATTGCTCTTGTACTGACTTGTCGGCCATCTGATTCCTGTCATCTGTGGACATCAGATCGCAACCGATATGTTTTCGTTGATTACTTGTACACTGTTGTTTCTCGTGATTCGTTGTGTTAACTGTATTTAAGTTTTCACTTAAACACACACAACCATTGTTTCAAATGTATGTTGTACTTACTGTATTTAAGTTTTTGCTTAAATACGTACAACTGTTTCTTGTATTTTGAATTCTGTTATCACAAACACTGTTCATGTATACGTATTTGCACATAGTAAATAATGAAAGTACACGTACCGTACGGACTTGCCGGACGATCTGGTACTTGGTGTTACATGTGTTAACTGAGAACCTATAATAATTTAGGTTCTTATTGAAAAACTTATGACTTGTTGGTTTAATCTAACATTCCCAGATTAACCAATTTAGTATTGTTGTTGATTATATCACCAAAACAGTTTCTCAATGGATTCCAGATTTAGAAATAGTTAATCCTTGTCATTGATCATTCCAAAGAATGACGAGGACAATCACAACCATTGTTATAATCAAATGGTTAAAACCATTATGATCTATGATATGGTTTCATGATAATCGGACATTATAACGTATCAAAACAAAGATTTCACCGTTAACCTGTCAAGTTCTTCATTTCTAACTATTCCTAGCCATCATCTAGGCAATAATCAACAACAATAACCATGATATCACGTTTAAAAATCTAGATCTAAATCATTCATTATCAAAATAGTAAGATAAAACGAATCGTTACCCGATCGGACGGATTTCTCGGATGAAAACGATGATCAGGACATGTAGAAACGTTCCCTAGCTTGATCCGGACGTTTGGATGGCTTCAAATATGAGTTTAGAGGGTAGAAACAACTCTGTTTTCGTCTGGAAATCGCATATCTTCGTCTAGAAATGACATCTGATCGAGCAGATCAGATTTTTATACCAGATGGGTCCTTCACGTATCGTCGAGGGTGAAAAGAAGGTACTTGTCGTACCTCCACCGCCTTAGTCAGATTTCAATTCTGTTTTCGCGATTCCGGGAGCATACGAACTCCGTTTTACGCGCTGTTTTCGCCCACGTTCACGATTTTTCGAGCTCTTACCAACCATTATAATTTCAAGACCTGAAAAGTTCAAAATATATGATCTCTTATTTAACGCTATATTCGACTATGTGTATCTTGAAATCGGAGCCTCATTTCGTGATTTCGCATACACTCATTTTCTTTATTTCCGAGTTATGATTTTAACCTGGAAATTGCGAATTGTCATAATTTGAAACTAGGGTTTCTAGGTTTTAAGGAAGAACAAAGCGGCCTGTTTAAGAATAATTCATTCCCAGACTTCTCAATATGACACTCACCCAGCCTAGCGGTTAAGACGCTCGGGCTGGGGAGGGGAGGCAGAAGTTTGAGTCTCATTTGAGCTGCCTGAGGCTGGTTTTTGGCCAAAATCCCCAATCTTTTTTTTGTATTTTTAATGCAGAAAATTTTAGAAAATGTTAGAAAATAATTAATGATTTTTAAAAGATTATGGAACTTTTAATAATTCCCAGAATGCATATCTAATCATTTCATTATTATTATTATTATTATTTTACGAATTAAACTTATGTAAAAGTTATAATATTCATCTTAATTTAAAAAAAATCATATTAACTCACTAGAAATACGTAAAAAGTTCTTAAAATTATGTTTTAAGTATTTTGAATTTATCTAGAATAATACATTAATAATATTAATCATTTTGCCTTACTTAAACATTAACAAAGGTTTAAAAATCATTATCTTTTAACTTATAAAAACAATATACAACATTTTTTAGATTATAAAATGTATAAAAATCCTGAAAATCATTTATAAACTTTTTAAACTAAAAGTCTTGTTATTTAAATCATTTTATTATTTTGTTATTTTAAATCTTAAACTAAAATACATTTTAATGTATATGTAATTACAGGTTTGCTTAAATAAACTTGATATAATTTTATATTCTAAATAATTTTTTATAAAATCTATGTTGTATTTTATTTAATATATTTTAACTAAAATATTAATACTAACTTAAAACTTTAAGTTAATTTAGAGTATTTAGTTCAAAAATTATTATTTGAACTTATAAATATTATTAAACTAAGGATATCTACTTTAAACGACTTTAAAAGTTTATACAAACTAAGTCAAATGAACCAAATCCAATCTTTAGAAGTTTAAGCTTTCCATATGCCTTAGTATTCTAGAATACTTAGAACAAGAAATTTATAGATATATTCTTATACATATAATATTCATACAAAGCAGGATAACAAGTGATTGCTATTGCGCAACTATACGTAGATGTAACTCTTGGATTGCTTAGCAACACATGTGAGTTTTCATATCCCCTTTTGTTTTAAATTACTTTGAGGCTTTCACACATGTCTTTATTCAAAAACTTATACTCATATACTTACTGAAACTATGCAAACTTCGTAATGCCTATGGGTTGAAGTGTTATTATGTGTTGAACTTGTGTCGTATACTTGATTGCTTATGTGCTTATGTGAAACTACTTGCTACTTAAAATCATAATCATAAACGTATTCTTGTGCTTGGTTCCTAAGAGAGTCGCACTCTTTTCCCGTGTAAATCCCTTGTTAAAAAGGGCTCGTACCCCACTTATACATGATTGATTCACACACAATGATAATATTCATACTTATAGTCATTTGGGTTTGCATACTTTGACACTTGTACTATTTCAACAATATGACAACTCACCAACTCTTTATTTAGCTGATAGTTAATTACATGTGTGACAGGTTAAATTGAAGCAGTGTGTCAATCTAGGAAGAAAGACCTAGATAGTTTTAATAAAGACTTATGAATTGTAATTCTTAAATGTTGTATTTGACTTTGAACTTTTAATATAATGACATTTATTTAGACATTGTAATTTGGTATTTTAAATATGAAACTTTTAGTTAGAAATCATGAGCTTATGGACAATCCTTGCACAAATAATGCCCCGACATATTCCGCCACCGGTCGTGGTGTGACACTTTTGTAATGGGCCAAACTCATATTGATCATACAAGCTTCTAGGTAGAATACTAACACTTGCTCCAAGATCAAGAGGTGCCTTATTGATCTTAAAATCTCCAATTCGTATTAAAATTAACGAAGCTTCGGATAAGGAAGCGAACCCGATAAAACGACACTCACATTATCGGTCAAATCAAGTTTCTTAGGAATTTTGTGATGCCGTTTTTGAGTACATATGTCCTTCAAATACCGAGCATAAGCAGGAACTTGTTTGATTGCAACAATTAAAGGTAGATTAATTTTAACTTGCTAGAAAACTTTCCACATTTCATCTTGTTGTGGGCCCATTTTAAAGCAGAAGGATAAGGAATAGGGGTTTTATCCTCCACCTCCTTTCCTTTGGATGTTTCTACATCCGTGTTAAAAACCCTTTTTATTTGTTCTTGACAAGAAACTTTCTTTTTAGGCTCATATGAAACAAGTTCCTGTTCATTATCACTTTCATCACTTTCATGCACATCCTCCACCACTCCATATACCAAGTGTGATGGAAGGACAACCTTAATGTCATAATGTTTACCACTTCTTAAAGTAGTTTCCAGATTGACATGAGCATTCTTGGTGTTATTATCTTGAAGGTTGATGTTGAGGGTTGAATGTGGTGTCACTAGGCAACTTCCTTTTTATCTCTTGCAGCTATTTGCTCTACCAATTGGCCCAATTGTTTAGCATGTGATTCATTGATCTTCTGTTGTAGTTCTTGTTTCTGCACCACTCATGTTAGCATCAACCTTAATTCATTGATTTGCGCAACAATGTCTTCATTGGTAATGGTGTTCCCTTGTTGATTTTCTTGGAATTGATTTTTATTTACTTGATTTTGTTGGAAGTTCCTTGAAGATCCTTGCTGAAAATCATTTTGGCTACTACCTTGTCCTCCTTTATTGTAATTTCCCCTTTGGTAGTTATTTTGATTGAAATTATGTTGATGATTCTGATAAGGTACTCCTTCAATCCCACCTTATTGATTGCTACCCTAAAAAGTTGGATTAATTTGGTTAGCAGAATTTCCACACCTGAAGTTTGGATGGTTTCTCAAACCCGGATGATAGGTGTTGGAGTTCATATTTTTTTTTGTCTCTTGTCATTTTGAAATTGACCTTGTAATTGGTTCAACTCCCCATTCGTTTCCATATTCATCATGCAATTTGTCTCCAAATGACCTATATCACCACAAACATTGCACACATAAAATACATTAGATACATTAAAAACATCTTTACTTGAACTCCTCCTAAGATTTGCCATTTGTCTCTCTAATGCTTCGTGTGACACCCTGTAATTTCTAGGTCAACAAGCAATTTAATTAAATGTTTATTTAATTTATTTTATTTCAGGTGGCACTATAATTAGTTTAATTTAGTGTGGCACGTGGCACGATAGTACAAACACAGTCGCAAAAACGATAATTCGATGAATTATCGAAAAACGCACACACGTGTCGAATAGATCACGAACGTTGGTGAACGTCGAACAAAACGAATGACTGAACATTAATAACTTCAAAAATGATCAAACATTGAACTAAAATGGTTCAAACAACAATAAACGATGAATCACAATCGAGAAAACGACGAAAAACGAACCAAACGATCGAAATTGGGCTAATTATGCTCAATCGGGAGACTTCGTGGTACGCCAAGGACCCTAGAGTGGGTCTTGGCGGTAAGCGCAGAGTGGGCGGGGGATTTGAATCCTGAAAACCATCGCGGCACGCCAAGACCCCATGAGGGAAGTCTTGGCGGTACGCGAAGTTGTCCAGACGGCAAATCTTTATAAAACCATGACAAAATCATTTCTAGCCTACTCTCATCATTAAACCCAAAACCAGACGCCATCTACTCAATAAAATCACCCCTAATCCATCTTCTACACCTACTGGAGCTCATGAACACCATTGAAGAAGCTTAACTTGAAGATTTGAAGCTTGGGGACATTGAAGGAAGCCTCCTTGAACCTCATACACCATCACCATCTTCTTGATCCTGCTAGAAAACCATTTTCCAGAAGATGCAAGGGCTGTGGAGCTTCTATCTCAGTACCTTGAGCTATAGAAGGTAGTCCTTTTGGTTATTTTGCCATTATCTCTCACTAGAACACCATTAATCGCACATGCACCCACATCAAACCACATGCAACACCACATTGGTCACATGCATGAAATTTGGAAGTTATATGATCTGATTTTTATGTTTTTGTGACTGATTTGAGACTATTAAATCGATCTATGATGCTTTATAATGGGTTTTGATGACAAGAATGTAGTTTGGGGTCATAGTTCTATGTGGTGACCATTTTTATTGACATGCATGTATGATCTATAACGATCTAAGATATTTTGAATAGAAATATGTGATTTTTATGATGTTAGGGATGTTCATGTTAAAGATCAATGAGATTTGTGACCATTTGGAGATGATTTATACATGGTTATTAAATATAGTAACTTTATGTTCATAAAAATTCATTTGATAACATTAATGTACAATGTGAACTTGTTTAAATGATGATTTGATATTATTATACATAAGAAATGCAAGAAAATATATTAGAGATGTTGTTATGGTGACTATTTGAGCTGGTTACTATTTTTAGCAACTTTATTTGTGCAAAATCATGTTAAATGATGAATTTAGTAAAATAGATATATTAAAATGATGAGTCATGGTTAATAATGAGATTATTGACAAGTACCATGATTTAGTTTGGTTAAAATGATGTTTTAAATCGAACTTCCTATTTATAGAAACTTTATTTGGGAATTTCATTAAATAGAATCATAAGTCTCGATTTATTTATGATAAATGACTTAGAATGATGCAATATAATGATTATGTGAAAAGTTGTGTGATTTTTGTTACTAAACATGCTAAATATAGAAACTCTCTATTTTAGGAAACTTTAATTTCTAAAAACGGACTTATGTGTTTATTTGATCGTGTGTGACAACGTGCTAGGTGTTAACATGATCACTTAGGAGTAATGAGCAAGCTAGAACCGTTAAAATGTAATTTGTTGTGAACTTACTAAAAATGGAAACTTACTATAAATAGTAAGTTGACCATTAATGTGACTTACGTGTTTTAATGCACTACGTGAACGATTACGAATAGTACATGAACTATAACTAATGCACGGTTCACCAACAGGTCGTTGACTTTGACACGGTCAAACACGAACAAACACGGACAAACATAACAACCGAGGGTTGTTGAGCACGAATACGAACACTAAACACGATCACAAACACAAACTTGCATAAGCCATTCGATATAGGTAACCGGTGACCGATCCACCTGAAGAAAACAGGAGCTTACGCATTCTTCTACAATCAACTAAGGTGAGTTTACGGCCCCTCTTTCAAATTGTTTTACAAGCTTTCAAACTAGGGGAGAATACATGTGTTGAGTCAAACTTTATTACTTGTACAAATATATTGTGTATGTTGGTTTATTGGACAAACAGTAAGTGTTGTATCGTAACAAAGACCTCACACAGTCTTACCGTTAATGTATTCACAACGAGGTGAGTTTAGATAGTACTATTGATCGTGATGAACCCCACGCGGCGCCAACTCTGACAGGATGTCAGGACACGTGTAATCTCAACCCATCATCCATGTCCCTACGATAGGCATGGCAGATGCTAGAGCAAACAAGTCTAGTTCAGTAGAGACGCAACTGACACTTGGAGCCGAGGGCTCAGAACAAACATATAATAAACAGCATGACACGTGACAAACATTTTCATATACTTATGTATTGATACCAAAACCTGTGAACTCACCAACCTATGTGTTGAAACTTTTTCTTAACATGTATTCTCAGGTAACTAGCTTGCACTCGAATTCAGGATGCACCTAAGGGATCAAGCACATGAGTCACATGCATCATACCGAGTCTTTTTGAACAAACATTGTCTTTCTATTTATGTTAATTAAACATGTAGTGTCTAACGTTTTACTTTCCGTTGCATTACAATTTATTTAATTCCGCTGCTTAGACAATTTATGATATTCTGCTGCGCATTAATTAAGCAGTTTGGTTAATATTTTTGTTACAAACGTACTTTTCAAACGCATATAGAGTCGTTCTATATGACTGAGAGCTGGGATTCTGGCGACGTCACACCCAACGGCTTGACGCCGTTAGTGGGAATTTGGGGGTGTGACACTTCTAATCTATCTTTGGTCACATATTCTCCTCCGGATCTTCCTATAACATGTTTGGTTTTCCTGCTTGCTCAAGCTTGAGTTTTAGATCATTCACTTAGTCTTTCTAATAATTCCCAATCATCATCTTCAGAGTTTGTCAAGAAAGATCCATTGCTACTAGAACTTACAAACTTCAGATCTTTCGGTGTTAAACCATCATATAAAGCTTTAATCAATTCTCATTTTGGAATTTGATGATGTGGGCAAAACCTTAGAAGCTCTTTGAATCGGGTGAATGTTTCGTGTAATAATTCACCTGATTGTTGTTGAAATGTTCTGATAGCATTATGAGCTTCGCTAGTTTTACTCATGGGGTAGTATTCATCGAGAAACAATTGTTGCATCTCCTCCCATGTGAATATACTACCAGATGGTAGTGTGTGAAACCATTATTTTGCCCTATATTTCAAGGAGAACTGGAATAAGTTGAGCTTAACCTCATCAGGTGTTAAACCTTGACCACCAATAGTAATACGTATTGCTCCAAATTCAGGTAGGTGGCTGTAAGGTTCTTTAGTTGTTTCTCCTCGAAACACAGGAATGATGGAAAGGTATTGTGGTCTTATCTCAAATGATCTCCCTCTCAGCAGTGGAGGTACAATAGGAGATGGATTTAGAGTTACAACTAGTCTAAAATGACTATCAACCCCTTGAATCGGAGCCCTATGATGCCATCATTGACCGGGGATGTTATAGTTGTTGTAACCCCATCTTCCATTGTAGTTATTATTCATCGGTGGTTTCCTATACCACCCTCCCGGTCCATTCCATCCATATTGCCCCTGATTGTTGTTATAAGGTTGTTGATTTTGCGGGCCTTGTGGTTGCCAATTACCCTCATGATAATTATCATTTGGTGGGTAATTATTGTTGGCTTCTTCCTCGTTCACATCCTCATGTCATGTCCCATGTTCTCCCGTATTACTTCCACCACCCGAGAAATGTTCCTCCTCATCGAGATTATTCCCATTGTTTCCACCTAGATGTGGGCTATTCAACAAGGGGTTTTGTGACATCCGAATGTTAGGCATAGAATTGTGTGGTGCATTTGGTAGAGGGTTGTTTTGATTGAAAGGGTTTGGTGGTATGTTGTTTGGATTTTGATTTGGTGGAGGAATGTGGATGAATTGGCCTTGAAATTGATTTTGGTTGTTTGGTGGAATAAGTGGTGGTGGGTTTTGGTTGCTTGGATCAGCCATAGCAAGTGACTGATTTGAACTATCTCCGGTTTGAGGTGTATTTCTTGAACCTGGAGTGACTATCATATCCAATCTTTGTAATGCTCGGTTTATTCTTGCAGTTTTTTCAATTTCTGGATCAAATGCAAGTGGTGAATCTCTTCCTGAAAACCGAGTATGCATGCAACCAACCTATCACATGCACACTAACAAACCTCGCGTAATAAAGCAAAGATAATCAATTCAAAATACAACAAAAAATTACTAAATCACTTAACAAAACACCAAGCTCACTAACTCCCCGCAACAACGCCAAATTTTAACCCGAGCGTGATTCTTTCTCACATTTGAATTAAAAATCATTTAATTTTAGTTGTTTTCTTATTACACTTGGTTTTCTTAGTTTAATTCAACAATTCTCAAATCAAGTTTACATTTTCTGTTTTTAGTTAATTTGAGGCAATAAATCAATTAGCTAACACACCATCCACATAAACTCTTCGTGGTTTAACTCCCTACTTACCCTACTAGTTAAGGTAGTTAGGAACACTCACTTTAAACTCTTATTTGATCGGTACATCGACGTTGGTCAAATAATATCAGTAGGATCCATAGTACGAGATATTTTATAACTAATGGATGTCGTAGTGGTGGGATGTCAGCGAGGCAATGAAATACATGCATATTTTATAAATAAATATATTATACGTATATATAGTCATTATATACATTTATATGACACTTACATACTAGTATGTAATGAGTGAAAATACTATTAAAAAATTTTGACATGCTTATTTGGTTAATTATTATTATAAGAGACCACCTAAAATTAATAAAATATACTATAATTAACCTTGCTCTGTTTTTTTTATCAAACTTAGGTAGAAACGTAGAGAATAATAAGTAGATTTCAACTATATATTCGAAAATTTTTAAAACACCGTATATTAAAAGTTATCTGGGAAAAGCAAAAAAGTTAGTTAAATTAATTATAATAATAAAATAATATAAACTTCTGATTCAAATTGAAATGCACAGAAGCAACGAGTAACGTTTTTATAAGCCAAAATAACTTTCGAATGATTCATTCTGTAAATAAAAAGCACGTATCATCCCTACACTTAGAAAAAAACTTGGCCATCACATTTTGAATAACTATATATATATATATATATATATATATATATATATATATATATATATATATACAGGGCATGGAATTTTTCATAACCCACTAAATGCGCGCTAACCCAAATAACTTTGGCAAGATGAAGCCGAATCTTGGATTTTTTTTGAACATCATTGTAACACATTTTGAACACCATGTTCTTTTATGAGTTTGTGGAAATTCATCACCGTTTAAAAAATATCATCGTTGTAAGTTTTGTGCTACAGTACTGTAAGTTTTAAATATTTAACAACTTACAGTACTGTAAGTTTTTGAACGGTGATGAATTAGCCCAAACTCATAAAAGAACATGGTGTTCAAAATGTGTTACAATGATGTTAAAAAAAAAATCCAAGATTCGGCTTTATCTTGCCAAAGTTATTTGGGTTAGCGCGCATTTAGTGGGTTATATTTTTAACCTTCCCCTATATATATATATATAGCGGAGGGTTGTTAATAAAACCCTTATTTTCTAGAAAACCAAGAAAACCAATTTTGCACCATTGATCAAAGTAATATGTGGTTAAGATCACATAATGACAAATTTGTAATTAAATGATTTAATTATAAGGTAACAAGGGTATAATAGTCAAAATAGTTGTTTTATCTCTCATATATTTAATAGATTTCCTAAAATAACTCTTCTCTCTCCTCTATTCTCTCTCTTAATTTATATGAAAATTTTAATTCAAAACTTATTTTTCACTATAAAAAATTGAATTCAAATCACTTTAATTTTTGATAAAAAATTCGAATATTTTCAACAAAACCATCCGATTATATATATGTAATTAATCCAACTTTTTTTATATATAAACAAGATTACATATACGTAATCATATAAACAGATTAGTTCAATCAAGATTCATGGATGTAAATATGCTTACATATATGTAATCATACAAGTAAACTTGATTACATTATAAGTATTTAAGAAAAAACATATATGCAAGCATTCAATAAAAAAATCATCTGATTACATATATGTACATAACACAACTATTTACATATGTAAACATGATTACACATATGTAATCGTTTGATCAATTTTCACCAAAAAATTGAATTCAAACTATTTGATTACATATATGTATTCATTTAAGAAAAAAAGATATATGCAAGAATTCAAGAAAAAAAACATTTAATTACATATATGTATACAACACAACTATTTACATACGTAAACATGATTACACATATGTAATCATTCGGTCAATTTTCACTAAAAAAATTGAATTTAGACAATTTGATTACATATATGTAATCATTCAAGAAAAAAGATACATGCAAAAATTCAAGAAAAAAAACATTTGTAAGTAATCATACATCACCACTTCATAATTAATAGTAAAAATGGTAAAGAGTGATCGATGTAGCCATGAAACGGTTAATCTGATATGCTTTTTATCTTGGTTTCTAAAAAGGAAGATCGAATAGCTGGTCCAACGAATTGAACGCAAAACTACAAAGCTCCGGTGACATCCCTACAATATCTGCTCGGAAGAAACCATATTCAGTGAGAGCTTCATGAACTTGTGTTTTGATTGAATTCCAATATTTGGGAATTGACTCCTTCATATACAATCTTTGAGAAATCGATGAGAGGAAGCTTGAATGATGTTTCAGATCCCATTATTATCTATGGATTTGCATTGAAGAGTCATTCAGCACCACTTCATTTTTTTATCTATCGAAACACTCATTTTTGGTTTCAAAGAAAACAAGACTATGATTCTATTAATTGTAAAAATGACAAATTCAATTTCAATTTTGAAAAGTCAAATACAACTAATTATTTGGAGTAAAGAAAGGAACCATATTTAATAAAAATAAATTTTATAAATAATTGGTTGCAACAATTACTATAATGTCCTTTTTTGTTTAAATTAAAATAATATTAATGAAATTATGTCATTGGTTAATATGAGTTTTCAATGTTTTCTTGAAATTTGAGAGTTTTCTTATGATCCCTCTCCTATATATATATATATATTCATTCTACTGCAATTGAAAATCTTGCACATACATAAACATATAATATACAATTGAGAAGGAAATAAAAGCTCTAGCCGCTAGGATGCGTTGTTCAGCCTAGATTATCAACTATCTCAAGGTGAATACGATTATTATATTTAAACTTATCAAAATATTTTAGGGTCCTAATATTTATACACCAACCCCCTCTTTTATACACCATACTTAAATCAAATCAATCACTTCATACTCACATAATTTTTACTCATACATATTTTTTTAATATTAAAAAAATACAAAAAGTGTTGTTATCCATACACCGGTGTACTAATATATATACCCATATTTTATTATTTTAAAAATTAGCATACAAATTTTTATATGTTTAACAATAGAGGGTAATCGATATAAAGCAATTAGGTTATAATGTGTACGTATGATTTGATCAAATAATACACGTATGATGATTATGATCTAGTGGGCTTGGCATAAATAAATACACCAGGTAGGGGTGTCCATCTAATCGAATTTCAAATAACTTGAATATTTCGAATTGAATGATTTTGAATTTTGAATTTTTTAAGCACATTCGAAATAAATTCGAATAAATAATTGGAATTCGAAATTCAAATTGAAATTGGATTGATTTGAATTTAATTAAAAAAATTTTATACTTGGTATTTTTATATATTCAATAAATCAAATAATCAAAACCTTAAACATCTAAATATCAAATAACCAACATTTAAGTTGTAATATTAGAAATATCATTCAAACTAATAAAATGATAAAAGTTCAATATATAATGCCAAAGATAACATACAAAAAACATAATATGACGAGTAATCAAAATATTAGAAAATAACAACTAAAATGATCAATTTTTCGAGCTTCACGACCTCAAAAATTCGAGCTTCATAATAGACGTTTTTTGTTGTGGATGTTTATGTTTAGGGTATTTAAAAGTGTTAAAATTATGGGTATTTTATAATTAGATTGACATTTGTGTAATAGGCTTTTAGTTTTTATAAACTAAACTACCTAACTAAAAATCCTAATATTTAAATATAGTAACTACTTGTATATATAATTTTAAAATATATTAATAATTTAAATTCGAATTTCAAATCAAATCGAATTAAAAATATGAAATTCGAAATTCGATATTATAATTCGAATCGAATTCGAATATGAAAATTCGAATCGAATTTCAACTTGGTGTTTTTTGAATCAAAATCGAATCGAAATTCGATTTTTTCGAGTCCTATTCGAAAATTGAACACCTCTAAGACCAGGGACGTAAAATACTTAAAGACACCGATAGTAGTGTATCTTAAAGTTGCGGTTCTATTTGAATAACTATATGAGTGTATATTATAGTTATTCTGAATGTGTAGATTACTAATTCCAACTACACTTAGACAATATTAATATGTTGTATGCTTGAAATAATTTGTGCCATATAAACGTTATTCACCGGCATAATCGCTAATATATTATTTTTAAATATTTTTAAGTAAAGAATAAAATTTATGTTAGGCACATGTGTATGCCGAAAGGATATATAGACTCCCTAGGCATAAGATACCAGGTGGCTTATAACATAAAAACAAGAATAAATTATGTAGAGATTAATTGAATCCTCAAGCTTAAGAATGCTCATTTCCTTTATCTAAAGTAATCTTTACTATAGTCTGGAGATTTTGACATGACATTTTGTACAATATATATATACACACACGGATTTTATATCCTTGAATATGTAAAATTTTATAGTTTCTAAGTAAATGCTTTTATATAATTGGGACCAATAAAAATTCTGCTAATTTTTTTTAAAAATAAATAAATGATACTATCAAGATAACAACACGTAACCACCTAGGGCTTCACCGGACCGAGGTGTGACCGGTCAAGACCAATGGATGATATTTACACATGTGTGCAATTGGAGGCATTGACAACCGAGTCACGATCAGAGGGTTTCCCGCCGTTGCAATTAGGGAAAAACATGTTGGATTTGGATTGTCTTGGATTCCTATGGCTCATAATGATGTGCGTGTGGATTTTTTTCTTTGTTTGCTCCGGTGGTATTCTAAAGGTTTCAAATGACACATAATGATATGAAAGGGGATGCGCTTTCTTTGTTTGTTGAGCTTTATTATTGGTTCCAAACATTTAATCGATAATGAATATATTTTGTTGGATTTTTTGTGTCAAATTACAATTTAAAATCTAAACATGCATAAATGAATACGACCTATTGTTCATTTGTATATATCATGTGCAAGTGTCGACCACGTCTTCATAAATAAGCTTCTTTCAATTACAAAACCACTATGTGAAGTTGGTGTAGTGATCTATGGTTATTTTTTATTTTTTTTAATTATAGTCCTTCTTATACTTTGGCTTTAACTCTTTCAGTTTCTAATATTTCAACCTTATCTATGTACTATATATTTAATATATTACCTTTTTTTACTCAGCATCGACTCAAGAGTGTCGGTATTGTTATATAATTGTTTATGTCCGTGTTTTGATCTTTAAAACTTTGTTGATGTAACCTCGGACGTTTCTATTATATATTGTGTTAAATGGAAAATAGCTAGATGTGTAAATTGTGTTATGGCTCTAGAAATCGTTGGTGAGTTTGTGAGTTACATTATATGATTAAATGGGTAGGAATGACTCATTAAGAAGTAAACATTGAAACTTATACCGTGTGTAGTGAGAAAATGATGGTTTATGGTGATATACCACAAGTATTAATCATTCATAACCAAATCTTGATTCACAAGTATTGTGAACATGTGAGTAAAACTCAGTTGGTGGTTCACAACCATATGTTGCTATGTATTAGTAATAACCAGCAAGTGTGCAGGCTTTCACAATTGCTTGAATTGAGTTTAATCCACAAGGGTGTGGATAATGCCTTGTAGAGGCATGTGGAAATGGTTCGCTTGAGTGTGAGATAATGATGTTAGTATACCCCCAATTTGATGTGCAATGATGTAGATAAATGCCTTATTGTATGTGATATTGTTGTGAATTTAGGCAAACATAAGTTATATGTTAAATCATAGGAGTATGAGAATAGCCACAGGTGTTAGCAATGTTTATGATAGTAGGAGCAAGAGGTGCTAGCAGTGTTTATGATGGTAAGACATATGGGTAAACATCATAGTTGATCCACAACGAGTGTTAACATATGCATTGGTGTTATATTTTATGGGGGCACAGGTGGACGTGTTCAATTGTGTGCAAGTTACCCATATTTGATTGAATTTGTCGTTATTGTAGGATTTATGGAGTCTACAACGTTCATGTTGTGCATATAAGCATATGTTTTAGATTAATGTTAAGCAACAAGAGGTGTTAATGTTTGATAGGTAAGTCAATTTCAACCTAAATAAACCGTTGAGTCAAATGAAGATTCAAAAGACAAAAAAATGTGGTTCTGATGCCATGTGGGGCTTGGAGGGATGAATGAGAGAGTCTTATCTATTCCTTTTTATGTATAAACGGTTTCGGGGATGAAACCTTTGTAAGGGGAGGTAAATTTGTAACGACCGATTTTAACGGTCACGTTGTTTTAATAAATAAGTGTTACTATGTGTATAAATTATGTTGTGATAATAATATAATAACATTTGGAGTATTTAAGTTAACTAGTAACTAACTTGATTAGTTTGGTTAAGTGAATTAACTAGCGTAAAAGCTTAAGGGGCTAAAGTTGCCAATTAGGCAAAGATGGTTTAAAAGAGGGATAAGAGACCTTGACTTGGTCAACGTCTCATTTCCCTTGTGATGTATATGTTCATACGTTAAGAAGCCAAAGAAGAGAAGAAGAAGCTTTAAACCCTAGCTTCTAAATTCATAGATTTATGGTCAAAATTAGAAATTAAGGAGCTAAATCATATATATTGGTGAATTATGTACCATTCATGTAATTTGTAATAAACAATTATATTTAATAAAGAATTTATAACGCCATTTGAAATTGCATCTAAGAGTTTACATATATACATATATATATATATATATGAGAAAAAAAATGTAAACACGCTTTATTATGCATGTATGTAATTATTTAAAATTATACAAAAAAAAAAAATTAAATTGTACATATATGGTTAACAATAAGCTTTTGTAAAAGTTAGAAATTATCTTCCTATACTAATAATTGATTCCAAATAATGCCACATGGCATTCTCTTATTTTTTTCAAAAATAAATGTTTATTTTTAAAATTTAATATAAAACTCACAATTAATGTTATTAATTATATACATTGTTTACATAAATATAGCAAATTAATTCTAATAATTAATAATATGATAATAAATATCATCTATGTTTAATTTTTTTAATATTAAAAACGTATAACTAATATAATTATTTTAATTATGTAAACTTATAAAGACATCAGCAAAAAAATTATATAATTTTTATTTACAAAGACGTATAATACACGGGTTTATAACCTAGTTTGTAAATAAAGAAATTAAACAAATAAAGTTATTATAAAAAAATCACAAAGCATTTTGGAATAAACAAATAAACATTCGTAAATAATATAAATACTTTAATTATATTAATTTTATTAAACTTTAAATAAAATTATCCTAATTAAAATGGCTTTCTGCCAAATCCGAAACTATTAATTAGAAGAAAAACCATAGGGGCAATATTGCCAAACCCCTATAGCTCCACTTCCTCTTTCACCCATGGTTCCCTTTGGGTCGAACCATACAAGTTCGAGCAACCCGAGCTCCCTAAATGCTCATATTTACGCATTTCAAGCAATCACGAGCAATTTTAGGAATGATTTGAACGCGGTAGTGGCTCCTAATCATCAATTAACCAAAATAATGTAGCGCATAATCACCTTCCAAAGAAACAAGCTTGACTTGAAATTCAAAAACTATTGAAAACGTGTATAGAACTTCAATTAATCGAACATATGGACTCTTTGGTCCACTGCGAAGCTTTCTGAGTCGAACAAATGAACTCACAATCATCAAACGATCGCGAACTAAGCCTTAGAAGAGCCAGACGATCGACTCTCGGTTCTTCAAGCCAAACACTCTAATTCTTAACATCAAGCAAGTAATTTCTACACCATTAGACTCGTTTTTTTGATAACAAACAAAAAGCCTAAGTTTTCTTAAACAATCGGATCCATGTATATCAAAATTGAATGCAAATGGGATTAGGGTTCGTTTTTTATTTAATTGATTTGGGGAAACTTCTACTATATACGTAAAATATAAGCAATATGGTTTATTTCTCAATCTGAAGTCTAGATCAACTGGTCTGGAGACACACACACAACACAATGGGCAACCGGAGACCTGGGTTCAAACCGAGGGGCAAGTTGGGTTTTTCTTTTTAATTATTTAACCTATTTTTTAATAACTTTTAAATCTCTAATCACTTTTAAAATTCTGATTTTACATAAATATTTTATAAATAAAAGATTTGTTGTTTTTGATGAAAAAATGTGTACAAACAAAAATATTAATTTTGATAGTAAATATAAAATTTAAAACATCCATTTTGTTTTAAAAGGTATTTTAAAACATTAAGTTTTATAAAAATGCTTTATTAAATATACAAAGTTTTGATAAATGTTTATAAGTATTTTGGTTAAAAAATATTCAAAATTTATAAACTTTATTAACTAGAAACTACAGGACATTATTATTAATATTTTGAAACTATTGATATAACATATTAATTAAACTTATTTTTTTATTTACAAAATATTATAAAACAGTGTATATTTATAAACAAAGTGATAGAAGAGTTAAAATTCATTTTTAAGATCTTTTAAAAATTATTATTATCACATTTATGTATTTTATTATTTAACCATCTACAACTTTTATTCAAATAAGGATTATGAATATATTTTTTAAAACTAAATAAATTCAAGTATGATTTTATAACAAACATATCACTTGACAACAATAAAGTAAAATGACTTCTTTCCAAACAATTGACTAAGAAATCAAATAGAACTTAAGGATCGATCATTGCTGTATTAAGAATTCCATAGAAATGTCATAGCTACATTTACACATGATTGAACTACATAGGTTTATTTCAATTGGGTTGGACATTATTTGAGCTATACCAACTATTGCAAAGGCTATCTCACTTGTTAAGGTGAGTCTTTATAGTCCTCTTTAACTTGTTTTGAACTTTTGGGGTGAAACATGTAACTTTAAACTTAGCTTTAACTTATGTCCTTGTTAACTTAGCTTTGTGACTTAAAATGTAGTGTGAACTTAGCTTGAGCTTGCATTGATCACAACTTATCTTTAGTAAACTATGATAGATCTATTGGACCGACCATCCCACTATTGCTTGAAATGACTTTGGTCCTCCGCGGTGATTGTTTACTACTTCGACATTGTTAGGAATGCTAGCTTGGTCAAACATCGTTTTTTATCATTATTTGATCTGCGTATAGTTTAATTACATGTTTTAGTTCATATTGGCTTGTTATCACATGTGACAACTTATTTTATTAAACTATTTTTGTTTGTGTGTTTAAACCTGTGAAACTCACCAACTCTTTGTAGTTGACCTTGTTTTAAACATGTTTCAGGTGGGAATGCGACTTAAGAGCTTTGCACCTAGTTAGTTGTTTAATGAATTATTAATGTAATATCATAGGTTTTGACTATGTTATGAATATTTGAACATTATGTTTGACATTGAATTTAATGTATAACTTTTGAGTTATTTACATTTGAATACCCTGGGCTTTTGAACAATCTACACTTCGTGGCGTCCCGGTGATTCCGCCATCGGGCGGGTGTTACATTTTCTAACATCTTGTAAGTGATTTTAACTTCATTTTGATGTTAGTCATGAGTTATTGTGATGAAACATATTAGGGTTTAGCTCAAATCTTGAAATTGGTTGCTTAAATGAGTTAGAAACCATTAACTAATGCTTGTTATGTGTTAGAAACAGTCAAACTACTAACTATTGTGAATTTGGTTGAAATTAGTTTGGATGGGAATCACGTAACTTGAGAGGTTATGTATAAATTCATCTAATGGTGTTTAATAACTTGTAGGATTGTTAAAAAAATGGTGTTGATTGAGTTATGCATAAATTTAACTGATCTTTGATAAAAATAATGAGTTGGTGATTTTGGAGTTTATAAATAGGATTAGTTAATGTTTCAACATTAACAAGACTAGTTAAATTAATGGATGCACATCAAGAATTTGATTAAATGCTTGAAATTTGAAGGTCAATGTTAATAATATAAAAAGTTGATTTAAAAGTGATAACTTGACTTCTAAACAATACATGGTGGTAAACAATATTCAAACATGTCAATTGAGTTTGAATAAAGGTGAATGTGTGTTATGTGTATTGAATATACTTGTATATGTGTGAAATACAAATAAGAACAAGTGGTGAAAGTCAAGGAAAAGGATAAAGGGATGAAAAGGAGGTTGTGGGTGCAAACTAATCATTAGAACATGGTAAGTCATGCACCTTACTAAACCCCATATACGTGTATAATGGTTATTCTACTAATTGAATTGGATTGCCTATGAATTGTTTGGTTTATGCATGAATTTGTTTGATTGTGCAGCTTGACTTATTTGGACAAAATTGTGTATATATATCATAATGTTTTAATTATGATTTTGTGCAATACATCGAGTGTTAATTGATTGTGTAAATCTATGATAAAAAATATATGAGGATGAATATCATAGTATCCTGGTTTATAAATGATTATAAACCTTAAAATTGTGTGTTGATATTGAATCTATGATGGAAGAAATTGAGTGTGAACATCATAGTATGAATTGGTAAATTGTTGGATAGTTAATCACTAGAGTGTGGAAATAAAATTTGTAAGTTATGATAGAATTGCTTTTGTGAGAACATCATAACTAAGTTCAACATCAATTTCCCACTAAAGTGTGGTTAATTGATTGATTTATGTTCCAATGTGTTTTGTTATGATTGAGTTGTATGTGTAATACATGTTGCATAAGAATAACCGGATGAGTTGGTGATTGAGTAATCTTATCACAAGTGAGTGGATAGCCGGATGAGTCAGATAAATTGATCAATCAAACCATTAGAGCGTGGATAACAGAATGAGTCAATTGTTAATTGTCACACCTCCGCCGTCGGTGGAAACACGGGAGATGCGACAAAACTGTATATCAAGAACTCATCGAGTATGAGAGAATGCTAGTCTTTCTGCTTAAGTGTAAGGTGCATATATAGCCTTAGATTAGTACCTGTAATACATGCTAAAACAAGTGTCAACTAAAAAGTTGGTGAGTTTGTAGGTTTTATGTTTAATCAAACAGTTTAAGTAATAGTGTTTGCCATCCATGCACGAGTAAAAAGTTTCAATCAAAACTCAGTAGGATCATCATCCCATAGTGTGTTGGCCATTTCAGGCACAAGTAAAATGTTTAAATCAAATTACAGTAGAATCATCAATCCCAAAATGTGTTGGCCATTCCAGGCACGAGTAAAATGTTTCAATAAAAATCCAGTAGGATCATCAATCCCATAATGTGTTGGCAATTCCAGGCACGAGTAAAATGTTTCAATAAAAATCCAGTATGATCATCAATCCCATAATGTGTTGGCCATTCCATGCACGAGTAAAATGTTTCAATAAAAATCCAGTAGGATCATCAATCCCATAATGCTATGCTATCATTAAAATGTTAAGCCATAAGTGTGAATGGATGCAATCTACATGAATCCACAACCAAGCCTATGACTGATTGCCCTTGTTTTTGATCTCATGATCACCGAACTCATCCCGAGTTCATAGTATGTATGAGTTGGAAATATTCATTCACCGTGATTGACCACGTCATTAGGTAACTATAGCTAGCAAGACCACCCGATAGGTGAATGAGTTGTCAACCAAAATAGTACTATTTAATATATCCCTTGGCTTAAACCTACGATTTAATGGTTGTATCTAGGCATAAATAATAAGGGACTTACAATAGAATAACAAATCTCAGGCAATCTACATCCGGCTAACTTATGTTCCAGCATTAACACATTTAGCATAGTAATAAAAACCTTTTAAGTATCATAGTAGAAAAGCAAAGTATTGTAGCATGTATTTCCCCCCAAAATATGTAAAAAGTAAAAGGGGCTACGAATACTCACAGTGTGTATAGCAATGGAACCCATGTCCATATGTTTTGATAACCAAAGTCAGAGTAAACATAGTCAGCACATCAGTGCTAGTCAACTATGTGTGTTTGACAAAGTATAGTGTCTCCCAATAAAATGAAATATAAGCTCATGTTTGTAAATCAAATGTATATCAATAATCAATACCAACAATCTTGTTTCATGTGCCTACTTGACACAACTGTCGCATGTGCTCTAATGTGTCCTCATATATGTTAAATTTGATTAACCGGACACTTTTTGTTTACAAGTGTTACATTGGGGTTAATAATGCCTACCCCTTTAATACTCGATTATTTATTTAATCGAATGTGGTTGTAATTAATAAGCTTAAATGTGCATATAAAATATTAATTATCAAACTTGATAATTTTTGTTAATGTATATATAAGTTTGTCGAATAATTAGTTTATGATTATAATAAAAATATTAATATTGTCCTGACTTATATTTGTGTAATCCATGGTAACAAAGTTTATAGTACCCCCTATTGTATTTATTATATACAAGTTGTTATTCAATATATGTTATTACTTGTTACATTTATTAGTAATTATCGAAATCAATGGTTTGTATATATATAAATAGTCTGTTTAAGCTATTTTGTAGAATTAATAGTTCATTAGTAACCCATATAGGTTTTAATATTCCATTCTTCAATATGTGCTTATATTATTGAAAACTCGTTTATTTATATGGAAGCATATCCAATTGTCTGGTATGTTTAGCAAAAGCATTAATGCTTAAAATTTCTTCTTAAGACAATCGATAGCGTGTGTGTGTGTCTATATATATATATTATTTATTGATTAAGATTTGTTCAAAACTAACGTATCTAAATGTGTAGCACTTTTATATTTGCATTTATATATAGTCATATATTGAAGGTTTATATGTGTTTAAATACTTATAAATTTGTATATACATATATACCTATATATATGTGTGTGCTTATTGATTTCACCCATTATTATTTAATTAAAATTTATTAATTTATAGATAGAAATCCGATATTTGAGATAACTCATCATAATCATATTAGTAGGTAACTTTTGAGTTAGACAGTTAGTGATAAAATATCTGTCTCAAACCACTTAATGTCAGTACAAATTAGGTTTGTTTACTTTAATGTGTGTTTTATAATTTTTTTTTTTTTAGATTTCATCAGTTATAAACAAAGTTGATTTATATAATTATCTTCATTCATTTTTGTTTACTTTTAGTCGTGAATATAAACACTCGTATGGCGCGAAATATGATAATATGTTAAAGATTTATGTGCAGGCATACCTTCTGAGTCAGTTCGCGTATGCAAACTCGTTTTGAGAACCGGAACCCGATTTGAGTTTCGAGTTCACCAACTTGTTCGTTTTTGTTTCATAAGTGTAACCGAGCATGTCAGATCCACTGTTAACCAGATTTGATCCGTTGACCAGGTTTCGATCAGTTTGACCTGTTTTGAGTAACCGTATCTTGTTTGACCTTGGACCTACTAAGACCCGGTTTAGCCAAAAAGTCAAGAGATCAACACCCACCCTCTTAAAACACCATTTACCAGAAATTGTTGTCATCAGCCCTATTCTTGGTTCGTATTCAGCAACCAGGGTTCATTTTTAATGCTAGCAGCCCTTACGACCACAACCCGGAAATAAAATAACATTACCAATACTTCAGATCTAGTTCAGAATATCGTATGAGGTCAATGGATTCATTCTTAACCGATATATGCTCATCAGAAACGTAAGCTAGGATTAGAGTGTTTACCGTTCTTCTTACCGAAATAGTAGCTCGGGAGTCTATTTTGGTCATTCAACAACTACAGTTTCATCTGTGTTGATGTAGACAAAGGTTCAGTAAGCTAAACCTTGCCGAAGGGAGGGTTGGAAGCTTGTGCTCACGGCTGGAGGGGTTTCCGAAAGAGAACACTACCACCACCCACTGTTACCCGTAACCACCAGGCCATCATCACGACTGTCTTCCGAGTCCCCAGTACCCTACATTCACGGATCAAAACCAAAAACCACCACAAATGATCGTAGATCAAGTCGTGCAGCTGTCTAGTTCGCCATTCACCAAGCCTTGGTTCAACTAGGAGCAAAACTCGAGTCAACGGATAAGAAGATGGTGGCAGGAGGTGTCGACCAGAGCTTTGCTAGAGCTGCTACTGGCTGATACTTCTCTTTTATCTCCACTAAGCACACACCTGGTGTGTGAACTCTCTTGAATTTTTTTTTGAAATAGGTGGGTATGCATGCATGCAATGGGAAATAGGTGGTTTGGAGTTGGTATTTGGAAAATAGGTGAACCGCTACCCCAAGTAGCGGGTGCCATCTTTTGAATGTATAGAACCGCTACTCCAAGTAGCGGGTTCTATTAACCCTATTTAATCTTTGATTTTCTTGGTGTTAGCCGGATAACACACACCTAAACACACCCGCTACCTCAAGTAGCGGGTTCTCAACTAGTTAGGTACACAGCAACACTCATAAACCAACCTCATATTTAACACGTTTTAATAGGTGAACCGCTACTTGAGGTAGCAAGACTCATAAACCAACCTACCACCTTGTACGATTCATCCCTGTCCATTTTATTTAACGCGTTTTAATTGAGAACAGTAGCAACTCTCATATTCCAACTTACTAACATCTACAATTCTTCTCTGTCCATACATATGTTTATCACGTTTTAAGTGAATTCAGAATAATACAGCACACAAATGTTTTATTTCAAATCAAGTACTTTTTAATCTTATCCATATATTTTTTCCATATGTTTAAATTGAATTGAGATTATTACAATACACGACTAAAAAAAATAAACGTACAAACACTCTATTTCAAATCACGTGAGTTTTAATCCCAGCCATATATTTTTTCTCCACGTTTTAATTGAATTGATATACTTGTAATTGCTGCTTTAACTTTTACTTCTCATTTAAATTTGAATTTAAAATCGTACAATCCATCACATGTTCATGTTCTTATATATAGTGAGGTTAATTTTCATTTTTTTGAACATCATAACCTTTCATCAAAACACTTTAATTATTTCTAACCTCACATACAATTCTGTCACACCCCGGGCCGACGGGCCGGATCGGAGACCCGTCGGGCAGAATAGTCCCGATGCGTGATTGTAATCGGAGTGATCAGATTGTTACATTGCACATGATGATATGAGAAATACTAAATACATTAAATGAATAAAATTAATTACAACTATTTTGTAATTTAATTCTATTACAGCTTGACATGGACATCCGGAATGAGGACTAGATGTCCAACAAAGGTTGCTTGCACAGATGCAAGTCTTGAATCTTGTATCCGGGCTAGCCGGAGGGATTCCTCGCAGGAGTTGTAGGTTCCTCTAAGGAATCATATCTTTCTTTCTCTAAAGTCATCCTGCTTTCAGCTGTTCTTCACATGAGAACATTTAAAATCTGTCAACACTAGGTTGGTGAGTCACATTAGTTTTGAAATAGTTAGGTTTTGTTAAAGGTTTAGTGTAAAGTCATTCCATTCACATCGATTTTGAAAATGGATGTGTGAATGGTGTTGAAAACACGAATGAACTACACAAGTGCGTCGGTCTGACCATCATTACTGACACCATCCCAAATCACCGAAGGTAGTTTATGTATAGGCATACGTAGGGTCAACCTTACCGCCAGCTCAGCCCCCAGCCCACCACTCCTTAGATGATCCACGGGGGTGTCCTGAACAGAAATTGGACCTTGTCACTTGTGTATCTCCACTCTACTCGACACGACAGATGATTGTAAAATGAAATTGTGAGAAAGAAGCGTATGCTCTCTCTCCTGATATGGGAGACATGTTTTGTTGTTTTGGTAATTCACTGAAATGCCGCTTCTTTCTTGTAGTAAAACATTATTTACTGTGTACTTGTTTGAAACTCGTTCAAGACCAGGTCTTGAACATTTGTTTGATTTTGCAAACTCTTGTTTTTGTTGTGTGGTCTGTCTGTAATATCACCCTTGTGATCATTTACCAACCCTAACTGATATGATTGTGTGATTAGTTCCCCTAGAACTAATCTGAGTTGTTGTTGTATGTGTGCTTGCGTGTAACGTACCAGCCTCAGCGCTAGAGGTTTGTTAAACCTATGGTACCATCTACATTACCGTCGGTTGACCCGCGTCAACTAATGGTAAATGACTCTGATGTGTGTTGTTTGAGAATTCCTCAGCGAATTCCCGATGTGTTGTTGTGTGGACGCATGTCCTAGTGAATTACCCTAGACATATACCATACAAAATATTGTTTGTTTGATGGGGGATTCCCATGAAAATGATGGTATTCGATTGTGCGCTACACAGTTCCACGACTTGTGTCCGTTCACCTCTTGGTTGGGCACAAAGCCTCGAACTGTTGTGGTCAACGGACATCTCCTCGGTGATTTGTGTTTTGGACCCTCGAAACTGGTTTGTTGCTGTTGTTTGATGAAAAGTTAAATGGAGCGATGAACGTTCAGTAAAAATAATTGAAAAGACACTTATACGCATAACATTCGTATAAGTGGTTGAAGGTAGATCCTTTTATTGAAATCATTTGAAAATAACTCTTATTCGTTGATCACTCGAATAAGAGGTTTCATGTTCTCAGCCCCAAATGATTTGGAAGGAAGAAAATTGAAAATAAGGAGTCTGTGAATGTCACACCCCGAGCCGGCGGGACGGATCGACTTCCCCGCCGGGCGTAAGGTTCTCGGAGCACGATATCGTGGGTGATAATCGTGATGATCAGATTGTTTACATAACATCAACATTGAGAATAACTAAAGCACAATTAAGCATTAAACTAGGATTACAAAGTTAAATTATAGATGTCAATGTTTGATAATTTAACTAAGTAAACCTATCAAAAGAATCAAATGTTTACTATCTTGTAACTGTACAAGATGTCAAAAGTGATTCGTATCAACAACAAAAGATGTGCTTTCCAAAAGTCTGCTAGGTCCTCTATCTGGGCATCCTAGCATGCAATCCTGAAGCCTTAGTCTATTCCTGTACGTCACCTGAGAAAGCATGTAAGAAAACAAAGTCAACACAATGGTTGGTGAGTTCATATAGTGTAGTATTTGGAAAATAGCTTTTGCAAACCTTTTTCGGTAACAACCTTAACCTCATTAACATCACATGTAATACCCAGATCGGTATGCTTATATATAGGGCATACGAAAGGGTCGAGCCTACAACCCACCCAGACGCCATCCCACCACATACTAATCCACATATGACATTGTTGTTAATGACAATTAAGCGCTTTACCTATCATCAAATTCTTCCATAGTTTCAAGTAATCCTGTTTAGAAGTTTAAGATATCTACCCAATAGCATTCACAAACCCCCTTTCGGTAACAACCTTAATCTCATTAACATCACATGTAATATCCAGATCGGTATGCTTATATATTGGGCATACGAAAGGGTCGAGCCTACAACCTGCCCAGACGCCATCCCACCACATTCTAATCCACATATGACACTGTTGTTAATGATAATTAAGCGTCTTACCTACCATCAAATCCCATCTTAGCTTTAAGTGTTCTGATTATGAGTTTCAACACGCACCAAGTAGTATTTGAGCATCAAGTTTTGAGAGTTACCATTATGGACAGCTGAACGCCCTAAGGAATTTAGCATCCATTCATAACGGAACTGAATATGACATGCGACATCGGTGTTTGGATAAAGGAATCCCCAAGATGACACAAAGTCAACTAGAAGAGACCAAAATCATCCTAGTCACTCGTCATAACCATGGGTAAATCAAGAAGAACACTGAATGACTAGTAGGGCTTGACCACTGTCAAGACGCGGCGGCCAATCATTCTGTCTTACATGATTTCGACAACCAAGCGCACTGATGACTAGTAGGGCTTGACCAATGTCAAGACGCGATGGCCAAACAGTCTGTCTTACGATGTCCGATAGCTTAAGCACACAAGTTTATAACATTCACATAGTTTTACTGATGACTAGTAGGGGTTGACACATAGGTCAACACGCGGTGGTCAATCAGCCTGTTTTCTGAGCATCCCAAGTATATCAAGCATTCAAGTGTTTTCAAGTATTCCAAGCACATCGAGCAATCAAGTGTTTTCAAGTATTCCAAGCACATCGAGCATTCAAGTGTTTCAAGTATTCCAAGCATATTAGGCGTACCAGTGTTTATAGCATTTCAAGCCCATAA
This sequence comes from Mikania micrantha, assembly GCA_009363875.1. Classification (NCBI taxonomy): domain Eukaryota; kingdom Viridiplantae; phylum Streptophyta; class Magnoliopsida; order Asterales; family Asteraceae; genus Mikania; species Mikania micrantha. Next base: position 101,231,649 of record CM018692.1, on the reverse strand, counting down.
GTCTTTATAGCATTTTGAGCATATGAGTCTTTAGTTTCAGTATTAGTCTTTCTCATGCATTTAAAAGTTTCAAAAGTTTTAATCAAAGAAGTATAAGCGTAAGCAGCATTAGCATTAAGGTTAAGAGTATAAGATATTTAACTTTTAAAAATAAGTGTATAAAGTATTAGTATTTAGAGTATGTGTATATAGTATTAGCTTTTAGAACAAGTGTATCAAGTGTTAGCATTTAACGTAAGTGTTCAAAGCCTTAGCAATCAGTATGAGTGTTCAAAGCATTAGTATTTAGACTTAGCATGTAGCATCTATTATTAGCATGTAGTTTAAGCATAGAGTTTGTAGCATAAGCATCGAGCATATAGTTTAAGCATAGAGTTTATAGAATAAGCATCGAGCATATATTTTAAGCATAGAGTTTATAGCATAAGCATCGAGCATATAGTTTAAGTCTTAGTCTCTAGCTCCCAGAATAAGAGTTACAAGTTTAAACATTAGTATAAGCATCATGAATAAGTGTAAATGCATTTAATAAACAGTCCAATAATTGTTTAAAATGTATAACATGCTTCTAAGTACCGAGGTAAAAAAAATATGTTTGAAAAAGGACAAATGAAATCACCTTGTTGTTGAAGTGGTTGACTACGTATAAACAAGAATACGCGCGCTCGTTGTTGTGGTTGTGGTAGTATTCACGATCCGGTATTGATTTCATGTTGTTTGTGATTTGAAAGTATAATTGGTGATTTATTTGTGTGCGTGTATGGGTTAGCCCTAAGTCGGCTAACACTCGTGAGTCTCGGTCTTGGTTTTCATTCGGCCCTTGTTGTATTTGTCATAGTTGGTTATTACTATGTATCTTTATGTAGTGTGTTTAGCCTCAATTCACTCTTGGAACTTTTATAAACCTTGTCATTAAGTGTTAATCATTTGTTTTGATAGGAGGCCTAATAAATAATCCCAAGGATAGTCTTAAGTTTATGATTTAACCTCACTTATTGTTATTGTTGTTTCTAAAGCCATTATTACATAGAATTAATTTACTAAGTAATAACCCTTGAGACACTTCATGTTTCGAGTTTGTAAAATGTATTAACCCCCAATCCATCACCTTTATAGTAATTACTTAATTCCCATGTGGTTATTAGTGAAATGCTTTATTTACATCTTTAGCTACTTGAGCCGAATTCTTCACATGGACCAACCCAATAATCACTGGGCCGAACAATAGGTCATTGGGCCGCATGAAATGTCGTGGGCCGATTAACATTGATCCAATCAACCGAGATGTTGGGCCGAGTATATATTGTTGGGCTGAAATAGTTTTCCAACCCTCTTGGGCCAAATAATCAAAGTGGATCCAACTAGTGGCCATGGACCAAGCGAGTTGGGCCGAATGGGGTATCTACGCCCGGTCAATTGAAAACATAGTACTAGGTTCGCTGCTTATAATCCCTACACCCATAGGTTCCCGGTTTATAGGTTCGGCCAAGGTGTTACATATAGGTTCGCTGGAAAGATGGTGTTTAGCCGAAGTAAGGTTCGCATCCCATGGTTCGTTCACATTCCACAGGTTTGGTGCTCCCTAATGGTTCGGCTAAGTTCAAGGTTCCGGCTCCATTCCAGCGAACCTCATAAGGGTTCGGCCTAAGGTTCGGCCATGGATCCAAAGGCTCGGCCAGTATGATGCGTGTAATAGGTTCGTTCATACTAGCTTCGTGAATCATAGAAGGTTCGGCTGCTGGTCTAAGGTTCGATGGGGAAAGGTTCGTGGCGTGCATGGGAGAAGGTTCGTGCACACTCGTGGGTTTGGTGGTGATGCAGGTTCGCCAGGTGAGTGGGTTCGGCTGATAGACAGCCTCGTGGCAACCCAGGTTCGCGGGGATGTTCACAGGTTCGCTGCATCATGTGACACCCACGAACCTTGCACCTCAACCATGCTGCTTCATCAGCTTCGAACCCCAAGCTGTTCCAGATCGTTCCCCACGACCATCTCCTACTCACCTGAGCTCAGTTGAGGGTTTAGGCTTAGTGTGTTAAGGTCCTAGGCCGGTTGAGAGTGTTGGGTCGAACATGGGTATGAAAACCCTAATTTTCGTGGCATAAAAGCTTCCATACCTCGATTTTTGCTGGTTAAACCTTCAGATCAGCTGTACTTCTATGTAGGAGAGGTCGAGAGCTTCGTTTGGACACCAAGAACGTCCGATTTCACCAAGAAACGACCAAGATATGATGATTCGAAGATGAAATTTTAGTGAGAAGGAGGAGGTTCGGGAATAGGGTTTTAGAGAGAGTGAGATGATAAAAATTGAAGTGAAAGGCTTCATTTAGCCTTTAAATACCCGAGTGTATTCGGGTTTGTTTCGGTTGCTCATTTTTCGTCTCCGTTGCGTTTCCGGATCGTTACGCGTGTGTTTGTATTTTAAATCAAAAGAGTTTGTTTGAATTATTTTAAAGGTGATTATTCCTAGTAAATGTTTTAAATCAAAGTTTCTTGAATTATTTTATCGAAATTAATCGTTTTAAGCGTCTCGTTAACTCACGTTATCACTTCGCGTGTTTTATGGTTTTTAAATTAAATAACTTTATTTTTTTAAAAATTTCTAAAAGATTGTGATTCCTAATAAATATTTACTGTTTAACTTTCTTACATTATTCTCGTTCGTTTCGTCGTTTGTTTTTGTTTCGTCAGAACGTGTCACCTTCGCACGTATTCGTTCGAATCGTCACCCGAACGGACACGGCGTTGGTTTCGCTTTCTGATTCTTGTTTTCTACTTTTCAGTCATCATTTCAGAACGTTAAACTTTCAGATTTATTCGTACAGATCGTCACCTATACGAATAATTCGTCGATTTAGCATTCTGTAACGAAAGCTGTTATGGTTTTGTTTTGTTTAACCTCGTGTACGTTTATACATACTAGCATCAAATCAAGCATCTGCGTGTTGATTCAGTGTTGTCTAATGTGTTTCTGACTGTTAAACCATGAGGTTTAAATCAGATTTCAGAACAATAGCATAATAGTCTAGTGTGAAGCATCACAATGTTAATAGCATATAAATAGTTTCACGTAGTGTATACCTGAGTTACTGTGTAGGTTACTGTAGAGTTGACTGTTCCAGTGGCGTTTCCGGCATTGATGTTACAGTGAACTCACCTGACGTATTGGGTCGTCAATACACTCACCCGATATGTTCTCTCGGTTTGAGTCCTGTGTTAAATATTAGGTATCTATGTGTTCGGTGATTATGTGCTATGTTTCTTGATGTCATTTTGGAAAATGAGATTTCATTGGTTTTAGTTTGATTAGATTTAAGATCGGGTCTAAGGCTCGGTTCTATCGGTACAAATAGTGTAAGATAGAACTTTCAACACTTAGCCATTTTGGTTTGTTCTTGGTGCGAATGAGTGGTTCGTGCGAATGGCCCTCATTCACACGAACGGAGTGTCACACCCCGAGCCGGCGGGAACGGATCGACTTTCCCGTCGGGCGGAAAGTTCCCGGGGCGCGATATCGTTGTGATAATTGAAATGATTAGATTGTTTTTCAAAGCACATGATAAATAAATGAGAAATGCTAACATGACATGAAATAGAATTACAAAGTTAAATTACATTGTTTCCTCATAATTTAACTAAGTAAATCTAATCAAAAGAATCAATGAGTTCATATCTTGTATCTGTACAAGATATACAAAAGATGATTCATAGTTTTGTCACCCAAGAGTATGCAACACAAAAGTAGCTAGGCCTTCTAAAAGTCCACTAGCTATGTCCCTGTAATCCTGGTGACTAAACATGTTCGTCACCTGAGAAAAACATGCATTTAAACAAAGTCAACACTAGGTTGGTGAGTTCATAAGTTTGACAATTGAAAACCCTTGATTTATTGTCATTCATGTTCACAATGTTACACACAAGTCTTGTTTAGGAATGTTTGATTTGTCACTCATCATGTCCTCTCCATAGTTATACTTACAAATAGTATTTCATCCTATCAGTTATGCTTATATATAGGGCATATGTAGGGGAACAAGCCCCAGCCAACATCCCACCACATAACTGATAGAACTCCACACCACTTGTAATTCAACTATGGACACCCATTTCATTTCACCCATAAATCCCCCAGATATGATTATCCCACAATTTGTATAAGAGACTTAATTGTCCCTGTTAGCTATTCCTTACGGATTAGCCCGGCGTGTATGATACCCCAATATTGAATGAGAGACTTAATTGTCTCTGTTAGCTATTCCTTACGGATTAGCCCGGCATGTAAGATATCCTCCTCGATATCAAGAACAAAACTTTATAGTTTATGTAGCTAATCATTTCTGATTAGCCCGGCGTGTAAGACATCCCACTAAGATATCTAGAGCGAGACTAAAGAGTCTCTGTGACTGTCAGTACTGCCCAGTCCAGTCTGTAAGATATCCTCCCCACGATATCTATTTGAATGAAAAATCTGATCCTTTAGGTATGTAGTTTCTAACTGGTTAGGTGTGTAAGGTATCCTCCCCATGATACCTAGATTGAGACATAGTAGTCCCAGTGGTTGTCATTTCTGACCAACCCGGTGTGTAAGATATCATCCTCGATATCTATTTGAATAAATAGGCTTCCAAAACCCTTGGTGTATTAATCATTAAAATGTTATCGTATGCCATGCTCGGTTTGTTCCTAATGAATCAGGTCAACTTCATTTATAATAAAATGAAGTTATAACTCTTTTGGCATGATGTTTATTATGAATAATGTAAGCGTTATGATTGTTTAAATAAGTTAACCAAGTATCCCAGGCTTACTACTATAGGATCCCCAAAACCCTATTCCAAAGGTGTAATTTATTTCAACCTGCTGATTAGTAGTTAATGTTTAATGTGCTCAGTGATAATCACAATAGTGATCCCTATGTTATGAGTTCTCATGTTTCAACCATGTGTGCTAAGATCTTGTCCTAGTACTAGTGGTTGCATGTGTAGGGAATGACATCCCAAAAGTATGTTATCATGATATCCTCCTCGATATCACAAGTAATGGTCTCAACTGTTATCTCTACGTTGTGTGGTCTTATTGACTTTAACATAGTGTTGTAAGAACTTGTCTTATTATACGATGTTAATAATGTGTGAATGATTTTGTTATCATGAAGTTATGTTATCACGAATATCATTCTTGTTGTTTGTAATTGTTATCAGCATGTTACCACTTGATTATCTCGTTGTTCATTCATGTAGGAATAATAAGACGTTATAGGATATAATCTTACAACTAGTATTATAAGTCATAAGGCTATATTAGCATGTATCCTCCTAACTATCTCAGATATGATGATGATCAGACAAGCAAGCATGCAATGATAAACGATAATAGGGATAAACAGTATTATCTAAATCATTGTAAAATCAGCATGTTATATCAGAACTTTTAAATAAATAAAAGCTTTAAGCATGTTTCTCAGCCCCGAGCTTTGAAATCAGTTAAGATTAGAAAAGGGGCATATGAACTCACCTTGATGTTGCAGTGGTTGACTTAGCTTAAACAAGAAATGCACGCGCTCTTTATTTGTACTTGTTGTATTCACGATCCTGTATTGATTTCATGTCGGTTGTAACTCATAAGTATTGATTGTAATTGATTTGTGTGCGTGTATGTGTTAGCCCTTCAGTTGGCTAACACTAGAGAGTCTTGGTCTTCATTCGGTCCCGTGTATTTGTTTTGAGTTTTAAGTTTACTTAACCCAATCAATTTAATGTTAGAACACTTTGTTATACCATGTTAGTTAAGTGTATTGACTATAAGCTTGCAAAACCAACCTGTGTATAGACTTAGGTTTATAGTTTAGAGTCTTCCACTTGATTTTGTTATTCCTGAAATACTTGTTATGTTATGCCACCATTTATATAAAACCATAGGTTCTAGATTTAATGAGATAACTCCCAATCCACCACCTTTGTAATAATTTATTAAAATTCACAAGCATGTTACCCATTAAAATTTCCTTCGAGTGTTTGTTCTCATTCTAGGTCTTGTGGACCAAGTGTTAATGGTATGGGCCAATTTTAGTGATCTTGGCCCAATGGTTTGTCCTCGAACCGAAACAAAATTACATGGGCCGAATCATCAATTGGGTCGTATAAATCGTGTGGGTCGAACTAATAGTCATGGCCCAAGTGTTATACGTATTGGACCGAACTAGAGTCATGTGAGCCTTATTAGTGTTGTGGGCCGACCCAACTGCTATTGGGCCGCAAGATTGGGCCGAATCAGTGCCATGGGTTATGTTTCTGGGCCCAATGTAATAGGTTGGGCCGATTTGGTGTTTTTTGGATTGTAATTAGTCTCGGCAAAGAACCAAGGTGGGTTCGGCTCCCATTACAGCGAACCTTGGTCCTTTTGACCAAAGGTTCGGCTCTAAAGGGTTCGTGACCATCCGGTGCAGGTTCGTCCCCCATATTAGGTTCGCGACAGATGAGGGTTCGGCATGTAGGTTTGCATGGGTTGGAAAGGTTCGGCTATGTCTTAAGTTCGGCCAGAGGTTCGCACATGCATGGTAGGTTCGTGCATGATGGTTCGTCCGTAACAACGTGGGTTTTCCGAAGGTTGAAGGTTCGGTGGTTGTGCTGGAAGGTTCGTCTGATCTAAGCTTGCCCACGGAGGTTCGGTTGATGGCCAACAGGTTCGGCTGGTCGATTTGGCCGTCTTTCACGAACCCGTTCATCCTCATCTTTAACCTTTGGCTGTTGCAGGGTGTCTCCTGTGGGTGTGTTATACGAAACTAATGACTCGAACATGTAGGTTTGACTTGTAAAGGCCCTAAGCCGGTTAAGAGTGTAAATCGAACACAAAGAGTATAAAAACCCTATTTTCGTGATTTTCTAGCCTCATTACCTCGAATTCGGCTGGGTAAAACTCCAGATCCGTTGTACTTCATTGTAGAGGGAGTCGAGAGCTTCGTTTGGACACCAAGAACACCCGATTTCGTCAAGAAACGAACAAGTTATGATCGTTTGAAGGGTGATTATCCTAGAGAGAGAGATTCGGGAGAGAGTGTTTAGAGAGAGATGATAAAAATGAGGTTGAAAGACTCATTTGGGCTTTAAATACCCCGAGGGTATTCAGGTTCATTTCGGTTGCTCGGTTTTCGTCTTCGTTGCGTTTCGAGAACGTAACGCGTATTTTACGTGTTTTAAAAATAAAAGAGTTGTTTTAATTATTTTTGATGAGTTTCAAAATTGTAAAATATAAAATATTTTATTTTTTTAAATTTATTATCGTTCGTATCGTTTTCGTTTTCGTTTTCGTTTCGTTAGAAAACGTCACTTACGCGCGTTTTGGTTTAAAAATAAAAGAGCGCTAACTGTACGAACACGATCGTACGTTTCACTTTCTGATTTGGTTTTCTACTTCTCAATTATCGTTCAGAACGCTAAACCCATAGATATGTTTGTGTGAATCGTCACCCACGCAAACACACTGTTGGTTTATTATTCGTCTACGATACTGAATTATTGTTTTTCATTAAACATTCTCACAGATGGACTCAACTAACTTCCTGTTTTCACATTGATAACCTTGGATTCACATTGTATTAAACTGAGTTGTCGGTCATCTGATTCCTGTCATTAGTGGATGTCAGATCGCAACCGATAGTTTCTTGTCAATTGTTTGCACACTGTTGTTCCTCTTGAGTTGTTGTATTTACTGTATTTAAGTTTTCACTTAAACACGTACAACTGTTGTTTTGTTTTCTAAGTTCTGTTGTCCCACACTGTTTGCATCTTGTATTCACACACAGTGAATAATGAAAATACACACACCGTACGGACTTTCCGGACAATGAGGTACTGGATGTCACACGGAGTGATGCGAATGCATGCTCTCCTTCATGTTATCCGTTCGTGCAAATGGGTCTTCATTCGTATGGTTGTTCCACACGAATGAACCCATGTCGTTCGTATGATAGCTCGTTCGTTCGACAGCTCGTTCGCGTGACTCCTTTTCACGAACGAGCCCTTAGTACGGCTCATTCTCCTGCAAGTTCACCAAGAACGCCATTTTTGAAATCGGTGGTTGTTTTTGGTGTTTTTATGGTCGAAATTGATGGTAAAACGTTTTGTAATGTTTTGGTGCTAAGGAGCGGTGCTAATACTTACTGTGGAGCTCATATTTGACCGAAATGAGATGAAAAGGGTTGAAATCTTGAAATGAAGAACGGTGGAATGGTCCGATATCGCGTGGAAATGACTGCCGAAAAGTCGAGTGGCCGAGTGTGGGGTTCGGTTGAGAGAGTTGGGTGAAAAATGGGTTTGAAAAACGTAAGTGTTGCTTTTATAGTTGTGCTGCCGCTCGAATCAGCCGTTTGTACGAATGGCTCCCATTCGTGCGAACGAACTGATATTATAAAGCTTCACGAATTAGACCGGCTCGTACGAATGAGAGCCCATTAGTACGAACGGTCGTGTGTTTTAAAATTTTGATTGTTTATTAAATTGTTTTGGTGAGATTTTATTTAAAATTGTTATTATTTTACGTCAACGTTAAAGACTCACGTTGACATTTGTGTGAATCGTCACCCATACAAACGCCGCGTTGTTTCTAACAGCTGACATTGTTTGATACTGTAAGAATTTCATTTAGGGTATACCAATCTAACAACATATCTACATGGATCGTCACCCATGCCGACATCTCGTTGGATCGATACTCCAAATGTTATCCATTGAGGTTTTGTTCATTGTTTTCCCTCACAGGTTGTTTTCTTTTCTTCTGATTCATGTTCATGTGGTTAAGTTTGTTTTAGGAAATCCCGTGTATTTTTATTGTCGTTTATTATCGTTGTCTTCTCTCCTGTAATCCTATGTCTTACACTGTGATTGTGTACACCCTTGGATTTCCGACTCATGGTTGCTCTGATGCCGGTTGTCACAATTCAGTTCTAAACCATTCACTTTCAAAATCATGTCTTTATTTCGACCATTCCTTGTAAAGTTATATTGGAATGGGGAAACTTCTTATGTAAATGGTGTTGTTAATTATGATGAATCAATTCTATCCACATCGTTTATTATGAGGTATAGAATGACATACGAGCAGTTTGTTGATGAAATTTGTAAGCATGTTCAAATTCAAAAAGAATCATCTGTTCTGAATTTGTTATTGTATTACTCATTTCAAGGCATTTCTGAAAGTTCTTATCTAGTTTCTGAGGAAAGTATGAATATGTTGTACTTTATAGCAGAAAATGAGCTTAACTTCATGGCTCATATCAAGGTGAATTGGCAAACAACTTTTCACTTCAGCAAACAAGTTGCATGGATTTGCTGAGAGGTTTCTCTGGCTCGTTTGAAGTTGGGGCTGGTCATACGGCTGTTGTGCAGTACAATGATCATTGTGAGAGTGATGGGTTTGAAAACATCGAAGGTCATATGACCATTGAAAGTGAGGAAAGTGAATTCCCCCCATCCAACGATGAATCAGAAAATGACAAGGCGGTCCCTGAATCATCTGATCGATACAACTTTGGAGTTCACCAAGTAGGGGTGTTCAAAATAACCGAAAACCGTTTAAAACCGTTATCCGAACCGTATCCGTAGTCGAAATAAACCGAATCGAATTGAAAATTCGGTTTTCGGGTCGGTTCTAAACCGTATCCGTATTACGATTTCGGTTTGCGGTTCGGTTTACGGTTCCAGTATTTTTTTGAATTCGGTTATTCGGTTTAAACCGAATTAGTAATTTAATTATTTTTTTTTACTGTGAGGATGCCCTACTTGTATCCTTGCTAAGGAGATATTGGAATTATGTTGTTCTCATTCAAAATCACAAGCGCCGTCGGCCGTTCCATACTTCCAACTTCCAATCTTCCATTTCTTCTGGCGACCACGAAACTTCGAATCTTTCAATAACAAGCGCCACCGGCCCTAATCAACTCACGTTTTCACCACTGCAGTTCGTTCCGTTCCATACTTCCATTTCTTTCGGCGACCACGAGATTTCTACCGCCGACTGTTCCTGCCGCCAAGCTCTGCCACCGATCTAAAGACCTCAGGACTCAGGTACGCTTGTAACTTGTTTATATAGCCATGGCTGAGTTTTCTAGAGCGATATTGTAGTTGTCATGGATCTCTTTGGGTTTTCAGCACTAATTGATTGAAAGTTCTCTTTGATCTGTAAGATTCTAGAGGTTGAGTTTGAACCATTGCTTATGACAATATGAAATTTGTTACGTTTTCTGGTTCTGTTGATAACATATTGAAAACATTCTAAAAATTTCAAAATTTTATAATGTATCGTTCATTTGGAGTGGTATTTTTCTGAATTTGGAAAGCAAACAGGTCAGGATCAAGAAAAAGCAAACAAAATACAAGAAAAACCGTTTAACAGAATACGGTTGAAAGCGGTTTGATTCGGGTTGTTCGGTTATTAACCGAATTGAATTCGATTTAATACGGTTCGGGGTGGCTAATCCAAGATACGTTTCGGTTCGGTTTTCGGTTGGGGTAAAAAAAATTGAAAAACCGTTTAACCCGAACCGAATAAACCGTTTAAACCGTAAACCGAACCGTTGAACACCCCTATCACCAAGGGTTTTCTCAAGCAACAGTTGATCTCAATGATGAGGTTGAGGAGTTAAACGACTATGGTCTTCCTGATTTCGATGAGGAGGAAGACATGGAGATATGGAACGAAGATTCCAACGAGCTGCGTCTTGGAATGTATTTCAATTCCAAAAACTATGTAATTTATGCAGTTAGAAGGTGGAACATTTCTTGTAATAGAGAGATTTACGTGGCCCATAGCAAACTATCATTATGGCGTGTAACTGCTTCTAAAAGAAGAAACCATCACTTATGGATAATTACCACATGGACTAGTAGTCTTACATGCTATTCAACGGTCATTCGAAACAACAACCGCTCTCTCAAATCAAAAGATGTTTCTTCTCATATATTCCCGCAAATCCGTGAAGATATATCATTTCCAATAAAGCAGATTCGCGCGCATATTAAATAGTAGTTGCATGTTGATATTACGTATTCTAAAGTGTGGACTGCTAGACGATTAGCTATAGAGAAGATTCGCGGTAGTTGATAGAGCAACTTTGAAGAGCTGCCACGATATGTTGAAGCATGGAAGTCCTCAAATGATGGTACCACAGCAACGTGGTTCCATCATCCACATAGTACGCTTGAATGTGCTGTGTTTAAATTTTTCTTCTAGGCATTAGGTCCATGCATAAAAGCCTTTCATCTCTGCCAGCCGATAATATCTGTAGATGGTACTCATCTTAAGGGACCATATAAAGGTAAGCTTTTGATTGATGTTTCAAAGAATGCTAACAATTACATATTGCCTGTGGCGTATGCAATAGTTGATGAAGAAGCCAATGAAAGTTGTAGTTGGTTCTTCCAACAATTTCATCAACATGTTAGAAATAACAACATGGGCAAGTTGTGTGTGATCTCCGATCGACATAAAGGAATTATCAACATAATGGAGAATGATGAAGATTGGATGGATCCGAAAGCCTATCATCGGTATTGTCTTCGTCATATTAGAAGCAACTTCATGAAAAATTTCAAGAGTGTTGGCTTGAAAAAATTATGTTGGGCAATTGGGAGCACTACACAACGCTGAAAGTACCGGTTGGCGAAAAGAGAAATGAGAGGGTTAAACGAAGAGGCATGGCAGTACTTAAAAAATATTGAAAAATCAAAGTGGACAGTTGTTTTTGATGAAAGAAGACGTCGGTGGGGTAATCTGACTACCAATATATCTGAAAGCTTGAATAGTGTATTACATGGAGCTAGGTTGCTACCTATTAAAGCACACGGAGATTGCAATGAGTTGCAATACAGCTTTACCTCCCCATATGTGGACATTGTTTAATCATCACGACAGTCGTTCCCGTGAACACCAAGTATTTCTCTTCGATCAAACTGATGCAAGGTATAGGGTTATTTCATGTCTCCAAACGAATGAAGATGGCGGCAATGACTATACGGTTGAATATCGTAAGAAAACATGCACATGTGGAAAATGGCAAATTTATAGATTTCATGTTCGCATGCCATCGCAATTTTTCATTGGAGGGGTGATCAATCTCATGACATTGTGAACTACATATTCCATACAGCTACTTATTAGGCACATTATGATGGTCATTTTTACCCACTTAGTCACAGTGATCATTGGAAAGAAGCTGATTGGAGAATACGTGGGGATACATCAAGGATAACTGTCTTATGAGGAAGAAGGAGAGCAAGAAAAATACACAATGAGATGGATGTCCACTATCCTGAAGAACATAGGCCTCGTTTGTGTGGTTTATGCAGACAACCCGGACATACGATCAATAGATGTCCTAACCGTCAACAATGATTATGGGTTTTAATATGTGTATTATTTATGTTTAAATTAGTGTGTTTTAATTTCAAATATGTGTATTTATTTGATTTTGTTTCTTATTAAACATTAAAAAAATGAAAAAGTATATCAATAATAAAACCCTTCATATTTCATGCTATATATAGAGGTTTCTTCTTCATAAAAAATGTCCAACAAACAAAGCCTTCTCTTTCTATCAACATAGCTTTTTTACACAATGTCAAACCCACATGAAAAAGAATCAGTTGAGTAATATCATTCCCAACCAACGAAAAATTCCTTAAACTGGGTTCCTAATAAATGGAGGCGATTGAGTTTGAAACACGCATCATCGTCATTTGGTGTCCCTAAAACATCTAGGGATGATGCTTCAAACATCCCTATGGATGATGTTTCAAACATCCCTAAGGATGGTGATTCAAAGGTTCCTATGTATGATACTTCAAAAGTCCATATGGAAGATGCACCGGTAAACAACGAGTCTCGTAGTTTGTCAAAGGATGCAATTGAGTTTTATAATAATGGGGATGCCCCATTTTGCTATTCGCGTATCTTAGGGCTAAACAAGCTTCATACTGACTTATGGGGAGTTCTACTGGGATATTTGAATGACGGTCGACTTTCTTCGATAGTAACAAATAAATCTATTTATTCCCATTATTTAATAATTGAAATGTTTTTGTAAACATTTTTAATGTATCTCACAGCATATTGAAGGTTGGGTTCGAATGATGATGTTTATAAGAGGTGCTAATAAAAGGAAAAATCCATCTACCGAATTTGACTGGACAATTCTACCACCACAATCTCGTTCAGAAATGTATGATTATAAAACGAAGTTTGGTTCGGAATATGCCAACGGAATAAATGACTTGTATCCTCCATTTTGGGAGGTTCAATACATTTATATTCCAATTTATGTTCAGGCTATTGAGGACTGGCTACTTGTACAAATCAATTTATGTACAATGGAGTTGACTCAATACTGGTGTAACCACAAATACTCAAAACATTATGGACGTTTGATTCATTATGGAGTATTGCAAAAGTTTGACATGTTTTTTGATAAGTTGCTAGATGCAGTTGGTTATTGGAGACGTGTTATTCATGGACCCTACAAACCTCAAGAGAAAGGATACCTAAAGACGCAACACATTAATGACGACTATCTGCCAAAGAATGGAGGTGGTCTAGGTAAGGACTCGGGTGTTTTTTTATGTATGATAATGCACAAGCTGGTGCATAAGAAGACCTTGACGGTGGAAAGAGGTATTGAAGAACACTGTATGAAATTCCGTCACATAATGGCAGCTAAATTTTATAAGACGCGTTTCTTCCCTGACGAATAAATTGTATCAATTGGGATTGTTTTAATTTATTATTATAAGACGTGTTTTTTGATTGTAATATTTTATTAAAGCTTGTATAATAATGTCATTTATTATTGTTTTTATTAAAGTATTTTAAAATTATTGTCACATGTGTCTCACATGTGTTGTCACATCAAGGCTCAAGACTCATTGCTTATTTAAGCAACCCTCACATTCCTTATTGTGTTGTGTGAGCTTAAGGTGTAAGAATGACAATGTGTTATTGTAGTCGTTTGGCTACTGTCCGAACCTCTTGGACAGATCAAAACCCAGGGCGTCGTTTCTACTCTTGTCCTAATGAGGTAAGAAGTTAGACTATCTTCTTTCTCAAATATTTCTTTCTTAACCACATATTTCGTATGCAGGCCTCTAGGTGCCAGGGATTTTTAGGTTGGCTTGACGCACCAATGTGTCCACGAGCTATTCTCATTATACCACGCCTTTTAAGATCAAAGAATAAGCTGGAAGATGAAGTGAAACAACTAAAGCTACCATTGAAAAGAAGAACTTTATCATCTTCTTTTTTGATTGTACTTGTAACGTTAATGTTTCTTTTTTAATGGAACTAGAAGTAGGTTTGGTATTCACGGTAATTTATTTGTTGTAATCGTAGACGTACTTTTGTTATAAAAATAATCATTTCACGATCTCGGAACCATTAAACAGATCCACATAAAAGGTAAATTAAAAATAACATGGTTAATAAAAAAGCCACTCAATATATTATTACATATAGATCACAACTATTCATTTCCAGTGATATTCGTCATTTGACCAATCAGAGTCCTGCTCATCTTCGTATGTGTTGTGAAACTCAGCATTAAAAGGGTCATCTTCATGTTTTCCATAATCCCAAGCATGTTCCAAAACCTCTGAATCACACAAATCATACAAGTGTTCGTCTTCAGGTTCACTTACTGGAGGGTATCATGTTGAATCATTAGAGGCTGTACCGGTTCAAGAGGGTTTTTTGGTTGGACAAATGGTGGATGCACCTGTTCAGGAAGGTTTTATGGTTGGACAACCGGGGGATACACTGGTTCAATAGGGTTTTCATCAGTTGTCGATACTGGAGGACTTTTGGGTACTGAAAATGGTTTCCTTACATTAGTCATTTTCAAATTGTAAAGTTATTATGAGAATCAAAATATGAGAATGCTACCCACTTTAATAGCCACCCTTTGAACAAAATAAAAAACGAATAAATTTTATTAATTACCACACTACTACCTACCTACCTACCCACTTTAATAGCCTTTGAATAAAGCTGTGTCACATAGTACACCCACATGTCTTCTGAAACCACACACTGCAAACCCACGAGTTTATTAATCACCACACTACTACCTACCAACTTTAAGTTATTGTATTATTAACAATGATATTGTTTTTAAAATAAAATAAAAAATGAATAAATTTTATTAAATACCACACTACTACCTACCTACCCACTTTAACAACCTTTGAATAAAGATGTGCCACATAGTACACTCACATGTCTTTTGAAACCACACACTGCAAACCCACGAGTTTATTAATCACCACACTATTACCTACCAAGTTTAAGTTATTGTATTATTAATAATGATATTTTTTTTAAAATAAAATAAAAAATGAATAAATTTTATTAATTACCACACTACTACCTACCTACTCACTTTAAAAACCGTTGAATAAAGTTGTGTCACATGGTACACCCACATGTCTTCTAAAACCACACACTGCAAACCCACGAGTTTATTAATCACCACACTACTACCTACCAACTTTAAGTTATTGTATTATTAATAATGATATGTTTTTTAAAATAAAATAAAAAATGAATAAATTTTATTAATTACTACACTACTACCTACCTACCCATTTTATCAGCCTTTGAATAAAGCTGTGTCACATAGTACACCCACATGTCTTCTGAAACCACACACTGCAAACCCACGAGTTTATTAATCACCACACTACTACCTACCAACTTTAACACCATTTAGTTTCAAAGTTTACCCCTCTACTCACCAACTTAAAGACATGTGAATAAATCCATATAAATATGTAAACACTCACTTCAAATCCATTGCAAACCCATTACATTTAATCCATAATTTAAAACCCATGGATAGCCCACAAAATTACGATGATGAAGAGGTATGTGATACCCCCCAGAAAGCCAAAATTATGTCCAAGAAACACCCCCAGAAAATCTCCCAACAAACACACGCTGGTATCGTCCAGTTGAAGAGACTAATAATTGGTCAACTAATGTGATGCATCGTCCTGTATTTGCTTTTTTGTGGGAAAAATGAGGTTAGGTCAAGAGTTTTGGGGATCCTTATTAGGATATCAAAATTATGGTTATTTATCAAAACTTGTAAGAAATTATACTTATCATTTTTCTTATTCTTATTATTATACAAATACTATGTACTAACTTATATGCGTTACTTTAAAGCATGTAAAAGGTTGGGTTACCGTATTGATGCGTTTCCGATGGAAGGAAATAACAAAGAATCGTCGTCCAGAACAATTGTTTCCTTGGACTATCATGCCACCACAATTCTATGACATTCTATGTGAAACACCAAACCATGGAGCTTTGCCATTTTGTATTGGAATGAAAGAAGAATACCCTGCATTATGGGATGTTGATACGGTAACAATCTTGTATGGTTAAATAATGTAAATATTATGTTTTAAAATATTTACCATTTTGTTTAACATAAATATTTTTAGGTTTATATTCCCATTGTAATTGAAGACAGACATTGGTTACTTATATGGGTTGATATGCGAACACTTGAAATGTATGTGTACTTTACTGAGAATTGTGACGCTGCCGTTTGTCAAACAACTTGTATTCATCGGTTTCTTTACCCAATAATAACATGATTTGAGACGTTGTTCAAATCTTTTTTAGACGATATTTTATTCTGGCAAAATTTTCGTAGAGATGTCATCCCAAAACTTAAAATATTAGGAACAGAAGCCTGGCCTCAATACAATGGTCCGGTTGGAAGCAACTCTGGAGTTTTTGTCTGTATGTTAATGAGAAACCTCGTTCTAGAACTCCCTCGTTTATGGCAGATGAATTTTATGCAGCACGTACTTAACTTTCACCATTAAGGAATGTATTGTAATATTGTATTGTAATGTCATTTTCGGTTGTAATGTCAATTTCAGTGGTATATTTTATGCAGCACGTGCTTAACTCTTTATTTTAACACTGATGTGTTTTTTAAATATATAACAAAGCATTGAAATTAAAACAAACATGTTAAATAAAAAAATATACAAAAACAAACATAATTATGTCCCACATCCGGGTCGTCTTCTATGGCGAAGAGGATTCCTACGTCTAGACGCAATTTGATTCTGATCAACATCTTCTGTATTTAGGGTGTTAGCCAACAATGTGTCATCATCCCATTCTCCAACACTCATCTGCATATTTAAGTCCAATGAAGGAAGTGGTGATATACCACTAAACTTGTGTAATTCATTTGGACTAAATTGAGGAGCATAATAATTAAAGTCTTCAGATTGAGATTGGTTGAACAATGGCAACATTGAACGATGTGGGGTGTACACATCTTGTTCATTATTGTGTTCAAACATTATGTTAGATTGTATCCCCGCAAAAAAAGATGGGGAAGGAGCACTTGAAAATTCTGAAGCTTGTACTTCATAATTTTCATGTTGAACATGTGATGTACCGGCTTGAAAATTGTCATGTTCAACATGTGATGTTCCAGCTTCATGTTGAACACCAGATGTACCAGCCCCACTTATGACATGACCACGCCTTCTTTCTCTCATTCGTAGACTACGTGGTACTGTGTCGTCATCACCTAAATTAACAGGTTCAGTTTGAAGATGTGTTGGGTAACGCAGACTACTTCCTTCGTTAACCATTCCCATAACTTGATTCGCAGTATTTTGCAACAATTCAAAGTTATGGAAATTCGATGTTGAGTCCGTTTGCATAAACCCACCTGTTTGTTGATAGTCTAACTTATCCCATCCATCTATACAAAATAAAACAAAACATGTCAAAAAAACAGTAATATAATGATAATGATGAAAATATTATAACATAGATGATTACAAACAAAAAATTGCGCTCTAGACCCGTGATCTTGGAACCCGGGCTGCATGACCTCTTGTGGCTTAGGATTCGTGATATACAATACCGTACGTGACCATAACCATTGCATATAATTTGGTTCTACCATAGGTGTTGCACAACGAACCCCTTGTATAACATTCTGCCACCGTTGGTTCCACACAGTCACGTATTCCGAGTGAGTATTCATCCAATTCCTTTCTGGCTTGCCAGACCGAGTTAATGTGTGCAACTTCATGTGGTCATTAATGGATAAAGGGAAAGGGCTGGGAATGTGCTGAACCATTCCAAATTGTCTCATAAC
Source organism: Mikania micrantha (assembly GCA_009363875.1). Taxonomy (NCBI): domain Eukaryota; kingdom Viridiplantae; phylum Streptophyta; class Magnoliopsida; order Asterales; family Asteraceae; genus Mikania; species Mikania micrantha. The sequence goes on along the minus strand of CM018692.1, from coordinate 101,213,467 downwards.
CCTTTGTGGCGTATAAAATTCAACCACATCCCAATATATCACATAGCACTCGCTCTGCCAGCTATGAATACCACTACTACAAATTTCTGGTAGGAGTGAAATTAACTCCTCATAAGGTCTCCACTTGAATTGTTTAAAAAAATATGATTAAACTTCAACAGAAAATAATAAACACCAAAAAAACAATTGAAACAAATTACCTCCCCTTCCTGTAAACAATGTAGTTGTGATCTACATGCTCTAAGCGAATGTGAAATGACATCTTTATATGTCAATTTTTCGCGCCACCTATAAACATTTAAAAAAAGTCATTATAGATTACTTGATTATGTTTAAAAAAAATAACAAGGTTTTAAACCGTACATGAAACCATATGGTCTTCTATTATCAAATGGATGTAGAATCCTTGGTGCAATAGTAGTAATTCTACACCATGCCCACAACTGCAATATATACATTGGTCCACCAATGTTGTTGGCATTGCTCGATGTTGCTTTACATAGATTCCTGTACAACATCGCTAAAACAACAGTCCCCCAACTCAGCTGACCACACGCGGTTAGATTTTCTAAATTATTTAGTATACTAAGAGAAACTAGATTATTTGAAGAATCAGAAAATAAAGTGCCACCGCACAAATAAAGTATTATACAACGTGCACGTTGCATGCACTGTAAATCCGATGCATTTTCATTAAAAAAATTATTTAAATGATTAAAAATAGCTGTTAATTTTAAGCAATTTCCTCTAAAATCATTTTCGCTAGTTGTCAAACCTAACAAGGTGTGGCATCTAACGATGCGATCCACAATAGATGACGGCTGTTCACAACCCGAAACAACTCCACCTTCAATTGGTAAACACCACAAAACATTAACATCTTCTAGGGTTACCGTCGCTTCACCGACGGGCAGATGAAACGTTGTGTTTCAGGACGCCATCTTTCAATAAGTGCCTCAAGCATGCCATGATCAAGGATCCGATAGCCACAATCAAGTAACCCACCAAAACCAGCAATGTTAACGTAGCGTTTAACATTTTCGGTGATTGGTTGTTGTTCAGCAACGAAAAAAACTTTTGATCAGCATGCCTGATGACCAAATTTTTTAGCTCCTTATTATTAAATATATCTCGCGCCCGGTGTGAATCTTTAAGAAACAAGACATCATCAACGATTGGACCGGGATGTAAATCGTAACTCATTTTTAATTGAAGGTAATTTAGATGAAACTTGGAGAAATAGATTGAAACTCACAAACTTGAAGGTGTTATGTATGTAAGGGATTTTTATGAAAAGAATGCAGGAGACGTATGGTATTTAACGTGAAACTTGATGCTTGATTTTATAATTTGATGCTCGATTTTTAAATTTTGGAAAAGACTTTACATGCATGCATGCAAGCATGCATACAACTTTGCAGGTTTGATTCCACACAGGTTTTTTTTGTTGGAAAGTGGGTTGTATGTATTAAATGGGTGTGTGTTGTGACATCCGTCAATTTTCAAATTTGACTTATTAACACCGTTAATGTATTTAACGTTGACTATGATGAAATTATTCAGAAATGTGATAATTCAATAATTGTTCACGTTTATAGTTTAGCAACGTTTAAAGTGTATAGTCTTGCAATTAGTAATTCTCGTAATTACGCGAAACAATCCGAAACGAAAGATATTTGTGTTTAGCCGGATAAGACAGTCATGATACGTGACACATCATTTAATAATCTTGTTAGTTACTAAAATTTAATTATTTTAGTAAGTTTTATTATTTTACTAATTATCGTAAAATAATCGCGTATAAATAATATCAAAATTTATACCCGATACAAGATTTAACCATCATAATACCCAATATTTATATATCTTTCACCTACACTTATTAGGGGTGTGCAGAAAAATCGATTAACCGAACTAAAACCGAATTAACCGACTTAACTGCACCGAAAAAACCGAACCGAATGAAAACCGACGGTGCAATTAATCGATTTTCTTTTAACCGAAATTTGTGGTTCGGTTGCGGTTAAGCTATATTACATAACCGAAACCGCACCGAATTAACCGAATATGTCCAAAACCGAACCACTTAACCGAAACCTTAACCAAATATAACCGAACCGCATGTATAACGTACTATTCTTGTAGTCTAATATTAGTAATGGCCCTTTCTAATTTTTTCCCTTCATTCTTTTTGTGGTTCTCTTAAGTTAGGAATTGGATTTGTTCTTGGTAATTTATGCAAATTGTTAGACTTCAAGCTTTTGATTTTACCTGATAGATGTATTTCAACTTTTAATTCCCAATTAGACTTAACGCAATCATGAACAAAGCATGTTTTATCTTGCGAGTCAAATCAGTTTAGAAATATAAGAAGAAACTATAATCGTTATCAAATCAGTGTCCTTCGACTAAACACACGGGTATTGGACCATTTTAGTCTCGAAAAAAAAACGAAGAAAGCAAGATGTTCGTATTGTAAGTTATTTTAATGTTTTGTTTCTAAACTTAAAATGTATTAATTGTGTCGGATGATTTCGAATGTTTTGTTTTTGTGTGAACTTTTGATTAATATTATCAAGATGGATTGTAAAAGATTTTCCCAAATTATATGTATTGTGATATGGCAGGGTTTTTTTTTTAAATTAAGCTGAACAAAATCTGCGGTTAACCAAAATTAACCGACCAAAACCGATCTTAACCGACTGCGATTAACCAAAACTGATTGGTTAAGGATTTCATATAACCGATTTAAGCGGTTTCGGTTACGGTGGGGGCTAAAAACCGCACCGTACTCACCCCTAACACTTATGTATAATATATAAGATCATGACTACATTCATAATCTTATACACACATACATACAACATTCTTTCCAAACACAAAACAATAAACTACCAAATCAACTCTCTTACACACTCAACCCCACCATCCAATCTCTTCTCTCCCTCTACCCAAGACACCCCCTCCCCTCTCTCCTCTCTCCTATTGCCGTCCCCCCTCCTCTCTCCTTAAAACCTCTTCCTTCCTTTACACAATGTCACACCCCGGGCCGGCGGGAACGGATCGGGTTTTCCCGTCGGGCGGAAGGTTCCCGGGGCGCGATATCTTGAGTGATAATCGAAATGATCAGATTGTTTACATGGCACATGATAAATAATGAGAAATGCTAACATGACATATAATATAGAATTACAAAGTTAAATTACACAGTACGTGTTCATAATTTAACTAAGTAAATCTAATCAAAAAGAATCAATGAGTTTATATCTTGTATCTGTACAAGATATACAAAAGTGATTCACTGTGTCATCCCAAAAGTATGCAATCAAAAATAAGCTAGGTCTTCCAAAAGTCCATTAGCTTAATACTTGCATCTATGTATCTAAACCTGTCCGTCACCTGAGAAAACATGCATTTAAAACAAAGTCAACGCTAGGTTGGTGAGTTCATAAGTTTAGTAATTGGAAACCATTAAATTATATCAGTCATGTTCACAGCGTTTCACACGAGTTGTATTGATAATTGAATCCCATGTTCCACACCATGTCCTCTCCATGGTTATATGTACAGATAATGTCTCATCCAGTCAAGCATGCTTATATATAGGGGCATACGAAAAGGTCAAGCCCAGACGCCATCCCACCACATGCTTAACTGCACTCGCCACTACCTGTAATACAACGATGGATACCCATTTCCTTTCACCCATGATTTCCCGGTATGTCTATCCCAATAATGACAGAGCGATAGAGACAGAATTATCTCTGTTAACCATTCCTTATGGAGCAGCCGGCATGTAAAATAACCCAATGAATAAAGTAAGAGATGTAATCATCTCTGCTAAATAATTCTTACGAATTATCCGGTGTGTAAAAATAAGCCAATAATTGAATAAAGAGACATAAAATCTCTGTTGGCTATTCTTTACGGATTAGCCCGGCATGTAATATAATCCAACAAACAAAGTAAGAGACATAATCGCCTCTGTTAGCTATTCCTTACGGATTAGCCCGGCAGGTATGATAGCACCTCTCGTGCCCGGTAAGTAAGATAGCACCTCTCGTGCCCGGTAGGTGAGATAGCACCTCTCGTGCCCGGTAGGTATGATAGCACCTCTCGTGCCCGGTAGGTATGATAGCACCGCTCGTGCCCGGTAGGTATGATAGCACCGCTCGTGCCCGGTAGGTATGATAGCACCTCTCGTGCCCGGTAGGTATGATAGCACCGCTCGTTCCCGGTAGGTATGATAGCACCTCTCGTGCTCGGTAGGTATGATAGCACCACTCGTGCCCGGTATTAGTCCACTAGATTACCCCTAGCCCTGATGTTTAGAGTTTGTGATTTACCCGACTGACCTAGGGTTAATGTAACCGGCACACTCTGACAGTTATATGATGTACTCTAAATAAAGTACTAATAGGCAGTAATAGTACATGTAGGAAATGCCACCCCTAAGGTGTGTGCATGCGATATCATCCTCGATATCACAAGTAATTGTCTCAACTTGTTATCTCAAGATTTCGTGTTCTAGTGATCTTGAACAAAGTGTCATAAGAACATGTCTTATACACGATGTTAGTGATGTGTGAATGATCCTGTTATCATGAAATTTCCTTATCATGATGATCATTCCTGTCATTAGTAATTGTTATTGGCATGTTATCCTACCATGTAAGAATAATAAACAGTTGTAAGATATATTCTTAACAACTTATTCTATTCTAGTGTATACATGTGTTAGGAAGCTATAATGGCATATCTCATCCTAATTACCTCACTTATGATAATATCAAACAAGCAAGCAATGATGGTCAATGATAATAAAGATAAAAAATATTTATCTAAATCATGAAATAAGCAATATGTGAATAGAAACTTTTAAGTAAATAAAAGTTTTGCATGTTTCTCAGCCCCGAGCTTTGAAATCAATAAAGATTAAGAAAAGGGGCATATGAACTCACCTTATGTTTGAAGTGGTTGACTTAGCTTAAAAGAAGAAAGCAAGCGCTCCTTGATTGTGTTTGTAATGGTTTTCACGATCCTGTATTTGATTTCACGTTGTGGGTAACTTATAAGTAATCGTCGTAGGGATTTGTGTGTGTATGTGTTAATCCACAAGTTGGCTATCACTTGTGAGTCTCGGCCTTAGCCTTCATTTGGTCTCGTTTACTAATCAAAGGTTGTGCCCCCACTTAACCACTTATGTTGTTATTAAGTCATGACTTTATGTTGTGCTGATATAAGATTTAGTGCATAAACTCAAGACTAGTTTAGGGTTACGGTTCAAACTCCACATTTTAATGTTGCCATAACAAAAGATGTTGTCACATGGAAATGATTTAATTTCTTTTGATCACTTGTCTGCTTGCTATTATGACTTTAAGAATTCCTTAAATTAAAATTCACTATAATTTTGTGTTATAATGATTTAAAGTAACCCACGTATAGTATTAGTATAAATTTGATTTCTAAACATAATTTACAATCTATGTGTTAAGTGGGCCGGCTATCAATTAGACCAAATGTAGTTGGGTCATTGGGCCACAAAATCACTTGGGTCGATTGTGTTGTGGTTGATCCAAGATCGTAACTCAATTCAATTCATGGGCCAATTACACATTGTTGGGCCAGAACTGGTTGTGGGCTGCTCATATATTGGGCCTAGAAAGAAAATAATTCGGCCCAAGGTTTATTCATAAGGAGATGGGTCGACTAATGGGTTATTCTTGGGCCAGCATATTGTGGGCTACACCTATGGCCAAGAATCTGAAATTGGGCCGAGAGGTTTTAACTGGGCAAACTAGAAGTTGTTGGGCCTGTTGGTGGTTGCTGTTAATTCACGCAGAGACATGGGCATGTGGGTATGGGCTGGGTAATTAACTTAATTACAACAGATGGCCCAAGCAATGTTCGTGTGCCGCCATAAATAGTGGACCCAACCTATGGGGCTGTTGGCCTCATCAAAAGAACTGGGCTTCGGTTGTTTAGGCCCAAAAGGTTTTAAAGTGGTCGACTCATTAAAGGAAAACGGATGTTGCAATCCAGCGAACCTAATTGGTTTATGTGGTTAAGGTTCGGCCACCATTTGCATGGATGGCATGGTTCGTGAGTTAACCCTCAGCCCAAACCAGGTTCGGTGGGGGTTCTTAGTGCATAGGTTCGCCATTGAAAGGGTTCGCACCCATGGCAGCTCATCGGTTCGGTGCTGCAAGGGTTCGGCTAGAAGGCTCCAAGTTGGTTCGCTCAAGGTTCGGGAATCATGCACACATGGGTTCGTTGGCCTGAAGCAAGGTTCAGTGATGGGAGACTGGTTCGACTAGGGAGTAAGCATGGCAGGTTCGTGGACCAAATGGGTTCGGCTACCGCTGCAACAAGGTTCGCCTGGTTTGCTTATGCATGATAGGTTCGTGGATCTGGTAGTAGGTTCGGCGGTTGAAATCGTGAAGAGTTCGGCCGCAGCTCCATTGCTGTTCATCTTGCTCACGAACCTGCTCCCCTTCCCACCAACAACTCAAACCTTTGTTCTAGGAATTTTAATGATGTTATCACGTGTAGATAGTACCTCGAGAGGACTGGGTTCGAGCAACAAAAATAAAGAACCGGCCATGGGTGTGTGGTTGAACAAAAACACATCAAAACCCTATTTTTCGAGCTTTTCATGGCAGCTTACCTTCGATTTCAGTGGATAAACCTTTAGATCTGATGTACTTCTAGGTAGAGGAGGTCGAGGGCTACGCGTGGACACCAAGAACACCCATTTTCGTTGAGAAATGATCAAGTTATGGTGATTTGAAGGTTGGTTTTGGTGGTGATAGGGTGGTAGCCGGGTTTGAGAGAGAGAGGGAGGTTGAGGATGATAAAATGAGTGAAATGGTTTCATTTTAGGGTTTTTATACCCCGTGTGGTGTCCGGGTCCGTTTCGGTTGCTCGGTTCGCGGTTTCGTCGCGTAACCGGAAAATTACGCGGTATTTAAATGTTTTAAATAAAAAGGAATTAATTAAATATTTTGATGAGTTTCAAAATTGTAATATGTTAAATATTTTATTTTAATTAACTTAAAGTCGTTCGTGTCGTGTTTCGTTTTCGTTTCGTCAGATCGCGTCACTTACGCGCGTCCTCGTACAGAGCGCTGACTGTACGAACACGATCGTACGTTTCACTTTCTGATTTGGTTTTCTACTTATCATTTATCGTTCAGAACGTTAAACTCACAGATATGTTTGTGTGAATCGTCACCCACGCAAACACGCTGTCAGTTTATTATTCCAAAACGACACTGGAATATATCTTGAATTGTGTTTCCTCACTGTCGGACTCAACTAAACCTCCTGTTATCATGTTGTTTTCTTTCTGATTTGTCGGCCATCTGATTCCTGTCATCTATGGATATCAGATCGCAACCGATTTGTTTTCATTGTTCGTTTGAACACTGTTGTTTCTCTTGAGTTGTTGTATTTGCTGTATTTAAGTTTTCACTTAAACACATACAACTATGGTTTGTTTTCTGAGTTCGGTTGTCACACAACTGTTTACGCACTGTGTTTACACACAGTATATGGTGAAAGTACACACACCGTACGGACTTGCCGGACGGTTCGGTACTAGTTGTCACACACAATCACACACACATTCAATATTTCTAGTTTTCCAAGTTTCCTCTCTATTCTCTCACTTGTTCCAGCAAACTTTAGCCCCTAATCCCTCCATTCTTGGCCATTTTAAGCTTCCAAGAAGTCAAGGAGCAAAGCTAGGATCAAGCCACACAAGCTCAAGGTGCATACACAAACGGTTTACTTCCAAAACTCACTTTTCTTCACATTTTTGCACTCTATCATATACACTTTCTAAACCATGGCCAAGACCTGGTTTTGAACATGAAATATTCACCATTTAACACTTTAAATTCGTGAGGATTGAAGCCATAACCTAAAACTCTACATGCAACAAAGTTGCATGTGCTAAAAATGAGTTATTCAAGTCCAAAAACTTGTTTTTGGTGACTTGATTCATGCATGCATGTATTTGTATGAGCAAAATGATAATCATGATGAATATTATTATTCTTCGTCATTCTCAGCTCTATTAATGGTGTAAAGCCTCAAAAACTCGTTTTAAAAAAATCGTTCATAACTATACACACAAACATGCATTCATGAAGATTCTGACAGATTGTTGTCCCGACTTCAAAGAGTCATAAAATGGTCATGACAACTCCAAATGGAACAAACTCAGATTCCATTACTAAGTTCATTGTTTTAGCTTTCCATGCAATACTTATTCAGCTTCTAACTCGACCAAATGATGCTCCAAACAGCCTTCACAAGATCAGTGCGTGGATTTGTACCTCCTGACTTGTGCAGCTGTTTTGACTCACTTAAGATCCGAACCATGAAAACTTTTCTAAATGAAAGTTGTTCATAATATGTTAAAATGGTAGACTGGAAAGTTTAACTCAAAGGTTTACTATGTCAAAAATGAACCCGAACTCACTGGACTAAATCTGTCAAAACAGAAACTTCAAGGACTCATACTTGTGTGACTGTTTTGACCCATTTACAAGCAAAATCATGAAACGTTTTCTCAATGAAAGTTGTTCAAAACACCTTAAAATAGCAGATTGTGAAGTTTCATAATTTTATTCAAACAACTTCTATTTTTAAAGTTTACCCGAACAAGCCAGACAGAATCTGTCCAAAAGCAGTTTTATAAACTTAGACAATTTTACATAAATATTAAACATTTTCACATATATAAATGTATATATATTTCATATACACACTTTAATGATGTGATATAATATATATACTTGTAAATATATTTATATAAGTTAATATAATATATGAGTTTTGAAGTTGTTAAGCAAAATGGTAATTTTCCAAAAATACGTAGTTATAATGACAAATTTTTTTATAAAATCCGACACTTAGTAATTTCAAGGCATTATAAGATAATATTTCAAGTATAAATTAATACATTATTGTTTTAATAAAATCTCGACAAATAGAACACAAGCACCATCACATAAACTATAGTAGGTTCACAAACTCAAAAGAAAACTCATTATGTTATAGGAACCGAGTTGTAAGTCTTCGTATAGACGACAATCAAGAAGTCGATCATCAATCATACTATGTGAGTATTCGTAGCCCTTTCCATTTCAAAGTATTGGGTGCAACATGTATACGCTATTCAATTTCAAATTCAACTTGCGGATTCAAACTCTATGTCTATGTGTATGATACTATGTTATATGTGTTAAACTATGATTCTATGTGTGTGCTATTCGAAGTCTAATTCTATATGATCACTAACTCTATCATGAGCCAATGGTAACAATAATAGATCTATTGGGTGACGCACATCCATCGTTTTGACCCTAATGAGGGCCTTTGGATGATTGAAACCAATTCAAGCTAATCGCGACTTTCTAGTCGAGTGTCAAGTCAACAAAGGTTTGATCATACATACGTTTATACATACATGCTTGTAATCTACCTGGACATATGAATCGCAAAAGTCTCAATTTTATTACATATAGTTTAAACCTATGTCTACTCACCAACTTTTTAATTGACTCTATTTTTATACATGTTGCAGGAAATGCCGTTTGAATATTGTCAAGTTGATGCTACACGTAGGATGCTATGGACCTAGTGTAGAAAATAAAAACAATGTTTAATTTATCTTTGTTTATGTTGGAAACTATCTGATTTGAGCATGTATTGAATTTGGTATGATTAAATTATGAAACTTAATTAGCGTCACGTGTTATGAACAGTCGCGTCGCGCCCCGACGTTATTCCGCCGTCGGTTGGGGTGTGACATGTGTGTTCAAAATAATTTTGTCCTTGTATTACATGTGATTCCACAGCTTTTTTTTTTTGCAGGAAAGTTAAATGGGTGTGTGTATTCAAATCAATTTTGTCCTCTATTTGCATGTGATTGAGGGGACCACTAAACCAGGTTCTATTTTTTTGAAAATAATCTTGAGGAACCGCTACCTCAAGTAGCGGTTGTGGTTTATCCGGTTAATCAAGTCTTTCTTAGATTAGTGTGATTAATTAGTGGGGTTAATAGAACCCGCTATTTGGAGTAGCGGTTCTATACATTCAAAAGCTGGCACCAGCTACTTGGGGTGGCGGTACATGTAGAAAACCCATGCCACGGTGGAAGAGATGCCATGCAAGATGCCACGGAAGCAGGAACCGCTACTTGGGGTAGCTGGTCACCTGTTTTCCAAATTCCAATTCCAAACCACCTATTTCCCATTGCATGCATGCATACCCACCTATTTCAAAAAAAAAAAATTCAACTCTCTTCCATGTGACGGTGGAGGAGCAAAGAGTTTGGATGGAGCTGCTGTCGTCGAAGAAGGGGTGCGCCGGAGGAGGAGAATCACCGGTTTCTTGCTCTCTTGCTTCCGATCGGAAGAAACACGCACAAATGTGTGTTTTTTGTGTAATGACTGCAGAACATAAATGGAAGGAGTAGAGGAGCCGGAGGCATGAGAGCCTGTGTGCGATTTCTGGCCGGAGGGCTCGCCAGATATGGCAGCTCCCTGGTTTTCTTTCCGATCGGGTAGCATCACACACACAACTGTGTGTTTTGGAGGTGATGTGCGGCTGAGGTAGAATGAGGGGCAAAAGGGTTAGGTTTCTTTTATACCTTGGGTTTGGATGTGGATTGAGATACCCTAGATCAGTCTGTATTGCGTGCAACTCGCTTATCAGTCGTGTAACAAACCCATACGAGTCACATTTATTATTACAATTATTATTTCGAACCCGTGATAAATTAGAAATAACATAAACTTCCTCAACTATTTAATTTGTTACGTAAAATTATTGTGGCGAGTAACTGAGTTTAATAAGGTAAAACGTCTGTTTAACCTATTTAATCGTTTTAAGCAGCTTCTTTTGATGGACTTTAATATAACATTAATATTAATATCATATAACGGTGAGGACGTAACTATCAAGTTTGAGAAAATAACCGATCATCGAACGTTAATAAATGAATCGTTCGTTTTCTTTCAAAACCCCAATTAATTATATAATACTCCGTTAATGAAATTCGTAAGTTTAATAGGTTTATCTTTATCGATTGGGCCTTAGTTAGGCCCGAGTTATTATTGGGTCTCATTGGGCTTGATTGTGCCTAGCCCATTTGTTACGATCAACAACGACCGTTTACTAAAAATTGACGAGGTGGCCAGTGCAACCGTAGCAGGATCCAACTGATGAACTGGCGGTGGCGGGGGAGGAGGTGGAGGTGGTTGTACAGGAGAGTCAGATGGTGATGGTGTAGATAAGTGTGGAGCAGAATCTTGAGGTGGTGGTGGCAGTAAAGCTGCTGGTGGTCTTCTTGGCGGCATTCTGATCATAACCGAAAGAAAATCGGTTAGTGCAGTGATCAGATGCAGAAGACACATGCAAATAGAGTCCTATGTCATATGATCTCTACATGAGGGTCCCTAGGTTATAGTCTAGGCCAAACCGTTTAAGTAATATGACCTATATTTCTCTATAACCATGGCTCTGATACCAATCTGCCACACCCCAAGCCGGCGGGAACGGATCGGCTTTCCCGTCTGGCGGAAAGTTCTCGGGGCGTGATATCGTTGTGATAATCGAAATGATCAGATTGTTTACATAGCACATGATAAATGAATGAGAAATTCTAACATGACATGAAATAGAATTACAAAGTTAAATTACATTGTTTCCTCATAATTTAACTAAGTAAATTTAATCAAAAGAATCAATGAGTTCATATCTTGTATCTGTACAAGATATACAAAAGATGATTCATAGTTTTGTCACCCAAAAGTATGCAACACAAAAGTAGCTAGGCCTTCTTAAAGTCCACTAGTTAAGTCCATGTAATCTTGGTGACTAAACATGTTCGTCACCTGAGAAAACATGCATTTAAACAAAGTCAACACTAGGTTGGTGAGTTCATAAGTATGATAATTTAAAACCTTGATTTATTCATATGCACAATCACAATGTCATTCATGTTACTTGTATGTTGTTTGATTCACCCATTCACCCAATGGCCTCTCCATAGTTATATTTACAAATATTATCTCATCCTATTAGTTATGCTTATATATAGGTCATATGTAAGGGAACGAGCCCTAGCCAACATCCCACCACATAACTAATAGAATTCCACACTACTTCTAATACAACTATAGATATCCATTTCCAGTTCACCTGTTCATCCCGTTTGTTAATCACCTGTCAAATCACATGTAGAATAATATGATAATAAGGGTTTAGTTATCAAACCGAGGTATTGATAACCCTTTTTATGTATTAAGGATATTAGATTAATTAAATCTGATCCTTGTATTATTCTATTTCTTGTGGGGTTAACTGTTAATCACCTTTAAATATTAAGAGTGTTAGTTAACCAATTGGTCTTTGTTCTCAACTTGAAATGCATAGATCCTAAAAGGAATCCATTGCAACCCTCACGTAATCAGGTTACAATGCATCCGATTTACTCTATCGCATTGTGTTACCATAGTCCTCATCGAAACAGTTACTAGTGTTATGACTTGAGAGAATAAATTCTTCAGTCTACTAGTCAACAAATAACGATGGATTGATTACGATTCACTGTCTAATTATATCACCATGCGACGTTCACCAAACCTGACTGATGTCGCCCTGTTACCGGTCATACGTTACCGGCCAATTGAAATTACGAATAACATACCGACCTACTCGCCAGAGGTTTGTCAAACCTATGGTACCACTATGCTAACGTCGGTTTAGATCCCACTAAATTAACTGGTGAACGATTATGTGAAGGGACTTACAATGAAACTTGAATATGTGGCACATGATTGACATGATATAATACGGGCAGTTCAATAGAGATCAATTGTATTGTGTTCATCAATGTTGTCTGTTCTCAATGTTGTGTGTTCTCATTGTTGTTAACAAGATTAAATAAGAACTTGTCTTATTACATTATGTTAGTTGTTGTAGGAATGATGTTGGTATCATGAAGTTACATTATCATGATTATCATTCTAGTTGTTCCATGTAGTCACCATGTTGTCACTAAGCCGTGGTAAGAGCTAATCTTACCACCCTTAGTCGACTCAGGTGGTGGATGATAATTGTTCCATGTTAACTTGTAATATGTATCGAGTTGTAAGCTAAGTGTTATAAAAACTTGTCTTGTTACACTTACTTAACTCATGTGTTGAATGTTATTATGAAGATATATTATCTTCCTAACATTCTTGTCTTTTGTTGTTGTTGTCTTTATGTTCTCCTGTGGTTAGCTCAATGTTTGTTCATGCAAGAATAACTAAGTGTTGTAAGATATAATCATACAACTATGTTATTCTATTGTGTTGATGAGTTATGATATTATTATCATATTCATCTTTGTTGTTCCTGTCATATCATGATCATACAAGCATGCATACAATGATTTTTGATAATAAGTTAAACAATATTATATAAATCACAATATAAGCAATATGTTAAACTGAAACTCTTAAATAATTAAAAGTAAGCATGTTTCTCAGCCCCGAGAGTTTAAAATCAGTTAAGATTAGAGAAAATGGGCATATGAACTCACCTTGTTATTGAAGTGGTTGACTTAGCTTAAAACAAGAATTGCACGCTCTCTTGATTGTACTTGTCGTGTATTCACGCTCCTGTATTGATTTCATGTTGTTGTATTTTATAAGTATGAGTTATAGGCATTCGTGTGTGTGTAGGTGTTAGCCCTAGAGTTGGCTAACACTGGTGAGTCTCGGTCTTGGTCTTCATTCGGCCCTTATTTGATTTCCATAGATTTCTAATACTTAAACTCATTAAGTTGAGTTTGGTATGTGGTTGTAATTCATGAGTTTTGACTTGAACTTTATTACCTTAGTTTGCTTTTACCTATTTTCATGAAAATCCACACCGAGTCATAATATTTAAATCCTTACATTGATAGAATTTTTGTAAATCAATTCAAACCATAAATATGGCTTAAATTTATAGTTTAAGGTTAGTCTTGTTGTCTTGTTCACTCTTGAATTGTATAATTGTCCCATACTTATAACCTTAATGTATTAAGTTATACCCTTAACAATGTGAACCGAAAATCAATTTGGGCCGAGTATGGGAGGGCCTTGGGCCAAGTGGAGCCATGGTGGGCCGAATTGGGCCTCATGTCCAATTAAATCACATGGGCCTATTGTAGGATGGTGTTGGCCTAGAGTGGTCCCATGGGCCGGTTAACTGAGATTGGGCCGAGACATAGTCACATAGGCCGAATAGGTTTTATTTGGCTAGGCCAAGTGTCGTGAGCCATAAACCTAGACGTGAGCCAGACTATTGGGGCTTAAACCGATTGGGCCTGAAACTTTCCCATGGGCCGCATGAATTCACTATGGGCTACTTAGATTCACTTGTTCAATGGAGGTGGTGGGTTTGTTCAATAAACATAGGTCTGAAATATGGGTTAAATTCAGTCGAAAGTGCCGGTCCCAAGTACCAGCGAACCTTGGGTTTGGGTGGGGTGCAGGTTCGGCTACAACAGCCACAGGTTCGCAAGTGTCAAGATTTGCCAAGGGTTCGGTCAAGGTTCGTGCATAGGTTCGGCGCAGGGTTTGTTTCTCATAGATTCGGCCATGCATGACTCAAGGTTCGTGAATGAAAGGTTCGCTGCCCCCCTTCCTGGTTCGTGACATCTGAGGCATGATCAACATGGTTCGCTTGGTGTAGTTCGGGAGCTAAGAGGTTCGGCTGGGTTGGCATTTCACAGGGTTCGTGACAGCATGATGTTCGGTTCGGCACCTCAGGTTCGGCTAGGGTTTGTCCCATGCAAAGGTTCGGTGACCAAGGAGGGTTCGCGGGTAGCATGGGTAGCTGATGATGGAAAGGTTCGTCGTTGATGGGTTCGGCTTGTAGAGTGGGTTCGGCCAGTGAAGGTTCGAAGCTCATAGGGTTCGGCCCCCACTTGCTACTCCCCCAAAAAGGTTCGGCCGTTCCCAGGAGGTTCGGTCCTTCGGCCATTCATTCGAACCCCGCCGTTCCTCATCACCTTCATCAACTCGACTCAGTTGCAGGTCGTCCCTACTGGTTGTGTTATGCTAAGATGGTGTCTCGAAGGTGTAGTGCATGTGTAGTATGGTTTTAAACCGGATGGGGTGTTTGGGTCGAACATAAGGAGAGAAAACCCTATTTTCGTGACTTTTCTCTTGATCATACCTCGTTTTTAGCCTGACAAACTCTCAGATATGCTGTACTTCTAGGTAGAGGGAGTCGAGAGCTTCGTTTGGACACCAAGAACGCCCAATTTCGTCAAGAAACGAGCAAGTTATCGCGATTTGAAGAGTGATTCTTCTAAAGAGAGAGAATAGGTTCGTGGGAGTGAGTTTAGAGAGACAAAGAGCTGGTAGAAATGAGGGAAAAGCCTCATTTAGGGCTTTTATACTACGGGTGGTATTCGGGTTCGTTTCGGTTATTCGGTTCGTGTTTTCGTTGCGTTTTCGGAACGTTACGCGGATTTTACGTGTTTTAAATAAAAGAATTGTTCTATTTATTTTGATGAGTTTCAAAATTGTAAAAATATAAAATATTTTATTTTCTTAATTTATTTTCGTTCGTGTCGTATTTCGTTTTCGTTTCGTCAGATCGCATCACCATCGCGCGTATTTGTTCGAATCGTCATTCGAACGAACACGACGATGGTTTGGCTTTCTAACTTTTGTTTTCTACTTTCCAGTCATCATTTCAGAACATTAAACTCACAGATATGTTCGTGTGAATCGTCACCCACGCAAGCAAAATGCCAGTTCGTTATTCTGAAACAACACTGTATTTAGACTTTGAATTGTATTTCCTCACTAACGGACTCAACTAACATCCTGTTTTCACGTTGTTTTCGTACTGATTTGTCGGCCATCTGATTCCTGTCATCTATGGATATCAGATCGCAACCGACTTGTTCTTGTTATTTACTTGAACACTGTTGTCATTCTTGATTCGTTGTATTAACTGTACTTATGTTTTCACCTAAATACAACAACTATTGTTTATCGTGATCGTTGTACTTACAGTATTTAAGTTTACACATAAATACGTACAACTGTTTCTTGTATTTTGAATTCTGTTAATATAAGCACTGTTCACAAACATGTATTTACACATAGTAAATAGTGTAACATCAAGTGCCAGATCGTCCGGCAAGTCCGTACGGTATGTGTACTTTCACTTTATACTATGTGTAAATACATGTACATGATCAGTTGTCGCATTAACAGAATTCAGAATACAATACACAGTTGTACGTATTTTAGTGCAAACTTAAATACATTAAGTAAAACGCACATTTGAAATATTAGTTGTGTTTATTAAGTGAAAACTTAATTACAGTGAACACAACGAATCACGAGAAACAACAGTTTACAAGTGAACAACGAAAACATATCGGTTGCGATCTGATGTCCACAGATGACAGGAATCAGATGGCCGACAAGTCAGTACAAGAACAATGTGAAAACAAGATGTTTAGTTGAGTCCGACAGTGAGGAAACACAATTTAAACACAAATGCAGTGTTATTTCAGAATAACGAACTGACAGTGTGTTTGCGTGGGTGACGATTCACACAAACATATCTGTGAGTTTAGAGTTTTGAAATAATGACTGAAAAGTAGAAAACAAAAGTCAGAAAGCAAAACCATCGTCGTCTTCGTTCGGGTGACGATTCGAACGAATTACGCGCGAAGGTGACGCGATCTGACGAAACGAAATGAAAATACGCCATCGAACGAATTAATTTAATAAAATCAAATAAATAACATTTTACAATTTTGAAACTCATCAAATTAAATTAAACTTGTTCTTTATTTATTCTATTTAAATTACGCGTTTAATTTCCGGAAACGAAACGAAAACGCGAACCGAGCAACGAAAACGAACCCGAACACCCTCGGGGTATAAATACCCTTAAATGAGTCTATTTTCTCATTTTCACTCCATCTTCTTCCTCCCAAAAACCCTATTTCCGGAATCCACCTCCCACCACCATTTTCAAACTTCAAAAGCTTATATCTCACTCATTTCTTAACGAAATTGAGTGATTCTTTCGCCTACACGAAGCTCTCATCATGCTCTACACGAAAGTACAACCGATCTAGAGTTTACATCACTGAAAAACGAGGTAACCAGCTGCAAAATCCACGAAAATTAGGGTTTTCACCCACTCCAACCGGTCACCACCTCTAAACCGGTTCTAGACCGATACCTTCGAGTCCTACACCTTCGAGATTAGTTCTAACACTCATCAACACTTAAACCATCGTAGATCTAAGCCAACCATGATGTGGCCGAAGCACATTTTCAGATGGCCGAATGTCTTGGTCGAATGGCTACGGCCGTATGGCCAGCCACCTCCATCCGCCAGCCTTCATTCGACAGCACCACCACCCTCATTCGAGCCACCTTCATTCGCCACCTCCCTTCGCCGAATCATCTCAGTCGGCAAGCCACCTTCGCCATTCGCCAACCACACAACCACCTTCGGCCAGAACCATGAACATTCGACTGAAACTATGTCATTCGATCATCACATCCTTCATCAACCTCATTCGGCCAAGCACTTTCACCTAACTACACCTTCATTCTTTGAGTCATGATTCCTTCAACGAACCCACACATACACCTTCATTCAGTCAGGCCGGTTGTTTCAGGCCCACAGACAGAAGCCATGAAATCGATTGGGACACCCATTCTGTTCAGCCCAGGAAACTATTTAGGCCCATTAACCATACTCCTGGCCCAACAAAAGCAACCATGCGGCCCACAACAAATTTGGCCCACACTATTGCTTCGACCACCATGGCCCAATCGGCCCATGAGGTTTAACTGACCCAGCAACAACCATCAGGCCCAACAGCCTACTACATTAGGCCCAACAGCTTAGTTTCTTGGTCCAGTACACTCATTTGGTCCAATAGCATACCAATTCAGCCCAACAATGGCCCAAAATTCCTTTTATTCAGCCCACATCTGTTTGGCCCAACATTTGACCGAATAGATGTAATTGACTGCACAATTCGTAAGGCCCCAGACCCACTGGTTCAGCCCAATAACAATTATTCGGTCCAATTGATATTTTAACTCACATGGGTTAATTGGGAATCAACACATGAAATTAGATTACAATGGATAATAATACATGAGTTTAGTTAATTAATGTTATAAAGGTGATAATAAATTTAGTCGAACAACACTCGTGGAGACTTTAAAACATAAACTTAAGTTCACTCCTAAGGTTATTTATTGAGTCTCATATCACAATAATTAAGGAGCAAATGATGATAAGATGTGAGATTCAATAATGGGTTAAAACCAACTATACAACATAATGACGTGTGATACTAATGATCTATAACAATTGAAACGGGGCCGAACGATGACCGAGACCCACGCGTGTTAACCAACTTTAGGGTTAACACCTACACACACTTACATAAACATTACTCATATTTTCAAATAACAAACAATATGAAATCAATACAGGATCGTGAAAACAAACTCAATTACAACTCAGAGCGCGTGCATTCTTTCATTTAAGCTAAGTCAACCCAACAACTACAAGGTGAGTTCATATGCCCCTTTTCTTTAATCTTTACTGATTTTAAACTATCGGGGCTGAGAAACATGCTTTACTTTTAATTATTTAAAAGTTTTGCTTACATATTGTTAATACTTTGATTAATTGATATTAAATTGCTTATTATCATAAATCATTGTATGCATGCTTGTTTGAATTCAAGAATATAGGAAAGATAAGATGATGATGATATTTTAATATCATAACTCATCGATACAATAGAATAACTTAGTAGTAAGTTAACTCTTACAACACTTAGTTAATCTTACAAGAAATGACGTTGTAACAATTACAAGGAAACATGATGACATGATTACAAGAACAAAACTTAAGAATGATACAAAGATAATATATCTTTATTACATCATTCGATACAAGAATTAAGTGAGTGTAATAAGACTAGTTCTTATAACACTTAACTTTATAATTCAACACATATTACAAAAAGAACAAGTAGCATGGAATGATAATCATGATAACATAATTTCATGATAACAACATCATTCACTCAATTAATTAACATAACCTAATAAGACTAGTTCTTATTTGACTTTGTTAATATCACGGAGAACATATGACAATGCGAACAAGAGTACAAGTGAATACAATTACAATTAGTTACTATTGACCTGTTTGCATTATATCACTTCAATCATGTGCCAAATTGTTCAAGTTGATCATGTAAGTCCCTTTAATTCGCTGACCAGTTAGTTTGACGTGACTAAACCGACGATAGCATAGTGGTACCATAGGTTTGACAAACCTCTAGCTTGTAGGGCTAGTATGTTGATCGTAACAATTCATTGGCCGGTAACGTATGACCGGTGACAGGGCGACCTCAAGTCAGGTTCTGGTAAGCGACACATGGTGATATTAATCTACAGTGATAAGTAATTAATCCAGCGAAAACCCTATTGACTAGTAGGTTGAGAAGGTGATCTGCTCTCATGTTACACTACTAGTAATAGATTTCGTTGAGGCCGCGGTACATGCAAGGTGGTAGAGGTAAATCGGATGCATTGTACTCTGATTACGTGAGGAGTACAATGGATTCCTTTTAGGCTCTATGCACTATGGTTCAAGGATAAGTTGCAAGGGGTTAACTCACACTCTTAATATTTAATAGAGTATCATCAGTTAACCCACCTCAAGTATAGAATAATACAAGGACAAGATTATATTAATCTAAAATTCCTTAATACATCGAGGGTTATCAACACTTCGGTTTGTTAATTAAACCCCATACAATATATTATTCTATCATCAATACAATAACTGAATGCATATCAAATACGATGAACAAACGGGGAATGGATATCTTTAGTTGTATCGCAAGTGGGGTAGAACTTGACGGAGTATGTGGTGGGATAGCGTTTGGGCTTGACCCTTGCGTGATTCCCTATATATAAGCATACTTGATCAGGTGATACACTACTTGTACATATAACTAAGGAGAGGCCATTGGGTGGTACAGATGAAACAAGTATTTCAAGTAACAAGTATGACATTGTGGATGTGTGCATGATCAATTCAATGGTTTTCAATTCACTTACTTATGAACTCACCAACCTAGTGTTGACTTTGTTTAAATGCATGTTTTCTCAGGTGACGAACAGGTGTAGATACAATTATGCAAGTGTTAAGCTAGAGGACTTTTAGAAGACCTAGCTTACTTTTGATTGCATACTTTTGGAATGACAAAACCTTGAATCACTTTTGTATATCTTGTACAGTTCAAGATATAAACTCATTGATTCTTTTGATTAGATTTACTTAGTTAAATTATGATGTACAATGTAATTTAACTTTGTAATTCTATTTCATGTCATGATTAGCATTTCTCATTTATATCTCATGTGCTATGTAAACAATCTGACCATTTGATTATCACTCAAAGATATCGCGCCCCGGGAACCTTCCGCCCGACGGGAAAACCCGATCCGTTCCCGCCGGCCCGGGGTGTGACAGATTGGTATCAGAGCCATGGTTATAGAGAAATATAGGTCATATTACTTAAACGGTTTGGCCTAGACTATAACCTAGGGACCTTCATGTAGAAAACATAAGACATTGAAATTATTTGCATCTGGTACATTGCTTGAACATGAATACTAACCGATGATTTTTCGGTTAGGATTGACATGTCACAGGGACAACCACCATCACCACCTCATTCCCCTCTACCCGAGGTGGAACCAGCGACTGCTGCACTGGCAACCTTGATTACTGAGCAATTGGTTGCAATCATTCCTGAGATCATCAATAGGATCAGGAGCAGCGAAGAGTATGCTAGGGGTTTCCCACCTGCCACCACCAAAGGAAAAGAACCTGTAAAAGGTGACACCAGCCAGAAACACAAACACCGCCCTGCTAAAAAGCGAAAGGGACCTATGAACTACACTAAGGCCACACCTATCAGTCAGGTCATGCCAGATCCTACTGTCATGGGTGGCAAGATTTACAAGGGAAAGGCAGCTCTTTGCCAACGCTGCCAATATCATCACCATGCCAAGCTCCAGTGTCACCAGTGTACCTTTTGTGGAAAAATGGGACACTTGGCTAGCCATTGTAAACATGCAATGGAATCACCTCACACTGGTGTGTTTTTCCAGTGTCACAAATGTGGGTTGTATCATGCTCGGGACAAACCATGCAACTATTGCCTGAACTGTGGAAAGAAGGGACACTCGATTCAGAAGTGCCGAAGCCTTCCAACACAAAATCAAAATCAGAGAGCAAGTACCTCTACTTCCTCTCAGCGCAACCACCACTGCTACACCTGCGGAATGCTTGGACATCTCGCAAGAGACTGCCCCAGGAAGAAGCCTCCAACAACTCCAACTGTTCCAACCGCATCAACCACCACCTAGGAACTGCTCGCTCTACCAGCACCAGATGTACACGAGGAGTCGGATGACTCCGAAGGTATGTCATTTTAACCATGCATGTTTGAATTGGATATAATGTTCAAAATTATATAGGTATATATTATATGTAGTTAATAATATAATTAAACATAAGAATAGAGAAATTAGGTGCCACCTAGATAATAGATCTTAGTATAAATAATACCTACGCTTGAACGGAGAATAATCAATTCCTGGAGATTCATGGAGATCAAGTGAAGCAATCGTGTCAGTGTAATATTGAACGTGAAGGCAATCAAGGTTCAGGACAATAGACATACAAAGTGGTGAGAAATTTTGCAGAAGTATTTCCGGATGACTTACCGAAACTGTCACCCGAGAGATCGGTGCAGTTACGAATCGATTTGATTCCGGGAACAACTCCTATAGCCAAGTCTCCCTACAGACTCGTACAATCGGAGATGCAAGAGTTGTCCAACCAATTGCAAGACTTACTCGATAAAGGGTTCATCCGACCGAGCTTTTACCCGTGGGGAGCTCCGGTTCTTTTTGTCAAAAAGTAGGATGGAACTTTTAGACTGTGTATCGATTATCGAGAGCTCAACAAACTCACCATCAAGAATCGGTAACCGTTACCGAGGATTGATGATTTGTTTGATCAGTTACAGGGAGCACAGTACTTTTCAAAGATAGACCTGAGATCAGGTTATCATCAGCTCCGGATACAAGAAGAAGACATACCCAAGACGGCCTTTCGTACTCGATATGGTCATTACGAAGTCATGGTAATGCCATTCGGATTAACGAACGCACCGGCTGTGTTCATGGACTTAATGAACCGGGTGTGCAAACCGTATCTTGATCAGTTTGTTATTGTCTTCATTGACGATATACTGATTTATTCAAGAACCGAGAAAGAACATGAACAACATCTTAAGACAGTGTTGGAGCTTCTGAAAGAGGAACAACTCAATGCCAAATTCTCCAAGTGTGAATTTTGGTTAAGAGAAGTTCAGTTTTTGGGTCATGTGATTAACAGTGATGGTATTCACGGGGATCCTGCCAAAATTGAAGCAATCAAGAACTGGGATGTACCTACAACACCGACAGAGCTCCGATCATTTTTGGGATTGGCAGGTTATTACAAGAGATTCATTTCGAATTTCTCCAAGATAGCCTTGCCTCTCACCAAACTCACACAAAAGTCTGAACCTTTTGTGTGGACTCATAAACAAGAAGAGGCATTCCAGACATTGAAGCAAAGATTGTGCGATGCTCCAATCCTAACACTCCCAGAGGGCAGTGATGACTTTGTAATTTACTGTGATGCTTCCCATCAGGGACTCGGATGTGTTTTGATGCAACGAGACAAAGTCATTGCTTATGCCTCACGACAGCTGAAGATACCTGAGAAGAATTACACGACACACGATCTCGAACTGGGAGCTGTTGTCTTTGCTCTAAAGATTTGGAGACATTACCTTTACGGTACCAAATGCACTATCTTCACAGATCACAAGAGCCTACAACACATATTTGATCAGAAGGAGCTTAACATGAGACAGAGACGTTGGGTTGAGCTCCTGAACGATTACGATTGTGTGATCAAATACCATCCGGGCAAAGCAAATGTTGTTGCAAATGCTTTGAGTCGGAAGGAAAGAGTCAAACCCTTACGCGTTCGCGCCATGGGAATGACAGTGCAAACAAGTTTGAGAGATCACATTTTACGAGCACAACAAGAAGCAGTGGCAAGAGACAATCTGAAACGCGAGCTCGACTGTGGAGCCGAGAAACATTTTGAGACAAGACAGGATGGGGTTATCTATTATCTGGATCGTGTTTGGATTCCAGCATTAGATGAACTTCGAACACTCATACTTGACGAGGCACACAAGACACGTTATTCAGTTCATCCTGGTGCCGATAAGATGTACCAAGATCTTAGGTCATTTTATTGGTGGCCGGGTATGAAGAAAGACATTGCCACTTATGTTGGCAAATGTATCACATGTGCCAAAGTCAAAGCTGAACACCAGAAACCTTCGGGTTTGCTGGAACAACCGGAGATACCACAATGGAAGTGGGAGCAAATAGCTATGGATTTCATTACCAAGCTGCCCCGCACTTCCAGCGGACATGATTCGATTTGGATCATCATTGATAGATTGACCAAGTCCGCACATTTCTTACCGATCAGAGAGACTTACAAGATGGAGAAACTTGCAAGACTATACATTGATGAAATAGTAGTGAGGCATGGTGTGCCACTATCTATTATTTCAGACCGGGACAGTCGATTTACTTCGCGGTTCTGGCAATCATTGCAGCAATCCTTAGGGACCAGTGTTAATTTGAGCACTGCTTATCATCCTCAAACGGATGGACAAAGCGAGCGCACCATTCAAACCCTAGAGGATATGTTGAGAACATGCATCCTAGACTTCGGTGGAAGTTGGGACACACATTTACCACTCATTGAGTTCTCCTACAACAATAGCTACCACAGCAGCATTGGATGTGCTTCTTTTGAAGCACTCTATGGTAGAAAATGTCGGTCTCCAATTTGTTGGACCGAAGTGGGAGATAACAGAATCATTGGGCCCGAACTTATTTAGGAAACTACTGATAAGATAGCCCAGATTCAACAACGATTACAAGCAACACGTAGCCGCCAAAAGGGTTACGCAGACAAACGGCGCAAGCCTTTGGAATTCGATGTGGGTGACCGAGTTATGTTGAAAGTGTCCCCATGGAAAGGCGTAGTTCGGTTTGGGGCTAAAGGAAAGCTAGCACCTCGGTATGTCGGACCGTTTGAGATTACTCAACGCATAGGTCCTATGGCATACAGACTCAAACTCCCTGATGAACTCAGCGGAGTACACGATGTGTTTCATGTATCGAATCTCAAGAGGTGTCTAGCAGACGAAACATTGATCATACCTTTGGAAGAAATACAAATTGACGAGCAATTACATTTCATTGAAGAACCTGTAGAGATAATGGAACGTGAAGTCAAGAGACTGAAACGAAGCCGTATCCCTATTGTAAAGGTTCGATGGAACTCCAAGCGTGGACCAGAGTTTACCTGGGAGCGCGAGGACAACATGAAAGCAAAGTATCCCCATCTGTTCGAGAATTGAAACCCGAATTTGATGCTTAAATTTCGGGACGAAATTTCTTTAACAAGGGGAGACTGTAACATCAAGTGCCAGATCGTCCGGCAAGTCCGTACGGTATGTGTACTTTCACTTTATACTATGTGTAAATACATGTACATGATCAGTTGTCGCATTAACAGAATTCAGAATACAATACACAGTTGTACGTATTTTAGTGCAAACTTAAATACATTAAGTACAACGCACATTTGAAATATTAGTTGTGTTTATTAAGTGAAAACTTAATTACAGTGAACACAACGAATCACGAGAAACAACAGTTTACAAGTGAACAACGAAAACATATCGGTTGCGATCTGATGTCCACAGATGACAGGAATCAGATGGCCGACAAGTCAGTACAAGAACAATGTGAAAACAAGATGTTTAGTTGAGTCCGACAGTGAGGAAACACAATTTAAACACAAATGCAGTGTTATTTCAGAATAACGAACTGACAGTGTGTTTGCGTGGGTGACGATTCACACAAACATATCTGTGAGTTTAGAGTTTTGAAATAATGACTGAAAAGTAGAAAACAAAAGTCAGAAAGCAAAACCATCGTCGTCTTCGTTCGGGTGACGATTCGAACGAATTACGCGCGAAGGTGACGCGATCTGACGAAACGAAATGAAAATACGCCATCGAACGAATTTAATTTAATAAAATCAAATAAATAACATTTTACAATTTTGAAACTCATCAAATTAAATTAAACTTGTTCTTTATTTATTCTATTTAAATTACGCGTTTAATTTCCGGAAACGAAACGAAAACGCGAACCGAGCAACGAAAACGAACCCGAACACCCTCGGGGTATAAATACCCTTAGATGAGTCTATTTTCTCATTTTCACTCCATCTTCTTCCTCCCAAAAACCCTATTTCCGGAATCCACCTCCCACCACCATTTTCAAACTTCAAAAGCTTATATCTCACTCATTTCTTAACGAAATTGAGTGATTCTTTCGCCTACACGAAGCTCTCATCATGCTCTACACAAAAGTACAACCGATCTAGAGTTTACATCACTGAAAAACGAGGTAACCAGCTGCAAAATCCACGAAAATTAGGGTTTTCACCCACTCCAACCGGTCACCACCTCTAAACCGGTTCTAGACCGATACCTTCGAGTCCTACACCTTCGAGATTAGTTCTAACACTCATCAACACTTAAACCATCGTAGATCTAAGCCAACCATGATGTGGCCGAAGCACATTTTCAGATGGCCGAATGTCTTGGTCGAATGGCTACGGCCGTATGGCCAGCCACCTCCATCCGCCAGCCTTCATTCGACAGCACCACCACCCTCATTCGAGCCACCTTCATTCGCCACCTCCCTTCGCCGAATCATCTCAGTCGGCAAGCCACCTTCGCCATTCGCCAACCACACAACCACCTTCGGCCGGAACCATGAACATTCGACTGAAACTATGTCATTCGATCATCACATCCTTCATCAACCTCATTCGGCCAAGCACTTTCACCTAACTACACCTTCATTCTTCGAGTCATGATTCCTTCAACGAACCCACACATACACCTTCATTCAGTCAGGCCGGTTGTTTCAGGCCCACAGACAGAAGCCATGAAATCGATTGGGACACCCATTCTGTTCAGCCCAGGAAACTATTTAGGCCCATTAACCATACTCCTGGCCCAACAAAAGCAACCATGCGGCCCACAACAAATTTGGCCCACACTATTGCTTCGACCACCATGGCCCAATCGGCCCATGAGGTTTAACTGACCCAGCAACAACCATCAGGCCCAACAGCCTACTACATTAGGCCCAACAGCTTAGTTTCTTGGTCCAGTACACTCATTTGGTCCAATAGCATACCAATTCAGCCCAACAATGGCCCAAAATTCCTTTTATTCAGCCCACATCTGTTTGGCCCAACATTTGACCGAATAGATGTAATTGACTGCACAATTCGTAAGGCCCCAGACCCACTGGTTCGGCCCAATAACAATTATTCGGTCCAATTGATATTTTAACTCACATGGGTTAATTGGGAATCAACACATGAAATTAGATTACAATGGATAATAATACATGAGTTTAGTTAATTAATGTTATAAAGGTGATAATAAATTTAGTCGAACAACACTCGTGGAGACTTTAAAACATAAACTTAAGTTCACTCCTAAGGTTATTTATTGAGTCTCATATCACAATAATTAAGGAGCAAATGATGATAAGATGTGAGATTCAATAATGGGTTAAAACCAACTATACAACATAATGACGTGTGATACTAATGATCTATAACAATTGAAACGGGGCCGAACGATGACCGAGACCCACGCGTGTTAACCAACTTTAGGGTTAACACCTACACACACTTACATAAACATTACTCATATTTTCAAATAACAAACAATATGAAATCAATACAGGATCGTGAAAACAAACTCAATTACAACTCAGAGCGCGTGCATTCTTTCATTTAAGCTAAGTCAACCCAACAACTACAAGGTGAGTTCATATGCCCCTTTTCTTTAATCTTTACTGATTTTAAACTATCGGGGCTGAGAAACATGCTTTACTTTTAATTATTTAAAAGTTTTGCTTACATATTGTTAATACTTTGATTAATTGATATTAAATTGCTTATTATCATAAATCATTGTATGCATGCTTGTTTGAATTCAAGAATATAGGAAAGATAAGATGATGATGATATTTTAATATCATAACTCATCGATACAATAGAATAACTTAGTAGTAAGTTAACTCTTACAACACTTAGTTAATCTTACAAGAAATGACGTTGTAACAATTACAAGGAAACATGATGACATGATTACAAGAACAAAACTTAAGAATGATACAAAGATAATATATCTTTATTACATCATTCGATACAAGAATTAAGTGAGTGTAATAAGACTAGTTCTTATAACACTTAACTTTATAATTCAACACATATTACAAAAAGAACAAGTAGCATGGAATGATAATCATGATAACATAATTTCATGATAACAACATCATTCACTCAATTAATTAACATAACCTAATAAGACTAGTTCTTATTTGACTTTGTTAATATCACGGAGAACATATGACAATGCGAACAAGAGTACAAGTGAATACAATTACAATTAGTTACTATTGACCTGTTTGCATTATATCACTTCAATCATGTGCCAAATTGTTCAAGTTGATCATGTAAGTCCCTTTAATTCGCTGACCAGTTAGTTTGACGTGACTAAACCGACGATAGCATAGTGGTACCATAGGTTTGACAAACCTCTAGCTTGTAGGGCTAGTATGTTGATCGTAACAATTCATTGGCCGGTAACGTATGACCGGTGACAGGGCGACCTCAAGTCAGGTTCTGGTAAGCGACACATGGTGATATTAATCTACAGTGATAAGTAATTAATCCAGCGAAAACCCTATTGACTAGTAGGTTGAGAAGGTGATCTGCTCTCATGTTACACTACTAGTAATAGATTTCGTTGAGGCCGCGGTACATGCAAGGTGGTAGAGGTAAATCGGATGCATTGTACTCTGATTACGTGAGGAGTACAATGGATTCCTTTTAGGCTCTATGCACTATGGTTCAAGGATAAGTTGCAAGGGGTTAACTCACACTCTTAATATTTAATAGAGTATCATCAGTTAACCCACCTCAAGTATAGAATAATACAAGGACAAGATTATATTAATCTAAAATTCCTTAATACATCGAGGGTTATCAACACTTCGGTTTGTTAATTAAACCCCATACAATATATTATTCTATCATCAATACAATAACTGAATGCATATCAAATACGATGAACAAACGGGGAATGGATATCTTTAGTTGTATCGCAAGTGGGGTAGAACTTGACGGAGTATGTGGTGGGATAGCGTTTGGGCTTGACCCTTGCGTGATTCCCTATATATAAGCATACTTGATCAGGTGATACACTACTTGTACATATAACTAAGGAGAGGCCATTGGGTGGTACAGATGAAACAAGTATTTCAAGTAACAAGTATGACATTGTGGATGTGTGCATGATCAATTCAATGGTTTTCAATTCACTTACTTATGAACTCACCAACCTAGTGTTGACTTTGTTTAAATGCATGTTTTCTCAGGTGACGAACAGGTGTAGATACAATTATGCAAGTGTTAAGCTAGAGGACTTTTAGAAGACCTAGCTTACTTTTGATTGCATACTTTTGGAATGACAAAACCTTGAATCACTTTTGTATATCTTGTACAGTTCAAGATATAAACTCATTGATTCTTTTGATTAGATTTACTTAGTTAAATTATGATGTACAATGTAATTTAACTTTGTAATTCTATTTCATGTCATGATTAGCATTTCTCATTTATATCTCATGTGCTATGTAAACAATCTGATCATTTGATTATCACTCAAAGATATCGCGCCCCGGGAACCTTCCGCCCGACGGGAAAACCCGATCCGTTCCCGCCGGCCCGGGGTGTGACAAATAGTGAAAGTACACATACCGTACGGACTTGCCGGGCGATCTGGTACTGGATGTCACATATAGGCTGTCTATAGAACGGGTAAGTAAGGTCGTCTACACGGGGAATCCTTGGAAAGTGCTAATTATTACTAACAGGCTGATTAAACCAAGAAACATATAAACTTGGAACTGAATTAATTTAAGAGAACCGTTTAAAACAATGAATATGATTAATGATTTTAAAAACAATTAAGAAAGAAGTAATCACTTCAGGTTAAGGTTAATAGATTCACAATGATTTTAGGTTAAACTTAGTTGGAAATCATATAGACATGATCTTGTTAATCGGCTTGATCAAAGTGACAATAGCGGAACAAATGTTTAAGCTCGTTCACACAGTTTTCAATTTAGATATGCAAAGTAACATACAAATACCAATGAGTAAACGATGCAAGAAAACCGAATCAATGATGGCAAAGCATAGATACTTAAACACAAATAAACCGTTTAAATCAATCAAGCCACAATTGAATTCGAGTTATCAAGACGAAAACAAACCAAAACCTAAGTTTAACTGTCAAATCAAAGTTCATCTACTAACCTAATTGCCCGGAAGCAATTACAAATGAAAACTAGCCACTCATCACCATTAACATGTCTTGAATCTTGATTCGGATGATGATTCTACGAACGCGGATGAATTCAGAAGACTGGCCAGAAATCGTCCCAAAAGCGGCCTCCTACAAAACCCTAAGATCTTGGCTTAAATATGGAAGAGATAAGCCAAAAATTCGTTTTTCTGGCTTCGGCGTATCATATGCCGGGTATGAGCGTATGATACGCCCAACAGCTTGTCCTACGCTCATAACTTTCTACCAACGCCCAAAATTGGGCGTATCATATGCTGGCCATATGATACACTGCGCTGGCCATATGATACGCCCAGTATGACTTCACCAAGAGCTTCGTCTCGTCGAGAAACACAATTTTCATATATTATGGGCACCATAACTCATCTCCTAGCCCAAGATATGCCTCTGCTAAGTTTTGGCCTTTCGAACTTCATGTGTTTGCACTTTTGACCCCTCGGCTTCTCTTCTAATCACCAAATAAGCCCTTGAAACACGATCTTAGCTTCTTAATACCTGAAAATCATAAATATACTCAAAGTAACCTTGTTTCAGGCAAAGAACCTATAAAATCACGCAATTAAACGTCAAATAACACAAACAAACACTACGTGATCATCAGACCACTAGAGCATGGATAATTAGATGAGCCGAGAATTTAAATTGTTAAAACCACTAGCATAGGGGTAATTGGATGAGCTAATAGAGTGAATATGGTGATTATAGTTTGTTAATTATTCAGAGTCGATGGTGACGGTGTTGATTTAGATCATATGATCATAAGCGTAGAAATGACCCATTAAGGGAAATTATCGCACAATTGTGTGTTGTTTGCAATTATATGTTTGAGTATGATACATTATGGTTTAAATATAAGAATAATCCATATGATATGTATGTGGATGGGTTAAATTATTTTTGGAAGGATTGGAATGATAATTGCTTGATTTTGCAAATCTTTGACCCGTTTAAGAATTTGGTTGCACAATTAAGTGATTTTGTGCACAAATAAGTTGAGATATGTTAAATTACGATTTTGAGAGTTGTTAACCCATACAATATGTATTGGAAACTTATGGCTTAGTTCCAGGTGGCTTAGAACGATAAGAGGTAGTTAAAAAGGCCCTAAATGCGAAAAATGGAGTTTTCTACACACATATGGCCTAGCCTACGACTGGGGGTTGCATAAATCTTTGTTTTTGTCATTTATACCGCATTATGGGTATGGAAACCTTTCGAAACGAACCATAACTTATATGTGGATGACTTTACTCAGTTCTTATGACCTATTGGTAAATTTAGAAGTAATGTTTACAAATAAGTAATGGGTATGCTACGGGAAACATGATCGGGCACGTTTTGGAACATATTCTATGTTGGTTTTCAGTGACTGTAAACTTAAACACATTAGTTTTTTGTTAATCATGGAGGTTATTAACATGTAATTAAGCGTGTTTAACTTATGTGGATATAACTGTAAAGTTAAAGATTTTTTCCCGTCTCTCTCTCATCATTAATATTTCTATGCCATGTTTTTATTAAATTTTGATTTTTTTATCTTCTCTCCTATTAAATATTAATGATTTTATTTGACTTAGTAAATAATATGATTAAATTATGAATCAATTCTTTAATATTTTATAAAATGTCTTTGAAAAATATGTATTATTTTATTTTAAACAAATAATTTTAAAATTCAAATATTTAACCTGTGTAAATGTTTAATACATCTATGTTTAATATATATATATATATATATATATATATATATATATGTTTTAAGAACATTTTTTTTTATAAATTTTTATCTTTACAGTTTTTCTATATAAAAAAGGTATAACTAATATTATTAGTATTAATATAACCATGTAAATTTAAAAAGATATAATAAAATTATTTTAATTATTTAAATTGTTGAAGACATAATTATAAAATCACATTATTTTTTATTCGCAAACCCGTGTACTACACGGGTCTATAACCTAGTTATTTTTATATATTAATGTTAGATTTATTTTATGTAGTGTATTCTTTTTTTAATTAATTATTACTATTTTAAGACCGGTAACTATTTTTTAGGATTATGATTTTGTTGTTAGAAAAATACGATATTACAAGGATATCTCAAATGTTTCGAGGAAGAAAGCGGTCGGAGTGTTCAACTATTTATATCCTGACGACGAAATCCTCGTCTCCGTTTGTGTACCCGAACACCGTCGGCGAGAAATCGGAAAAACGATCGGAAAATGCAGTCCGCCGAGCAACTGGTACTCGATCTCAGCAGTCCCGATCTTCGTGAAAACGCACTTCTTGAACTCTCCAAGGTATGCGTGCTTTCTTCACTTCTATTGTGGTGAATAGTTGTTCCTGTTATTCAATCTTTAGGAATCGTATCGACGAATTAGGGCAATATTCTGTGATTTTACAAGTTAGAAACGTGAAAGCGTTATTGAATTTGTGAGTTTTCTGTTATATGTATGTGAATCCGATCAATGGCAGTCTCAATAAGAAATTTGTGTACAACAAGGGCAAAAAATATATTGACGATCAAAAGCAATGAAGTTAAGCAACATCACCTTGTTGAATCGGAATAACTATCAAAGAATTCATAGTTTTATACTTTTGACAGCAAAGTTAATCAGTTTCACAAAGATTAGGTTTCATGAATATAAACGTGATTTTTTCATTTGTTTTGTAACTATATTTTAAATTTTTAACAAGGAATTAATTTCTTTTTTTTTCTTTTCTATTTTTTCATTTGGCTGGGATTCTTTTGGTTTTATTGCTGCACT
This sequence comes from Mikania micrantha, assembly GCA_009363875.1. Taxonomy (NCBI): domain Eukaryota; kingdom Viridiplantae; phylum Streptophyta; class Magnoliopsida; order Asterales; family Asteraceae; genus Mikania; species Mikania micrantha. Next base: position 101,180,932 of record CM018692.1, on the reverse strand, counting down.
CATTCAGTTATGCCTACTTTATGTCTTTGTGTATTTGTTTGTTCTTTAGAAGCGAGAACTGTTTCAAGATTTGGCTCCATTATTGTGGAATTCCTTTGGTACAATTGCAGCTCTCTTACAGGTATGCTTTATGCTACTTATGACTGATGAGACACTAAATTTTTGCATAAAAACTTAAAAACACCTATTTTTTGTAATGGATTTATGTTTATTTTTTTCTAATGTTTTTATACAAGTTACTTACAAAAATTAGACGATTTCATGTTTTTAGGCAAACAATTGTTTTTAGAGGATCCGACCCCATACTTTAACTATACATGTGTTGTAAAACTGTTAACCTCCAAGAAAGTGATGTAATGGTTAAAATGGAGGAGAGACGTCTCAAGTTCAATTTTCACTTAGAGTGATTTTTCTTGGAGGCCACCGAGAGTTTACCACGAGTCCCACGGTCATAGAAAAAAAAAACGGTTTATATATATGGATTAGCCTTGTGTCTGTTTCACAATAGTTCTCCATTTTGTGTCTTTTCATGTAAATTGCATGGCTCGCCTGCATGTGGAATGAGCAATTGTGATATGTTTTTTTTAATCTAAAACAGAGAAAACAAATATATAGTACTATGCTAAAAGATTGTGGTAAATACGTAAATGTTGAAAGGAAGAAGAATGACAGACTGTAACGCAATTTGGAATAGGATGTTATGATATGAATTTGTTATTTGTTGGTCAAAATCTTTTTGAGGTGGGCATGGTTATAAGCTACAGTTACCACTCCCAGTGATGCTGGTTTTCAACTTTTGTAAAGATGATAGTAAATGATAATAAATTATTATATGTCCTTTCTCACATACTTGCTAACTTTACTTGTTATCATGTGTTCTTTATACATAATACATCTGCATACTTAATCACAAAAATCAGTAACCATGCACTTCTGAATTATTTATTTTGATGTGTTTTACTCTTAACTTTATTTATAGAACCAGAGGAGTGATATAATATATCATTTTTAAAGGTTTTAATTTTAATATGGGTATATTATGCATATAAATGTCTTACTGTTTGTTTTCCCTCAGACCTTAGTAAACTAACGATTAAACTAATTGAAATTGATATGTAGATATATGTTCCTATGCCCACACACACATACAAACATACGTGTCTATAAAATATATTGAACATTGAGGGCAGGTTTCACCAGATTTAAGGTAAAAATGTTTTCGGTGTCATGATTATCGATAGTCATGAAAGTAAAATCAGTTAATAACAAAAATTTCTTATTGTTCTAGTATTTTGTGAAGTTATTAACAGGGTTGTAAACAAATCAAGCCGGCTAGAGAACTACTCGGAATCAGATTGGTAAAAAGCTCGAATGAGCCGTGCCTAAACAAGCCCGAGCTCGAGCCCATAAATATGGCTCGTTTAGTTAACAAGTATGAGCTCGTGCTTCATATATCGAGCCCGAACTTGAGCCGGCTTGCGAGCCTAAACAAGTTTTTTATTAATATATTTTTTATTCTATTAAGTTTATATTTATACAATTAATTATTTTTATGTATAAAATTATGCAGACATTTTTGCGGTGTGTGCATATAATGTATATATGTGTCGACCCTTGAGGGGCACAAGTAAGATTGCACTAATTTTAACGTTATTTTACTTATTTTTTTTGAAAATAATGTTAAAATGTTGGTTGGTTGGTTAATCAGTCATTATGAGCCGAGGATTGAGTTGGAAGCAACTTCTCTATTCCTATAGGATAGAGGTAAGGTTGTCTACATCTTACCCTCCTCAAACTACACCTTAACAAAGCTAATGGTGGGATATACTGAATACGATGATGATAAAAAATTATGATAAATATATTTAAATCATATATTTTATGTTAAATTTTAATAGTATAATTATAAATATACATGCGTGAAAGCAATAAAAAACACAAGATTTTTATGTGGTTTGGTGCAAACTGGCCTACGTCTACAGAGGTAGCTAGGAGATTCTTTTATTATGAGGTGTCCAAATATTACAAATACAAATTCCTATTTACAGAGAATAAAATCTAGGGTTAATAAAAATTAAATGGATGTTAACTAAGATTAGAGCCAGCTGCCCCTTTTTTTTGTTACGCGATTAGCCCCAAGGTCTACGCTGCCCAAAAATTTCCCACTTGAAGGCCTTGAATACCTACTTCTGCGCTCACGATCCTGATAATTAGTCCATTGAACTGTATCCTCTTTCTAGTTACCATTGACTTCTCATCAATTAATCCGAAGACATGTTGAAGCTCCCATTGAGCTCCAACACATTTGTCATAGCTAAAGCTGCCTGTGAGTCGATCTTTGTCCTTGCCTACTCCCACAGTAGCTGACTGGATCCTGAAATGCCCTGAGAACAAACAACACTCTCATTTTTAAGCAAGTAATCCATTGAAGAAACTCTATTAGCTAGAACACCGGTTCTTTCACCCACTTTCGTTTAGGAACCTTAGTTGAAGTACATTATGTGCTCCAACTGCCATGACATCCTTAAACTAGTTTACTAGAGCATGTGAATCTTTCCATACTTTTGCATCCTCAACCTTCACTTTGTCTTTGGATTTTTCATTTGTAAAACCACTCTTTTTTGCCCACAAGTTATGTGTAACGGACTTTATCTTTCTGAACTGGGATGATCTGATAGACTCTTAAAGTAGATAACTTGATTATAGAAACAAATTACAATAGATAAAGGCCTATTAGAGCAGGCAAGACTCCCAATTTGATTAACATCAACAAAATACTCGACGCTCAAAACTAAAAAGAAAAGGTACTATTAATACTAAGTAAACAGTTACCAAAGTCCCCCACTAACCACTAACTATGACCCTACTCCCTAATTTCATATTCTTTTTTCTCTCCACTCCTTTGACCACGTATGGGATCCATATCAATACATCCCCCTTGGTTGTCCTCAAGTCGGGTATGAATGAGTTGAACAACTAGTTCATTGATATGCAACTTGAATGGTGCAATAGTGAAATGGCTAAAAGTGGCTGGCTGCTGCAGATCAGGTGGTAATCCTTCTAGCTTATATTCCTTACCATCGATGGTAAACTTCAATAACATTTCTTTCCAATTTGCTTGAACCGTGTCAAGCGTTGCCAACCATTGTATACCGAGTACTACATCAGCTCCCCCTAATGCAAACAGATAAAAATCTTGAGATATCTTTAAGTCGAGCAACTGCAGTAAAACGTTCTTGCAAATCTGATTGCGTCAGAGAATATCACCATTCCTGATTTGAACGCCAAATGAAGAAATAAAGTGGGAAACGAGTTTCATATCACGAACCAATTTATCCGAAATAAAATTGTGTGTGGACCCGCTATCAATCAGGATTGACACTTCAGCCGTACCTAGAATGCCTTGAAGTTTCATGGTAATAAGAGCAGATTTGCCAAACAGCGCATGGAAGCTAACTTTAGCTAATCCATCTGTACAATCCTGCTCATTTCATGTCGACTCTCCTCCTTCATCTTCCGATTTAAGAAGCTTTAAAGTCCCTGTAAAACAACGGTGTCTGGGTCCGTATTTATCGCCACACCGAAAGCATTCCCCTCGAAAATAACGACCCTGTTTTTCAGCATCAGAAAGGTGAGTTTCTGTTGGTTTTGGAACTGCATTAACCGGCAACAAAGTATTGGAATTAGTTGAAGTCACCTCTGTTGTAATTTAAGAAGACGAGCTAAAATTCTTCCCAGATTTCATTTGAGTAGTTTTGAATTCAAACTCCAAAGCAATACTCATTGCTTTGTAAACTGTTCTTGGTTTGTGAATGCGAACATCAGCTTTAAGATCATCCCTGAGACCGTTCAAGAATACCCAAAAGACAGTGCTTCGGCCAATTAGTCACACGAGACGATCGTTTAGCAAATACCTGACGATATTCTTGCACCGATCCGGTTTGCTTAATACTGCATAGATGCTTGTCGGGGTTTTGGAATTCTGCAGGCCCAAAGTTCTTGTGAAGGGCTCGAACCAATTCCTCCCAAAACTTAATAGCTTGATCGGTAGCGGCCCAGGAGTAGAAATCTAGAGCATCCCCCTCTAAATGCATTGCTGCAATATCTACTTTCTCGTTTTCAGGGATGTTGTAGTAGCGGAAATACTTTTCCGCTTTAAGAACCCATCCTCGAGGATCGCCACCAGTAAACGTGGGAAAATCGATTTTGTTGTAAGGCCGGAAATGACGATGGTTACCTCCGGATGAACCCTCATCTTCAAATCGTTGGAAACCTCCGCTTGATTTCTCCTTCTGTTTTGCCTGTTGTGTTTTGATTGCCGCGACCTCTTGTTGCAGTGATTCCATGGACGAAGCGATGGTTGCTAGTTGGGTAGCCACGAAATCAGGATTCGAAGTATTTGGATCTGGATTACTTCTGGTCTGAGGTGCCATGGAGTTCCCGGCAATGGAACCTATTGATAGTCTCTTGAAGTAGATAACTTGAATATAGAAACAAATTACAATAGATAAAGGCCTATTCGAGCAGGCAAGACTCCCAATTTGATTAACATCAACAAAATACTCGACACTCAAAACTAAAAAGAAAAAGTACTATTAATACTAAGTAAACAGTTAACAAAGTCCCCCACTAACCACTATCTATGACCCCCTCCCTAATTTCATATTCTTTTTTCTCTCCACTCCTTTGACCACGTATGGGATACGTATCATGGTCACTCTCTTAGACGGTAGCTCAACCAATTACAATGAACATTTTCTTCTTTCCTTGCGCTATAACCAGATTCCCTTTAACAACTTTCCACTACCTATTACTAAACTTAACTTCATGCCCATGTTTGTCCAACTGTCCAACAAAAATTAACTTCTTTTCAACCTTGGAATTAATCAGACATCCTTTAAAGTTCATGAACCGACTAAAGTCTCGAATTAATGTCGTCTATGCCCATAACATCAAGAACTTCATTGTTTGCCAGTTGTACCTTTCCATAATCACCAACTCTTAGATTAGTTCAAATGCTTCAGTGTTGTGGGTAATATGAACTAAAGCAACTGAAACCTTAACCCATGAATTAACAATATTGTTAACACTAAGGGTCAAAACATCATCGTTTATTGCAACATTAACTTCTTTCTTTGGATTTGAACAGTAGTTCCAAAACGTCCTACTTCATTATAGTTCCAGTATATCACATCCTTCAGAGCCTTAGACTGGCTGCTCCTCCATCCTTGACAACCTCCTTTTTCATTCTTTCTTCTCCTGCCTTCTATATACTCAACAAAAAACTTGAAGATTCCCTAGAACTTATGTGCCGTACATCCTCTCCCAGAATAAGTTCCTGAATTTTCTCAAATGTAAACTTAGTTAGTTTATGCTGAGCTGCTAACTGCAGTTATGTTTCTGACAAACTCTTATGTAATGAGGATGAAAGACCTCATCATCAAACTTGATGTTCACAAACATTAAACGAGATAAGATCGAATTGAGGTTGTTAATATGTCCTGTGTCAGGTATCTAATCACAGTTGGTCCAGCGGGAGTAATCAAACACACATACACACACAATCAAACATAGAAGAAAATAGACACGAGATTTAGAGTGTCAATGGTTCTGCCTCCCCTTTTTGTGACAACTTCAAGGGTTTCTCCAATCCTAATCTCAGAAAAAAAATAGTTCTTCTTGACAGCTTCTTCTTTTTCCCCCCCGATTGAACCAGTGCACAACCATGTGTTAACTATAAACGTGGCATGCACCCACACGAAATAAATAAAGAACACAAGAGTTTAACGTGGTTTGGTTAATTGATCTATGTCCACAGGTGTAACTAGGATATTCTTATTTTGTGGTGCTGAAACATTACAAGAAAGGGTGCTAACTAGGTCAGGGCTTGCTAACCCTCCTCCACTCCCCCATTTTTTTTTCTGCTCTACGATCAGTTCCAAGGCCTACATAACCAGATACTTATATCCCATTCATACCAATGCAAAAGGTTCATGTGGATTTATGTAAAATCATAGTTTTGACTTCTAAAGCATGTAGAAAATTCCATATACAACAGATAGGACCAAAATCTTGTTGAAGTGGACATGTTTTAAGCTACAGTTATCACTTCCAGTGTTTAACCAGTATAAGTTGTGTTTTTGCAGCATCTTTCTAGGGAATATTCCTGTCCTATTAGAAAACTTGTCTTCGGATTAACTCTATTATATTTATTTGTCCGTGTTTGTTTTAGTTTTTTTCTTTAATGGTCTGCTGTTGACAAAACTGACAATATGTATAGATTTCTTTAATTTTTAGTCAACTAAAATTATAGCCATTGTCTTGACACATGATTTCATTTTTTCTGTTTTGTATCCTTTTGTTCCTTTTATTAATTGCATAATTCATTTTGTCATGATTTACAATACTACTGATTCCAAGTATTGCATGCTTGCAGGAAATAGTTTCAATATACCCCTTTCTTTCACCACCCAATTTGACACCAGCTCAATCGAACAGAGTTTGCAATGCACTTGCTCTTCTTCAGGTGCACCTTCTGGAATCATTTTGAAAACCTTTCTAGTACATTTTTAGACTTTTATATCTTGATCATCTTGATTGCATGGCAAGTGCTATACGTGTGCCATTTTGTACTTGTGTAATGGTTAAAAAGCGTTTTATCACTTGAAGATTTTCTGCAACCATTCAGCTATGCAATCATAATTATAGCTCTCATTTGATGGGTCATATCTAGTTATTGTTCATCTTAATCAAGCCCACTTAGCAACTTATATACGCACTTTGTCGTTATTACATTAGTATTGAAAGGTGCCGCCTTTTTAGTTCTTTTCATTCTCATGTGTTTGTCCTAGTAGCAATTTTTATGGAAATGCAGATGGAAGCAAAATTACTTAAATTCATTTTTTGAAATACTTTTACATTTTCTTTTATCTCAAATATCATGTCTAGTTTCTCCTTAGTGTTAAATCTACTTTTATATTATTACGCCTGATCATTGACTTATGCAGTGAAATTTTCTTTTTTTCTTTTGTAGTGTGTAGCTTCACATCCAGACACACGAATGCTATTCTTGAATGGTAACATTTAAGTTCTTATAATTTGTGAATTAAATATGAGTAGTCAATGTCCAAATCACTTGAATTTAGAGATTTATGATGACAGTTGAGAAGTATACATAAATGAGAGGATAAAAGAGCACAAATTTTCTTCAAATTATTGTTTTTTATCTATTTTGCTACTGCCTAGTTTAGTTAGAGTTCTAAAATTAGATATAAGTTATCTTCAACTCATAGTTGTCAAGGTGCGTAAGCCTTGCCTGGAGCCTAGGTGCAAAGGGCTTAAAAAGCAAGTCGCGTAGTAAGAAAGTACTATTTTAGGGGTTTTTAGACGTTTAAGCTTGATTAGGGTTAGTTATGTTGTTTTCGGTTGAATCTAAGCTTGTGTAGGGCTAGTGTAAATGTGTACTAGCTTTTGTTACACTGATTTTGATTGCTAACAGTCTTTACTCAAACTCTATACAAAATAAAAACTTAAACTGGCTCCTAATTTACTTTAGTTTTTTTATTTTCTTACAAAAAATTCTAAAGTGATCCATACAATTTTAATATTTTATACCCTGTGCTCAAGCATGTAATACACCCAAACTAAACTAACATATTGATCACTTTCTTGTTTGCAGCTCATATTCCTTTGTATTTATACCCTTTTCTCAACACAACAAGCAAATCAAGGCCATTTGAATATCTAAGACTTACTAGCTTAGGTGTCATTGGTGCTTTAGTAAAGGTAAGCAAGCTTCTTTTTACTTTTATTTTTCATGTAAACATGATTCATTTTGTTGTTTTTTCCCATTTCAGTAATGCAAGATAAATTTTATGGAGTGTTTTAATATGAAACTTTGTTTTTTTCGATACCAGGTTGATGACACAGAAGTAATCAGTTTTCTGCTTTCAACGGAAATCATCCCTCTGTGCCTGCGCACAATGGAAATGGGCAGTGAATTGTCAAAAACAGTTGAGTTTAGCTTTTACTTTTTTTCTGGTAACTTAATATCGATCCAGTACTGTATTCTCTTTGCCTTAACCATCCAACCAGAGGTGGCAAGATGAGTTGGTGGGCCAGGCAGGTTGGGTATGGGTCAAAATATATTCATGTTGAAGCAAGATTTTTCTATATGAGTCGTATATGAAACAAAATTTGGATTGACCTTGAAAATTATGTTCATTTTTTTCATTAATAATGAACATGTTAATTATAATTGCATAAACCATATTATTACAATAGTAATCTTAATCTTTAAATACAATGATTTAGTACTTACGAAGAAATTTTTTCCGCAATTTTCGACTCGTTTGATCGATTTGAATCATTTATCATTCCTCTCTTAGCTAAATATCTTTATTTGACCCTTTGATATAAAAGACAATCTTAATCGGCTAAATAAATGGATCGAGTTTGAGACCTCTTTGGTTTTCTAGAAGTCTGATCAAATTTTTGGACTTTTCTAGGTTGCCACATTCATAGTTCAAAAGATCTTGCTGGATGATGTTGGGTTGGATTACATTTGCACAACCGCTGAACGCTTTTTTGCGGTGGGTAGGGTTTTGGGGAATATGGTTGCCGCACTTGCTGAACAACCATCTTCACGGCTTTTGAAACACATTATCCGATGTTACCTTCGTTTGTCTGATAATCCTAGGTTCGTTGATACATTTACCATTACCTATGAAAAGAACACACATCTGATACATACGGCTGTGCATATTTTATAATATAAACTTGCCAACATTTGAATATTACAGGGCCTGTGATGCTTTGAGGAGTTGTCTTCCAGATATGTTACGAGATGCTACTTTTAGCAGTTGCCTTCGTGTAAGCATCCTTCATTAGTTGGAGGCAGCAAAGTAGGGCGGGTCGGGTAATGGGTCAAAAAGGACAGATTGGTCAACCTGGCAACATTGCTTTTATCTTTAATAATTTTTTTGATATTATTAACTGCATAATAAAATGGTTAACATCATGGAATAGAAACATGCTTAGGTTGGTGGGTCATTTTATAACAATTATACTCGATAAGTCCCAATCTGGTAATAAATTTAACAAAAAAATTGGCTACTTCAGTAATTTGATCATCTAATGGCTGGATTCTTGCTTAATTTTTGTTTTCCTGATGAGGGGGCTCATAACAGAATTACCAAACTAGTCTGTTCTGAAAAGTATAACTACCAAGCCAACTTATGTCAAAAAAAATTCAATTACCAAAAGGATGAAAGAGTATAATTATCAAAGCAGCTCATTTTAAAAAGTATAATTACCAAACTAGCTCATTTCAAAAGGCATAATGATCAAACCAGCCCATCAAAAAAAAAGTACAATTACCAAACGGCCCATTTCAAAAAAATAAAGCCACCAACCAGCCCATTTAAAAAAGTTTTAATTACCAAACCAGCCCATTTCAACTAAGTTTGATTACCACATCAGTTATCACTTTTTTTTTTTTTTTGATGAGGTGGATCATCTTTTCTACTTATGGCTCTATCAGTTGCTTATTCCCTAATTCACCTGACCAGCTCATTATTAAGAAAGTGTAATTGCTAGGTCAGGACATTATAATGCAAATTACCATAACCATCAACTTAAGTACATTGCTATTCTATAAATTTAGCCCTAAATATAATCAGGAAACTATACTATGAATATATCATGTAGCATAATTGGTAAGTTAGGTAGCGGGTTATAGTACAACCATTTAAGAGGTGAGCAATCATTAGATGCATTTTGGGTAACTTCATTTGACCGTTTCATTTTCGGACAACTTTTTAAACTCTTTACATTTATTAATTGGAAATTGACCCGCTGTATATATATTTTTTGAACGGCCAACAAATAAATTTTTAGCCCAATCACCCGAGTAAACCCAAAGGTGAAAGGCCACCCACACCTGCGAAATGAAGACAAAGCTGGTGACTCGGCTCGCCCACCATTCCAAAGGAAACCCACCGTCCGAATACCTACTATGGTAAAACCTCTGACCAGCCTGAAACATATCGTTCCCAGTGAGACTTGAACCCATGACTTTCACATTGGAAAGCCATGAGGTTGCCTCCTCCCAAACCAATTGATCTAGGCTTATTGGCAAACCCGCCTATAGATAAATGGGATATAACTGCCATCCATAGGTGTGTTTGCGTGTTTGTATTTTTAGCAGTTGGTTTCTAATTTATTTGGTATATATTTTTAGGAGGACCCGACAACAAGAAGGTGGCTTCAACAGCTGATTCATAATGTTCAAGGACCTCGAGTTGCTCTTCAGGGAGGTGGAGGATTTGACCACATGCTGGTCAACTGAATATCAGGTCCCAACAAATGGTTTAAATCAATAGAAATATGGTAATTTTCAACTGCACTTGACTCCATTATTATTATTATTATAATTATAAGGGGTTTTTTTTTTTTTTTTTAAAAAACGTGTCGGTTATGCGTTAATTTGTTTGTATTCTAGCTAACATATTTTGGGTCTGTAGCCAGTGTAATGTGTATATGAAACGAAATCGCTTGAATCTCAAATGTTTTTCTCATCCAAATTTAGGGAATCGTTGTTGCGGTTTGTTTGTGATCATGTTGAAGGGATTTTGATTAAGACTATATTTGAGTTTCTGAAACTGGGAGGAGAGACTATCTTTGACTTATCAAAGAATCATGTTTATCTTTAAAGTCTGCTATCAATCTTTGAGTTGATATTTTTGTATAAAGTATATGTATTACTTGGATAATTTTTAATAAATATGTCTTTTAAGTTTTAACTTTTATAGTTGTTTTCAAATTATATTTGGTGACGTTTTAAGTGTGAAAATAGTGTTTTTATTATTTAAGATGATATGAAGTTGTTTTCAAGGAGATAAAAGAATGACCAGGTGGTTTTTCACATTAGCAAAATATTCTACATGATATTCAGTTGTTCACATTAATAATATATATATATATATATATATATATATAGGGTAAGGAGTGAATAATAACCCACCTTAATTGAGGTAACCCATTAACCCCGGCAAAAAACGCTCAAATCGCAATTTTTTTTCATGGTTCTATTTTTATGCAAAAATAGGGGGACTCCTTTTTTAAGCGTTCGCTAATTCACAAGCGTTAAAAAGTTAAACGAAATGTAAGTTTGTGTTACACTGCAAAGATATATTTAAGTTGTTGGATATATGATGTCCGATCATCGATAATATCAACGTTGCTATCGGGGTACGATCCAAAGAGTTATACTTTGGAAGATAGTAATGTGATTTTGTCTAAAATTTGTTTTAGACATATTCAATTTCACGAATTATATAAAGTGGTGTGTTATTACTATTTGTGAAATAATAATAACATTGGGGAATTAATTATTGAGATAATTAATTATAATTAAATTGATAAACTTTAATTAGTTAAACTTTAGTCATTTAATTAAATATTGCTAACTAGTTGCTAGTTAGTAATAAGGAGAGTAGTAATTAAATGGTTTAATTACTAAAAGGAAGTTAATTAAATTAAAAGAGTTTAATTTAAGTTAACATGTGAAATAAAAGGTGGGAAACCAATTTTGAATTGGTAGTCAAAAGATTCTATTTTTATGGATCTAATCTTTAACTTTAAAATGGTGAGAATTAATTTTGAATTGGTAAATTCAAAATTCTTAGTGGATCATCATTTGACTATAAATGGAGATCCAACCTACCACTTTTTGATACACAATTCTTTCACTCACTCTCCCACTCCTCCTCTTGGTGGCCGAAACCCATCCCCTCTCCTCTTGGATTTTCGGCCAAAGCACCACTACCCACCACCACCATAGCCAAACCACCAAGGGTGGTTTTGGAGCGTGCGGTTGTTACGGTGATACGCGATAGAGATCGGGATTCAAGTCATCTAGCGAGACTACTATCGAATCCAAGGTGTGTTTTTGGAGATTCTTCATTGAGGTCAATTCTAAACACCCTATGGTTGTTTTGTTTATTCGTATGTAACTGGATTCCTGGTTTTGGGAATTTTTGTTTATGAAACAAAAATATGTAACCTAATCGCTTCCGCTATCGTAAAATCTGATTTTATAATTAATATGATTAATTAAAAGTTTAAAAAGGTTACTACAATTCCCAACAGTGGTATCAGAGCCGATTTTACACGCGAATAAACATTTTGTTAATCGATCTTGTGTTTTATTTGTCAAAATCGTTTTGTTTGACAAAAGATCGAGCCTTTAATTGTTTGATCGTGACTTTGATGATTTGAGCCCTAGGTTTGACCCATTTGAATGGTTGTAATGTTTTGGTATTTTCATTTTTGATTGTATGTATTTTTTACGGGTATTTGGACCCGATGTAATAGATTAGATTTCTATTTTTGTAAATAGATAGAATTTATGTATGTAACAGATCAAATGGATTTGAAGACCAAAATGAAGACATTCAAGGAGCATGAAGATAGAGATCTTGGATCAAGTGGGAGATTACAATCAAGGCGTTGATTTGTAAACCCTAGACCTAATTCAGTTTACGTTTAATGGCTCGAACGAAACCGAATAAATTAGATTATGGCTCAAATCATAGTTATATATTTTGTTGTTTGTGGTTGTGAATATTTAGGAAATATGAAACTAACAAAAACAAAATATTTGTCAAAATTTTAAAAAACAATAGTAAATATAAAAGGAGTTTTATAATTAATATAAAGACAATTAAATAAAAGGTTGTTTTATTTAAACGATAAAACATATTATAAAGTAAAAGTGTTTATTTTATAATAATATTTTAAACTTGTTAGTTTAAAATCGGTTCGCGTAAACTATCGACTTAGATTAAAATAGGGTATATAAAATTAATCGAGTCGAGTGTTTGAAAGGAGTTTCAAGCAAACGCAAACCACATGTAAAATTGTATTTTACTAAAAGAAATTGCACAACTTGTTTCATGCTACAAGTCGTCCAATATGTTTTTGACCCAAATGGTAAATACACATAAAAGAAATCCCAATTATTAAAAATGGATATTCTGCACCATCCTTAATGAGTAACACTTTAACCAATTTATCCGAACCCTCGGTGTTAGAGGTTTACCCTGCATCCGGGCCTACGGTTTTGGTAAAAGGAAAAATCGCGATTCCTAAGTTACTTTGGCCGGTTTTTCAGTTACAAATTATGGAGGAATATCACTTAAAGCGTTAAGTAGGTGCAGTTGGGGTTAAACGTACAAATGGTCGACTATACCCGTCAACTACCCCAAAACCGAGAGTTGTGTGGAGACACAATTGGTAATCGTTACCTACATGTCTAGTCATAACAATGGAGAGTGCTAAAGCCATTCATTGATTATAACGAAGCAGGATCTCATTCCTAATAAAATATTTTGTGTATGGGTCATAATATAATTAGGACAAGCATGAAAATACTAAATTCAATAATGTTGAAATTTGTAGATGTCTGCTGACGCAAACTCCACTAATTCCTCGTTTACTCTTAAGTCTATCCTTGAGAAGGATAAGCTCAACAACTCCAACTTCATGGATTGGTATCGTAACCTGAGAATTGTTCTCAGGGCTGACAACAAGTTGTATGTCCTTGAGACACCAATCCCAGAAGAACCTGTGAATGCTACGGGTGCAGCTCGTAAAGCCTATGACAAACATGTAGATGATTATGTCAAGGTTTCTTGCTTGATGCTTGCTTCCATGATTCCAGAACTCCAAAAGAGTCTGGAACACATGAAGGCATATGAAATGATTCAGCATCTGTTGGAAATGTTTCAACAACACAGTCGACATGAACGCTTTGAAGTGATAAGATCACTTTTAGGTTGTCACATGCAAGAAGGTTCTTCGGTTAGTACTCATGTACTAAATATGAAGGGTTTCATTGATCATTTAGCACGTCTTGAGTGTCCACTGACAAATGAATTAGCTAAGGATATTATCCTCAATTCATTGCCAAAGTCATATGACCAGTTCACTTTGAACTATAATATGAATGCTTGGAACAAGACTATCCCAGAGTTGCATATGATGCTTAAAACTACTGAGATGAATATACCAGGCTCTAACAAAGCTGGTTCAGTGCTGATGATCAAAGGGGGTCGAGTTGAGAAATCCAAAGGTAAGGGCAAGAAGAGCATGAAAGGTAAGGGCAAGGGCAAAGGCAAGGTTGTTGTCAAGACCAAACCTCTAAAGGATGCCAAATGTTTTCATTGTGATAAACTGGGCATTGGAGGAGAACCTGCCCAAAATACCTAACTGAGACAAAGCAGAAGAAGGGTTCTACTGCAAGCACCTAAGGTATTTTCGTTATGGAAATCTTCTCTTTTTCTAGCAAATCTTGGGTGTTTGACACCGGATGTGGTTCTCACATATGCAATGATTTGGGACTAAGGAAGGTTAGGAAACTGAAAACCGGCGACCTGGAACTCCATGTGGAAATGGACAAAAGGTTGCAGTCAAGGCAGTAGGAGAATACGTTCTTTTACTACCTAATGGTTTAGAACTTGTTTTGAACAATGTTTGTTTTTATTCCTAGTTTGACTAGGAATATTGTTTCAATTTCAGCTTTGTGTGAACATGGCTTTAAGTATGCTTTTAATGACAATGGTTATTTTTCTGCATATTTGAATGGTGTGTTTTATTTTGATGCAAAGCCTCATAATGGAATCTATGAGATAGATGTCCATGCTAATAACGAAATATACAATATCTCCAATAAACGTATGAAATTGGATTTCAATGATACGTACTTATGGCATTGTAGGCTTGGACACATTAACAAGAATCGCATGAAGAAACTCCAAACCTCAGGAAGATTTCAACTGGTTCGGAATCTTTTGATGAATGCGAATCATGTTTAAGTGGAAAGTTGACTAAACAACCATTTAAAGGGAATAGTCAAAAAGCCAAGGATCTACTTGAGATATTACATTCAGATGTATGTGGTCCATTCAGAACCACTGCCAGAAATGGAGAAAGATACTTTGTTACATTTACTGATGATTTTAGTAGATATGGTTATGTTTTATCTTATGAAGCATAACATGAACGTTTGAATGGTCAAGCGATACCATATCAAAGTACAAAATCAGTTGGGTAAAACAATTAAGATACTTCGATCGGATCGAGGATGTGAATATCTTAGTCAAGAATTTGATGAACATCTGACAAATTGTGGAATTGTTTCACAACTTACTCCCCTGGAACACTACAATTAAACGGTGTGTCTGAAAGGAGAAATCGAACTCTATTAGTATATGGTTCGATCAATGATGTGTCGTACAAACTTACCTCACCTTTTGGAGTTTTGCTCTTGAAAACCGCCGCACAAATTGTTAACTTAGCTCCAACACAAAAAGGTTGAAAAGACACCATATGAGAT